>OY982568.1:12850267-13248107 GCA_963859945.1 Euplagia quadripunctaria
ATAAGCCCGATGAAGCGACAGCAAGCACAATTTTACTTTGGCTTCGTACCTTCGCCAAAATAACTTTGGTAAAGAAAGTCTTTCCCGTTCCAACGGGAGCATCTACAAACAACATTTCTCCTAAAGCACAGTCTACGCTGCGACACAAACGATCGAATATTAAACGTTTTACTGATAGAAAGCTAGACTCTTCCTGAGTGATATAGGTTATATTTAATTATGATAAATAATATATTTCAGTATAAAATATCAACATTAGTAGACCAAGACGGAGAAAAATTTACCAGTTGCACGCTTTATCGGTGTGCGCTGGGCAAACGGTTCCAATTAAAGGAAAAATGTATTTAAAAAATAATAGTCTCTAGTAGATCTACAATAAAGTCCGCGGCACCATATATCTAACTCTTATATTTAAGAAGACATAATAACGATTTTTATGTTAAGAAAAATAAAAATTATAACGTTTAGGCGAATTTATAACGTACATTATATGCGTTTGTATCGAGTTTCATCACCACGGAAATTTCATAAAGATAAAGATTGCCTTTTACTGCATTTAATTTCAGTGTATAGATAAGGAAGTGAAGATTCTAAGTGAAGTTTACCAAAAATACATTAGTGAAAACCGCATTCATATCGGTTAAGCCATTTCTGAGATTAGCGCGCACAAACACACAAACAAACAAAAACTCTAAGAACTGTTGTTTTGAGTTGTTACTTTAAGACCTCCTTTATTCGTTTTTCTTCAAAATCTATAATGTCAGACATGGACCTGTTACAATTTTATTATATGTATAGATTGCACTTAATATATGCAGTAAACACTATTTTTGAGATATTATGATATCGTAAAAAAAGTGTTGAAACGGGAAAGACTTTCTTTACCAAAGTTATTTTGGCGAAGGTACGAAGCCAAAGTAAAATTGTGCTTGCTGTCGCTTCATCGGGCATATCAGCCGCTTTGTTACCAGGAGGGAAAACTGCCCATAGTATGTTTAAAATTCCGATCGACTTAGACCGCACAGAGAGTCCTGTTTGTAATATTTATTGAAGCAGCGATAAAGCTAAGGTTTTATGTGATTGTTATCTTATTATATGGGATGAAAGTACAATGGTAAACCGTAAAGTGGGTGTAGCAGTAGATAGAACATGACGTGATATCAAGCAAAATGACTAACCAATGGGTGGTTACAGTACTTTTTTGTGGCGACTTTCGTCAGACTCTGCCCGTTATACTACGTGGCACAAAGGCTGGCGTGGGCAAGGGTATGAAGTAAGATCATGTGTACAGAGTTCTAGATTGTGGCACTACATTATCCCTATGCACTTGACAATAAATATGCAAGCGTGAATCGGAGGCAACGAAAATGCACAAGAGTTTTCTGATTTACTACTTGAGATCGGTAACGGTATGTATCCGCAGGAACAAGGCAAAGTTGTTTTACATGAAAACCTGTGTTGCACAGTTTCATCGATGCGAGATCTTATATCAACTGTGTAAGGAAACATAAAGCAAATAGCAAGTTATGAAAATTCCTGGCTTTGCGAAAAAGCTATTTTGATACCACGAAACCACTAAGCGGCAGCAATAACCACTGAAATTTTGAGTTTTGTTTTGGGGGATAATGTAGAGTATATTTCCATTAATAGATATGGAAGAAGATTCTACCAACTATCCAGTAGAATTTTTAGAATCCTCTCAGTGCTCTTGGATTGCCAGCTCATAAGATAAATTTAAAGGTCGTCGTAGCTATAATGCTCCTTACAAATCTAAGCGCACCAAAACTCTGTAATGGACCCAGATTAAAAGTGACCAATTTACAACGAAACATGATAGAAGCCGAGATTTTAATAGGGTGCGGAGCAGGTGATAAAGTTTTTATACCCCGGATTCCTCTCATTGCAATCAATTTTACGTTTAGTTTTAAACGAGTCCAGTTCCCAGTGACCCTATGTTATGCCATGACAATTAATAAAGCCCAAGTGAAAGTCACAGATGTGAATGTGAAGTTATGCGGAGCGGCCGTTTAACATCACAATCATTGATTTGAATATAGACCAAAGGTGAATAATGTGGAACTAATGATAGTATCGTCAAAACTAGACGACGATTGTAGTAGATAGTATCGAGATCAAAACTTTTGGGATTAAGAAATTTGATTTAGTTTCTGTCTTTCTGTCCTTACAACGAAGGATATTTGTTATTTTCAATACAGATTTTATTAAATAAAAAATTTTGAGAACCTCTGCTTTTTGCCAATCGGCCGCTCCGAATAAGTCGCTAACTTCAGCATCGTAATCTAGATGGTTGTTTTTCGCACGTCCAGCTTTATGTGGCTCTGTCGCGTGCTAGTAATCCTAGGAAACTGTATGCTTTGATCCCCGAAGGCTATATGTCTAATACTGTGTATAGAGAAGCTATATTGTAAATTAGGTAATAGATGGATAATAGATTAATAGTATTGGATAATAAATTAAATAGTAACTTATTCCAGCCACCTCCTAATTTTTATTGTCTATTAAATTAAATATAATTATAGACAAATACATGAGAACTTATTGCCGTTAGAAATTCACGTGGACGAAGTCGCGGACATCAACTAGTACACAATAGTTTTGATGTATATTCTACGAAAATAAACACATTTATTTTTTTTACGTTTAGTATTTGCCTGGAAACGTTTCTCATTTTAATTTTTACTGTATGTTACACCACAATCTAATACAGAACACCGTACCATTATTATTTTTATGTTTATCCGTTGTAATATAAAAAGATTACGACGAAAACACAAATTAAAACGGTTTTTTTTATGACAGGAGACTATATTGGAGACCAATTTTTTTCAACCCATTTCACGGTCCGGTTTTTTCTATGCCTTTTTCACATCTAGGTTTTTTAATACCGCGTTCCTATATTCAAGAAACGAATCGTTTCTTGAATATAGGAACGCGGCATTATAAGGCTACACTAAATTTATGCTTTTACCTTAAACCTTTTTAATACAAAGAACAAATTTTAATGAGTTTATCAATGCATATAAAGAAACGCTTTAAATGACAAATGTGACAAATTGTATTTTGAGACAACAAGTACAAAACAGTAAATTTTAAATGTAATGTTATTATGAAAATTATGTAGTTAAATTATTTTAAATTATTTTGCGGGGAAAACAGGCCCAATGAAGTTACCATTTCACATAGTATTGGGACCAATATTGAAACCGTACCTTGGTCGTACCAGAGTGTTTTGCAATCACCCAGCATTTGCAATGAGTGTGTATTACACATACTTGTATGGAGGACTCGGTATTGTAAGAATTAATCGACTCATTTAATTATCATAATCAGTTATTACGTCAATAACCGTTTCTCTAATGAAATTATAAGTTACACACACTTTTACACTAAAAGTCTTGCTCAATGTGTTCTCCACAACTTAACAGAATTTAAGGGTTCCTTCATAAAACACTACTATCTATTTTTTAAATTCAATTTCATGTTAATGTTCACCAATTATATTAGTTTATTTGAAGTAAGTTTGTCGTTCTTGTCGGAGTAGTCCAAAATTATCATTAAACGCCTGCACTGCATGACCCTATGCGTGAAGAAAAAAAAAGGTCAGAGACTTTTGAAATAAAAAAAACGTCTAAAAAATTACAAACACAAAGACCGTGTCATCTAATCGTAATGTGACTGAATTTCTTCTAAAACACAATTAGAGCATGCATATATTAAATAAAGTTCACAATTCAAGGGTTGTTCTCAAAAAATTGAAACTGCTCCATTACATTTTTAAATTTTTGAAAATGTGTCAAATATTCAGTTTGAGTTTTCTTTACAGAAATCCGTTGTCAGTATTTCTGTTATATATAATTGTTCTAACGGAACGAAATTTTCAAACACGTCCACAATATACAACCTTTCAAAAAACCGGCGTCACATGTTAAAGTGAATTCGTTGGTGAATAGTTTGGGGTAAATATACAGACACATAAACTGTATGAAAGTGGTCTACACTGCTGTAGCCTTTTCGATACCCGTCCTGTTCTAGTAGTCTGAATAAATCGAGCTTTGTCACTAGACAGTTTGTGACGACTTTTAGACTTTTTAGACTTTGGTGTTAAACCCGGTTTTGGAGAACAATACCACCGCACTACTTCTAGCATGGCATGGCCCTAGGTGTTAAACCTTGCTTTATGACGGCATTAGAAACTCGCTAGCTCATTCAGGATTGGGATCCCGACTGCCTTTAGGCGTTCAATAGTGATTCTGTCATCCCCAGGAGACCTATTGTTCTTCAGCTGTTTGAGAGCTGACTCAATCTCTCAATTTTTAATTTTTAATATCTACTCCCAATGGCGCGTTAATGTGGCTGTATATTCTTCCTCGCTAAGTCTCGTAAGTTCTATTATCTGTAATACGCACAGTTGTCCATAAAACTTTTTGATTTACTCGAAAATCTTGAACCTTGAGCTTGATGAGGCCTCTCCAAGTGCTGAGAAAACACTTTCGACCACCTCAGTCGCATTCTCCATTGCGCGAATGTTGAAGCATCGGAAACTGCATCTCCATTTTCTAATTTTTTTTGGTATTGTAGTTAAAAAAATAAGTAAAGGTTAAAGAGAAACAGGTTGATGAATATACCTATAACAGTTTTGATGTAATGACAACAAACGGTTCACATTTATAGAATAAAAATATGTAGTCTATAAATTACATATTTTAAGGGTTAAAAATAAAAAACCAGGTTGCACTGTTTGGATGTAATTTAAAAAAATATGGCTCTAATTTGAACACAACTTGACTCGTCAATAGTTAGTCAGATACTGCCTGGACATTTTACGTGGGGGTGGGTGGTTTTGCAAGTACGGGTCAATAAGAGAATTTCTTTTGACATAATTTGAACATAAATAACTTTTAAATTATTTTTTTTTTTGTCAATGTATCGTACAAAAAAAGTTCAATTTATTAATATGAATATGCAGATTTTAATAAAAAAACTAATGTTAACTACAATTTGATATTATTCTAAAATGTATTATTTCAGTTTTCTTATTATTACAGTCTCGTTGTAAAAAGTCTCTTTGAGTACAATATTGCATAGAATTTCATAAGTCGCATTTTTAAAATCAATTGTTCTCACTGAAGACTGCCCGACAGGTTACAGTGCCACTTTTTTAAGAACGACTTGAAATATATGTAATATTCTAGTTAGAAAAGGTTAATAATTTTTGTATTTTTCAGTTTATAAGTGCAAATCATTTAAGGAAACATTTGGGAGAACAGCCTATGGAAACGAGTTATTCCCCTAATGTGTTAGGTCAAAGTAAATTTATGCTTGTACACGATTTGAAGATCATCGCAACTTCGATGGGATTAGTACAATATGTATGCTTAGTCGCTGGATGTCTATCAGTAAGTTTTGATGTTGTAAGAATGTTCAACTCAATTTCAGAGAGGGTGGCGAGCAATGGTGTTGCTTAGAAATGGTAGACAAAACCTGTAGAGGGATAATGGGTACCGCCATGGCAGAGGTCTCAAGTACGCGCCTCAACATGTGTCTCCTAATGTCGAAGATTCCATGTTGTGGATGTATGTGGTTCTGTATATTTCTAATCGGGTCTCTAGCGTAGTAGTACTTAGAGGATAAATTGAAGAGGGTCAAAGGCTTAGGCCTTTTCTGTCACTCAATAGATTAGTCTCTATATATTAGTATACATATATAACAGTTGTAATTTCACTTTCAAAACAAAATTCAATGTAATAAAAATAAAATCGGGTAGTTTGTCATCTCGTCCCAAAACAAACTCGGCCCGAGTTGGGACGAGTTGACGAATTTCAAAATTTAAATTTTTTCATTAGTCATCTCGTCTCACTCTTGAAGTTCTTTAAAATTTTAGTTGATTTAGTACAGTCAAATAGAAAAAATTTCAAGGGATTAACAAAACCACAAATGGGACCAGATGACTAGTGTAAGTAATAATAATTTTGAATTTCGTTGAATCGTTCCAATGAGCCGAGTTTGTTTTGGGAGTTTGGGACGATATGATGAACGACCCAAAAATTCAAATAACAGATATCTCTATACTTTGAGACTAGGTATAATAAATTATAACTAAGATATTGGTTTGGTATAATATTCGTATAAATTCTACGACCTACATAGGCGGCGCGGCGGTAGTGCATACGACTGTCACGTCATCGGTTCGACTCCCGCTTAGTGCAAATATTTGTATGGATATATCTATTTGCATTTTGTCTGTGTGTTTCTAAGCATGTATGTACAAAAAATAGGTATCTAAGTATTCTAAGTATGTTTTTTAATTGAATTTCAACTTTCAGGAAAACCCATCTTTGTTCCTGCCTCATCTGTTTGGGCAAGTGACTGTCATATTGGTGAAACTTCTCAATATTCTGATGGTATTGCCATCTTTCAAAACGTGGTGTAAGCTCGCTCATAAAGTACCTGCCCTAATTTTGCTGACGTTCAATTTACTTCAAGAATTCTGTGTTTTTCGACAATTTCTTTGTATTTGTGACCTGTGACATTTCGAATTTGTTTAAATACTGTAAATAAAGATACATTACCACTTTTAAGTGGAATTTACTGTCTTGGTTTCCGTTTATTAAAATTTTAGTTAATGCAAAAGCCTTATGGCGCTTACTAATGGCTTGTGTTCTCTAGACAGCTAGGTACCTATGTATGTCTACTGACCCCGGTGCTGGTTGCCGACCTGTAGAGATTTTCAGAGTATTTTATTGAAGTGAAACTTCTTTAGAATCGTTGTGATTTGAAATTCGATGAAACGAAAAAGCGTCACGATAAAGAAAAAACATATTCACAAATATGATTTAGCCTGCGAGAGAATGAGATAGAATACAAGTTTACAGTATTGCCTATAATCTTTGAAAAGAGTCAAACATATTCATAAATAGGATTTAGCCTGCGAGAGAATGAGATAGAATACAAGTATCAGTGTTTCTTATAATCTTTGTGATTGTGCCTGCATACTACCAAGCCTTTAGAAAATATGTCAATGTCAACGTGATGTAATTTTTGTGCATTTGCGTATTAAATATTCGTTGGTTAATTAATTTTTGTTAATTATTTAACACATCTCTGTTAATTTGACCAATAACTTTATATAAATTATCTAAAATTAAATTTAGTAACATTAGTAAATTATTTGTGTTGTTTTTATATTTTATTTCTCATTCTCTCGTAGGCTACTTTTTTGAAGTTTCGTACTTCTGCGCGTGTGTGAATTGCACACACACACACTTTTTTATATTTTTGAAAGGCACATGCTGCTTTGTTTGTTTACTTTACAGAAAGCCTTTTAATGTAAACGAACTGGTAAAACTGTATTACGTGCTACTATTGGTAAATGTTGTGTTTTTGTGTAGACTCAAATTGCACGGTTCGTATGGTAATAACTAATTTAAACTCTATATATGATATAATTACGTCTCGATATGTAGACATAGGTAAATTTACTAACAAATTATTTTAAAAATGTTTTACATAAATATATAAATATTCATTGCATGTGGGTTTAAAGTTGGAATGTTGATTAAATTATATTTTTGACAACTAGATACAACAGTTTACAAGTAATAAGATATATATATATTTTTTTTGTTAAATAGATTACTAGTAACGTGGGTCACACATTACTAGTAATCTCGTTAACCCCTCCAGCTAAGCTTAACGCCTGTGTTAGGAGTGGGTTCACGACGGTAGTGCACTGGGTGCGGTTCGAACCCGCAACCACTTGATCGCAAGACTGACGCCTTAGCCATTACGCTACCGACAAGTATTTGTTTTTCGATTAGGGCTCAACACTTCTAGACTTTCTATTCAAGAGAGTCCAAGGAATAGGTACCTATACAAACACGTGCCGCAGTTTACGAACAGTGACTTCTCTTGTCTCAACTCTTGTCTTGACCTTCTTATTTATCTTCCTTATTTAATTTCATATGCAATCATGACAGAACTCTTCGTTCTTTAAATAATCGGTTTTCTTATGTGCCATTCACACTCGATTTCACCAACTATTCTTTTTACATCCAATTAGTTTTTCTGGAATGCGCTCCCACTCGAAATCAGGATGTCCACAAACCCTTATTTAAGACGAAAGAAGAAGATCTTCTACACAATGAATTTAAGGAATAGGTACCTAAATAGGTAGTGTAGAATTAATTACCTATATATATCATTCCATTATATTGTGTTCTTAATTAACCAAAGAATAAAAAATAATTTCAAATGTAGTAATAACGTTCCACCTACCTTATTCTATTTCTGCATCATGCAAGTTAACTGGTAGAAAATTCCTTATGTCCTCCCGTACTTTATTCCTTACGTAGGTACGTACCTAGTCCGCCTTTGTACAAAAATATGCATGAAGGTTTAAAATAATGAAATATGAAAAGTACTGGTTGTATACGATAGTGACCTTCACGTTGACAGTGACACAAACGGCAACTGAATACAATGCGCGTGCTCCATTGACATCCACATTTTATATCTCCTCATGCGGTACATTATGTAACAACCAAAACATTTTGTGTAAAAATTCGTGTGTTCTCATGAAATGTATATTTTTGAGTCTTCACCACCGAACCGGGTAACATGAAGGTTCTTAGTGGTTAAATATAAGCAGAATGAAAACTGAAAGCAAAACGTATTTAGTGGATCAAATGCGGCTCAAACATAATAACCGAACAATTATTGTGAGTATTCTGAGATATATTAACTTTTAAGTCTTTTTATCCTCCATTACAATAGGTAAGTCAAATAACCTTATCGTACCTACTTAAATAAGTATGTAATCTTCTTCTTTATAAAAGAAGTTTAGCTTTTGTCGAAGGAGTAAACAGAATTTTTCTCCATCTTCTGATGTCTTTTTTAACCTCTGTCGAAAGCGGAAGCGCAGGTTCACAGTTCGTCTCGGGATTTTATTATATGATCAGCAATAATAGTTTATTACGTTTACCGACTGTAATCATTATTTTTTTACATACATATAACTTCAAGAACTTCTTCTAAATTTGGAAAAAAAAAATTACAATTCGTACAATACTCAAGTTCATAAACTGAAAGCACGGAAAATAAGTTAAATCGATATACGTCATAAGTTGGATTTAAATACCAACTTAACTTTGCCGTTCTAAAAAAACTCCCCCTTGCATCGGTATATATGTAACTGTCAATTTTCCAAGTGCAATATACATGTTTGTAATCGCAAAAAATAAAAAAATGTTAGGTACCTATATAAGTAAACGACATTCGTTTTTTTTTGTGCTATGAGACCTGGCTTCTTGCCAAAGTTCATGATTCTAGGTCAAACTAGGTTTTGATTTACCTGCGAAGTGTTAAAATTGGTTAAAATATAAAGCTTTTTTAATGTCTTTTGATTGCGTTTCACGCTTTCCTAAAAAAGTTCTTGACAGACAAACAGAAACATATGGTATGTTTGTTCAGTTTGCAGTATCTGGTGAGGACTCTTGTTACTGCACAGGTTTTGTATCTTTTGATCTCCAGAACTGCTGATACTTTGTTATCTTAGCCCCTACATCCATACATATTGGTATCTACCACTTATAAATATACCTACATACTAAAATTCACGACCTAACCCATTGCGTTGTTGAGAGAAGACTGCTGCGCCGGGCGAATGCTCGCACCTTCGTATACAAATTACTGAATTACACCCTATCTGAGACTTGCGATATCCCTTACCTTAGTTCCCTGGCTCTATCCGCTTTCCTAACCCCGATTCATCTTCTTCCTTTGTCCCGTCTTAAAACGATTAAATTCCTAAGGAAGGTTGGCTCAGACAGGCCGCCGGCCATAAAAGACACGATCCAAAACCCTTTGTAATGTTATACGTTGCACCGACCCCAAATAAAATTGGGAAAAGGGCAGAAAGATGATGATATGTTTCCTGTATGTGGATGTCTCTCTGTAACTCGTTTCAACTTTAGCTGTCACATGTCGATGAAGAGAACTCGGAAGGGTTCAAGATAAAGTTGCGGGCGTTGTTAGTCGCGCTGCTGGGAGTGTCGATGTCGGCGTGTGCGTGTGCTTCGCAGCCGGTCGAACTCGAGTTAGACGATGACGATGTCGCGCAGAAGCTCAACAACGTGTGCTTCGCCAGACGGTAATGTATTACTCTTTAGTCTTTTTACTCCATTTTTACCAATGTGTGGCACCTGGCAACAGTGCAGCCTGGAATTTCTGAGGCTGTGCCTTCAACTGATAGTAAAGTGAAAGCGATGACGAGGTGATACGCGACATTTAAACGTAGAAATCTCCCCGCTGTCTGCCGCAGCAGTCGAAAACGCTACCTAAAGCAACAAAGGATTAAGTAGAAGAGTAAATAATAGTAGTCCATACAACATTACAACAATAACCACAACATCTTACGCAAGGGATGTTCACTAACGAACGTAGTGGAAATTACTGAATTTTTAACGGTTCAGCTTCAATCGTATTATTAGTATTCAATCCTACCTGGAAAATGTTTCTGAGAGTCTACATCATCAAGGGACTGAATCCATTTCAAAATCGGCTCAACTGGGCCTTTCTATGTAGGAATTTATATATATGTATATTATATTCATTTGTTCTACTAAAAAACTACCAAGCATTAATAGTATATAGGTTAACTTGTACCCCCCGTTAATTCAGAATACATATCAATTAACAAAATGAGAAATCAGTGAATAAGGAAAACAGATTCTCGATTTTCTTCGATAACCCCATGGTTATCGAAGAAAATCGAGTATCGAGGAATTGTCGCCTAACTATATAAGCGACTATTCCTCAATTGTGTCCATCGTAGTCATTATATTTATCTAATTATCAATAATATTATACATATTATGTTATCTAATTTTAGTACCTATTGACTTTCTTGCAGAATAACAAAACCAACGATTCGCCTTGTGATGGGCTATGGCAAACTTAGTGTTTTCGTCACTGCAGCGACATCTCTGCTGTTACTAATGGCTGTGATGTCTAAGGTATAGATAGGTTTTACCGTAATAATGTTATTATGAACAGTACCACCGATAAGATAATAGTTACATCGAAAACTGTACCTACTCGTATTATGAGCTTGCTAATTAATTAATCTTGTAAAATAATTGTCTTGCGTTGGGCTCATACAAAAAGTATCCACAAGCTAGTGCATGTTTTTATGATTTGTAAGTTAGGGCAGGTACAAACATTTGCATACATTGTACTATATGGGATTCTAAGACGTTTTTAATTACGTCACACTGTGCACGTCCTCGTTGTGGATGTAAAGGAACTTGTCTGCAGTTCAATATTGTGTTAAGGGCGGCGCATAGATTGTTAAATCACATCACAGACTTATGCAAGAACCTTAACGTGACGTATCGAAACATGTCCTGACGTGCTAAATAAAACAAGCACCGATTTACACTGAAGGACGCTGCTGATATGCTCTTTTAGGAGAACGAAAACTCGTACTTAGGGTTAGTTATACATCATGTAACTTATATAATTGCTATAGCGAGCGTGGTGGCGTCGAGGCGCTCGTTGGCTAGCAGCCCCAGCATTGTTGGTAGCAGCACTGGAGGCCGCTTCAGACATGAGCGATGCCATGCTCGCTGCTGCTCTGCGTGGAACCGCCGAGCCGGCTCGCGTTGCCGTGCAAACAGTAGCCGCCGCACTTCTCGTCACGGTCGAAGTATTAGTCTGGTAAAATATTATTATTTTACATTACGTTTTTTATAAATCAGTCGTTGATCATTATTCACAATTTTGTTTTTTGTTTTCACAGGTACTTTATAGCTAAATTCTTCGAGTACAACCCACCGCCTTTACAGGAAGAAAAAGAAAAAGAAAATCTAATGAGAACACTGCCGGAGTAAATATATTTTCAACTTTACAAACTTTACTGAACCCAAATCGATAAACTTTATGGAACATATCAAGCGGTTTTATTTTGATTTACTAACAAATTACCTACTAAAACCAAATTTCCCATCCAATCTAAGCTAATCAATCAAGAAAAAAACCGGACAAATGCAAGTCTGACTCGCGCACCGAGGGTTCCGTAAGCAAACAAACTTGTATTTAGATAGTAAGTCCATCTCGGGAATCAATCCTCGAAGGCTTTCGCCCGTCTTTTTCGAAAGACAAACTTAACTTTGCGGTTGCGATGTACTACGAAGTCAACAATCCAACCGCAAAATATGTTTGTAATCACAAAAACTTTTTTTTATGTGATATTACAACAAATTAACTTTCGGAGTTCTTTTGGTATGGGGAAAAAGCACTGAACTCGCGTGACCGTCACGCTCTGATTCACATATAGGCTGATGTGTGTTTTCACTTCTGACGTGCAGTTCTACGACTGTTTCCTTAACTTGTGCTTCTTACCAAACTTCATGATTCTAGGTTAATGGGAAATAACCCTTTAGGTTTTGATTTACCTGCGAAATGTTCAAATTTGTTAAAATCAAAGGTTTAATGGCCGTATCTTTTGATTGCGTTGACTTAGAAGCTTGATTTTTTTAGTTTTAAGAGACCACTGACATACGTATTTGATGTTCAACTTGATGCCTTATCGGGTTCCTGAGGAAAAGGGTCTTGACAGATAGATAGATAGACAGACAGACAGATATAACACAAATTAACTACTTTCGGATTTTTCTTGCTTTTACCAAATTTCATGATTCTAGGTCCTTTGGGAAGTACTTACCGTATGGGTTAATATTTACCTGCGAAATATTCAAATTTGGTCAAATATAAGGCTTAAGTGGCCATATCTTTTGATTGCGTTGACTTAGAAGCTTGATGTTTTCACAGCTTCAAGGGACTGCTGACTCAAGTATTTGATGTTAACTTCAACTTGATGCCTCCAGGGGTTCCTCAAGAGAAGGGTCTTGACAGACAGATAGACGGACAACAAAGTGATCTTATAAGGGTTCCTTTTGAGGAACGGAACCCTAAAAAGATCAATATTATTGATATTTTCATCGGATAGTTTTTTTTTTCTCCTAGCTCCAATAAGTACGAACAAGAGGCTGCTGGCAACAGATTGGCGTTTCGTGGTAGATACATCCGTAGGTTAAGACTTTCTACAGTTTCTATACTATGACACCAATTCCATACTAAATTTACTTAAAAGTATTCCTGAACCGAAGCCCAAAAAGCCCAAAGGGTCAAAAATTTGGATCCATAAAAATTAACTTAATTTCTGCAATAATCTAAACAATGAATAAACTTTGTAATTTTTTTTACATTCTTTATTACGATAATAGCATTTATATAGACATTAAATAGGTACCTACAAAATAATATGTTCTATAAATACTTGTAATCATTACTTACATATTAGCTGTATATTTACCGAAAGAGATGATTTGATGATTGTTAGTTACATTAAAATTAAATTTAACTTTCACTGTAAAAACAAAACAGAAACAGAATAAAAAGTTTCTCGGCGTAAAAAATACATGAAGTGCAAACAGCCAAACAAGGAACTGTAGATTAGGTAGACGAGATTATCTTTAATTAGGTACGTCTTAGGTTACATGTAAACTGTGCTTGTGCCATGTGCACTACACTTCTTGATTAAAAAAAAAATCTTTGTAACTCATCCCTTTTTAATTTTTAGCATTCCAAGGCACATGTTTTTGGAACAATGTAAGCAATTTGTTATCACAGTGCATAAAGTGCATCACAAATATTTAAATCTTTAAAAAATAATATTTGGTAATCTAAGGCCTCATTTCATTTCATTGACAACTACAGATTTATACTTTACAAATTACAGATACTTCATCTCCTTGAATTGCAGATATGATTTTTTTTTATTCTGAGCTATAACTCAATGGATTCGTTACAATCCACTTCGTAAAAAAATGTAGATCAAATCTTATTCTAAGAAAAAAATTTAAGCATCATAGGCACGTAAAGAATTAATTACTTATCTACTACATAACGAGTTTCATACGCTACTACGTACTAAACATTTGGACATTTGTGATATGTTTCGTTTTCTTTGAATACAATATAGCTGAATAGAAATATTATTTCCTAAAATTCCATTGCATAGATTTCCAGAATCTAAGGAACAGTTTTTTATCCTATAGGTTAAGATGGTAAAAGAAAAAAGAGGTTTGATGATAAGTCGGGTGAAACTTAGACACATGACATGACACATCACAATGTCGTCGATAGAACTACGCCAATGAAATTAGTGTTCTATTTTCAAATATTATAATAAATATATCCCTCTTTTTACTTTTAACGTCATTGGCACTAGTGTTAAGTATTTATTTATTTTGTAATACATAAGTACAGTTTTACGTTAGTATAAGATTATTATGCGGGTAGCTTATTGTGTATGCTGAGTTTGCTCTTTGATTTATATTATGTACCAGCTAGGTTATAACACCCTATTTAATAAGATGGTTATGTAAAATCGGTTGGCCGACGATAAATAAATAAAATAAATATATTTCCGGGAAAACGTCACCGAAAAGTAATTTGTTCATGGCCGAATTACAGATATCGTTCTAATTTCAAATTATCTTGAAGGGACAGTCACTGTACGGGAATTTTTAGTAACATTTTGTAGAGGGGTACTTAGGCTAGGTTCCTAAGGTGGTGCCTTTTAACAATGTCAAGGGTTAGCAACGCGCGAATCTTACTACGAACCATGTAAAGTGGTCGAAGTCTTTTAGTTTACAGCACAACTATTCGTGAATTATTTTATAAGTTTTTTTGTTCTATTGAGAAAAATATAGGTTTACAGTGCGTCCTACGTTGTTACTAAACCATTAATTAGTGAGAGTGAAAAAAAAAGGTTTATCTATTGTGATAAATTCATCAAATATCTTTTTTAACCACCACCACTAGTGTTATAAGTTTAACGGATCTGTCTGCGACATCATGGCTCTTAAATGGATGGACCGATTTTGATTTCGTTTTTTTGTTTGAAAGGCGACTTGGTCGAGTGTTATCTGTTTAGCCGTTCGAAGATCATCAGCTCTTTTATAGTCGTTGAAGAGTATGGTCGGAAGTATTTTTAATTTATTCTACTTATAATAATATCAATATTCTCATATCTTTAGATTTAAGATATATTATGTGCTTCAGATATCAAGTTTTAGCTTAGAATTTATTGGACAAACATAAAAAGCAATGCTTAACAGATATCATGGTTGCAATCCACTATATCGCTAACCACTAATATCATCTACTTTTTAATACCATAATGTTATCATAAAAACAAATACGTTCGCGAAAATCAATAATAGCACCAAGGTTAACAGAAAAGCATAAGCCATTTGCTTCATACAATTGTGACAATATAACAATAGTTTTACACTTATAGGTAGATAATTAATCTTATATATATTTCATTGCTTCATCCTGAAGGATTTTAAAGTGTTATTGTTATTGCTATTTGAAATAACGTTAGTAAATTGTTTATTTTTTCGATTTGTAAATCGTAATAAAATTGCGAAGATGTAGTAACTATTGTATAGACGAAGATGACAGTTATCTTCACACACTATAGTCGTTTCTAGGCTCTCTATAGCTTTAAGTCTTTGACATTATGAGATATCCACTACCATAAGGTACCTATACAGAATGTTACAGAAAGGTGTGTTCATCTTTTAGAGTCGTACAGTAGACCCCCGGTAAGTAACGTAAAGCGCTAACAATTTTACGAAAATTCGTGATTTTTAATAAATCTTAATTTGAATGACAAATTGAACTTAAAAATTGGCCGATAAAGCTAATATTTCGTATGAGAGAGGGCTGACATTTATGAAGCTATCGGTATCACTACATATTATGAAATAAAGTCCCCCGCCACGTCTGTCTGTCTATCTGTTCGCGATAAACTGGCGATTGAAGCCGTGCGAAGTCGGGGCGGGTTGCTTGTTTAATACTAATAATGTTCATGGAATGTCCAAATTTTTCTAAAAATGTCTGCATAAAACAAATAAAATCAATGAAATTGAACTGCAAATTCAAAATATATTGTTAAAATGTGCACTTTTACCAAGAAAAGTTTTTTTTTATTTGTCCGGCTACACATAACGCTTCTAAAGTTAGACCACAGTTTTCTGTAACATTCTGTAGAGGGATATGACACAATCGGAGTAGCATCAAGTGCTACAATCCAGCTCATACGGTCCGAAAATTCATAAATTGACCGAGTTAAAATTGGTTGAAAATGGTTGTGCACGTCATTGATGATTGAATGAGAGCTTTTAACAGAGCCCCGGTGATTTCAATCCGGTTAAGTTAGAGTTAGCATATTGTAACGCCATATATTTAATATTTGTTTATTTTGAAATTTTGTCCAAAACACGACATTAACTCCAAAATTTAAAATTAAAAGGGGTGACATACCCCGAAGCGCGACTGCATTAACACTTTAGGAGTCACAACAATCAGTCCATATTTAATTTGGTTACAAAAGCTCTTCTGCCTATTAAGACGTATTTAATACGTTATTTATGTGTTAAACTTGTACCTCTAATATTAGTTTGTAGATTAAAAAATATTAATTTTTAAATAAGCTCAGTTCAATAAGCACACGATCTGCTTGATGCCAAGAATAAGAACCTTTGTGCTAAACAGCTGTTGTGGTTACTAAAGTAATTTTAATAATTATCCAAAGGGTTTATTTTAATTTAATTAGCAAAAGGTGCGATGGTCCTTAAGAAATCTCACAACTTTTTATTAATAACACAATCCTTTTTGGCTTAAAAAATGTTATATAGACATTTATTTGCATAGCGTTTATCTATATAAAAATATTTTTGTGTTTAAAATGATTTTAACTAAGAATAAAAATTTTGTATACTAGTGATATACTAAGCAAATCTTACGCCCCTACATGATTCGCAGACGATAAGGCTCTTATTCGGATACTCAATACGCCTCTTATCCATCTCTTCATTGATCCAGCGGAGCAGATGATCTTTCAACATTAATATCGTTTCTTGACGCACCATACCTTCTTGGAAGAAATCCTTTAACACCATCATGATAGTATTATCATCACGACATATGTCCCCAAGAGGTCTCTCGTGCTTCATATAGTTGAAGACAAATTTCACAATTTGTACAATTAAATCCTCATCTGGACTTAGTAGTCTCAATCTTGCAATATCTTCAGGAATCAGTCGTGACAAAACGTTGAAAGAGACAGTCATTAAATCGGTATAGATGTCTTGGCTCAAGTTTTCCAGAATCGAAGCTACATTTTCAGCCCCAGAAGCGCTTACTCGCACAAGAAGACTGCCTATTCTTAATATTTCTCCAGGATGAATACCAACCAGCACAGTGCTTTCTTCTTCACCGTCCGTAAATGTCGTTACAACATTTGTTGATGGAGTGATTCGCGTTGGCATATTTCTAGTACTGACGTCAGCAGGTCCTAGAGAACTAAATAACTGTGTTCGCCCATCCTTCCCTAGATTATACAAATCTGAAGGGTTAAATTTATGTTGTGCGTTAATGTTGACATTACCATCAGATGTCATAGAAATTCTGAGTTTGTTCTGATTGATATCTTTGTTTATTCTGAGTGCATTTGCAAAGAACTGATCTTTGTCAACGATATTCTGTATGCCTCTAATGACTTCGGTGTTGCCCTGAACTACTCCTTGGACCCTCCTTGACTCAGCACTTATTTTGTCGAATATTTTTCTGAAAAAAACAAAATTACAAACTTTACAAATGAAATGAATACTTGTGTAACTTGCACTTTTGATTTAAAGGTCAGTCGAGTAATATACGGACTGTTTGCATTATCGGTCAGTCGGTCAATCGGTCAATCGGTCAGTCGGTCGGTCGGTCGGTCGGTCGGTCGGTCGGTCGGTCGGTCGGTCGGTCGGTCGGTCGGTCGGTCGGTCGGTCGGTCGGTCGGTCGGTCGGTCGGTCGGTCGGTCGGTCGGTCGGTCGGTCGGTAGGTCGGTCGGTGGTACTTGGTACTTTTATATTTTTTAGAACGACAACTTTTACAGAATGGATTATAAATGTGTAAAAATGCATAATGATACAAACCAACAAATTTTTGTTTATGATGTATACATAAAATAATGAACATGTAGTGGGCCAACACCAAATATTTAGTTCATTTGTTGCCAAACAAATCAGTGCAACTTGCAATATAGTCTGAAAGCTCTATTAAAATAATAATTTTAGTCGCTAACCTGTGCCTATTGCTCCTCAGTGTAGTACGATATTCGTTGATAGTTTTAGCCTGAGCATCCTCAATAATATTTTGAGCTGTCCTGTTTGACACAACGGCATGGCAGAAGAACAACGTTGCTGTAGTAAACTGGAATAATTCCAGTTTGGTAGGTCTTTCTCCGTGTTTTTGGTACTGGAAAGTGCATTGGCAGTTTATTATAAAGTGTTTTTACATCTAAAGTCTAGGAAAAAAAAACCAAACTTAAAAAAAAAGGAAAACCAAGATAAGAGATAGAACAGTAAAATCAAAAATCAATCAAAATGTGAGTTTGTTTGTTACGCTTTCACACCTTAACTACTTAACCGATCAACATGAAAATTTGCATACACCTAGTCAAGACTATGGGATACCTTTTGTCAAGAAAAAGTACTATTGTCGAGGGATGCCTGACAATTCAGGCTTTATAATCTACACTCTAACACGAGGCAAGTCGCGGGCATAAGTTAGTTAAGAATATATCTTAAACTAGTAGAAGATTGAGCTTTAAATATTCTTGACTTGTGCTACTTGTAATGAATGAGCTCCTGGCTTTCTTAAGGGCTCAGCTCCTTATAAATCCTAAAATTATAGCTACACTGAACACTCGCTAACTGGTGGTGGTACATTTAGTAGGGGCGCACTTATGCGCTCGATGTGACGGGGACATAGTGGCATAGCACGTCACGAGAACTTCATATCGAGAGAGCAATTTTAGCAAATAGCGTTCTAGAATGCAGTAATTTGGCATGTATTAGGTTGCACGTTCGGAATATATCTTATATGTATAGAACATATAGGCGGCATGGGACGCCATCAAAGTTGAACTTCATTAATAGGTAGCTAAAGTTGCTATTATTTTCAATGTAACACTATCAGAAGTGGGATCCTCTTTATAATTTGCGGTTGTCATTGCATCTCATCGTAATAAAAATATTTTGAATCATGAAATTCGGCTGTGGCAATAACAATTCCGTACTTTTAAACAATAGTGGTTTATAAGATTTCAATGAACTGTAAACAAAGAATTTATCTCATCTATAGAATGTTCTCCTAAAACTTACCTTGAATACGATATGCAGGAGGCTGTTTATGACGCCTGCTCCACCGGTCACTATGTTGGCATGACGGAGTACTTCAACTGACACAGCTATAGCTTGCCCCGTCTAAAATGATTTAAACGTCGGCTTATAGTAACAATAATATTTCGATTATCTATCCAAACAACATTCTACAGCGAATTGAAAATATTTCCGTTTCCGCTGGTGACCAGCTGACTATTACACATTATGATGAAAGACTGAATCATTTTGAAATTAAATAATTACATTGGCGCAGAAACTCGTTAAGTCTAGTATTTTTGTATAATTTAGGAAATGAAGAAGTGGATTCAGTGTGTCATATAAATTTGAATGTTGTCAGAATATCTGCTAGATTACATAACTATGCACATTTTCCATCAACTCTAGTAGTAACAATTGCGCACATAACACGCCTTTATCATATACACTCAGAAAATGCAATGAAGTATTTTTTAAATGTGATCTTAAAATTTTTTTGGGCAGTTTGTATTCGTTTAAAAATTCCGTTTCCAATAACATGTAAATATGAATTCTCAGTTTTAACCTCTGCATCATATACATTTTTCTCCTGTTTCATGCCTAAAATAATACTAAAAAATTAAATAAATAATAAAATTTGTTTGTGATTCTACAAATGTTTAAAATGGTCTTTAAAATGTAATTTTAATTCATATTCAATGTTAAAGTTGAGGCCAAACCCAGGTGTTTCCAGAAAAGACGTGGCTTACATTCCCTTAATTATGGATTAAAATATTATACACTGTTTCGTCACTATTAATGGTTCAAAATTAGTAAGCAGTAAACAGTATTTATTAGTGTAATATCACATTCATACCTTGGTCATATTAGTTCCGGCGGCCGCGGTTTTCGAAAGCAATGAGCTCGCAGCTCCCGCCGCCAATCCAACGCTTGATGCTGCGATGTTCAGCCAACTGCCGCGCGCCTCAGCATCCGTAGGACTTATAGTCTGCGTATAGTAAATGACAATGATTACGTATACCATTATAAAATTTTATTACTTAGCCCATTTTATGTAATACGAAAATATTAGCAAGATTGGATAATTTTGTAAAAAGTTGTGACATTATTTTAATTATATACTAGTAACCCGCTCCGGCTTCGCACGGGTAGTAGAGACATCTTCAACAATCATCATCATATTTCAATCAATTTACACAAAACGTTAATAAATTATACACTCTGTCTATTGGTGAAAATCGCATGAAAATCAGTTTATTGCGAACAGACAGACATAAGCAGCGGGAGACTTTGTTTTATAACATGTAGTGATTATTTCGTAAATAAAGATTTCGATACCAACATGTAGGTTTTCATTAGGATTAGGATTTTTTTATGATATTAACATTTTTGAAGAAAGAAAGAAAGAAAGAAAGAAAGAAAAAACCATTTATTATAGTGAAGTGAAAACTTCTTTAAGCACGTTTGTGCACTTTTGCTATGGGGGAAAAACACTGAACTCGTGACCGTCACGCTAATAATACATACATATATCCACTAGAGGGCGCTAATCTAAACATTGAGTTCTGCCAGCTCCTTATTAATTAACGTCACCAACCTGCTAATGTGAAGTTTTAAGTTCGTCGTTTTGTTTAAGTTTTCACTTCTTTCGGCAGTATTCACTGCCTATGTTTTGAAAAAAAAAGCAGGTTTACCTGTTCATGAGTACTTCTATCGTGGAGATGAAGCGATGACCTCACAAGTCCGTAGAGCCCGGTGGCCACGGTGGCGGCGGCGGCGCCCACGAGCACGACGGGCGCGACGGGCGTGAACGCCGCCACGCCGATCACGCCGATAGCCCCTATCGACGCCACCGTACTGACCGTGTCCACAGAACTTAGCACTCGCGCCTTGACGCCCAGGGCTGGCGTTGGAGCAACCGTCAGTTTCACGTAGAAAGCTTCTTCTCCCTGTTTAGAAATATATCATCAAACTAGTAAATCAATGTATTAACGCGAACAATTTTTTTCCCCCGTTTTTGCAGTATTTTTCATTCATGCTTCGCTTCTATTCGCTTCTATGTTAGCATGTTTAGCCTATAGCCTTACTCGATAAATGGGCTATCCAACACTAAAATAATTTTTCAATTCGAACCAGTAATTCCTGAGATTAGCGTGTTCAACCAAACAAACTATTCAGTTTTATAATATTAAGTATAGATACCCACACGAGCTGCCGCACGCGGTTCCGCCCGCTTGTAATTGGTACTTCCTTTATTTCACCCCCATAGAGTTGAACTGTTCATAAAAAGTAGCATCATATCCATATATCGTTATCGGTCCCCTGACTTTTATCGAAATCAGCCTAGCGGTTTAGCATGTCCCAAACAAAGTAACATTCCCCATTTTTCCCTTTGGAGTTGGATATTTATTTGAAGTTAACTATCTCCACACAAAATTTCATCAAAATCAAGGTTTACACGCAAAAAGGCTGGACTGACAAAGAAACTTTAGCATTTTTAGCTGCTTAATTTATTGACTCTCTTGATTCTTTGAAATAATATCATAAACAATTGGATTAAAGATAAGGAATATTCACGCTTTTTCAAACAAACAATTATCAAACATACCCCAGCAAGGTCTCCAGTGTATTCGCCATTCTCAGGTACAATAACGACACATTTAGGGAGAGTATTATCCTTCAAGAACGACTGCCAGTCATGATAAACTCGCGCGCTTTCGTCAACGTACACGCAGCAAGCTTTTGCTGTAAGTAATAAGGTAATAACAGGATGAATAAATGGTAAATTTTATTTAAACTTTAAATATTTTTTTTATATTTCATCTGTAACTAAATTAAGTATGGATGTAGCTAAAGAAAATAAAGACGTATTAGGCTGAGTAAGGGACGTATAAAATTTCTGTTGTTATTATTTTGTAGGTTTTTTTTTATAATGAAAGAGTATGATTTGAAATTAATTGGACCCCAAAACTAGGAACCAATAATAATGAACGATCCAAAAGCACTTTTTATATTTTTTAACTTCTATCACGAAATTCATTATCTGCTGCAGATTTATAAGACCCCAGATATTTTTTTCCGATTGATAATTTTTGTAAAATTTTACAGTTTTTAAATAGATAGATAGATAGAGTATACTTTATTGCACACCAAACAGAATACATACGAGAAATGCAATATTCAATAGCAGTAGATACAATTAGCGGTCTTATCGCAGTTTGCGATCTCTTACAGATAACCTTTGATGGACTATACTATCTGTTTAGTAATAGGTAACTTGGGCTGCATTAGTCTTACTCTTACTTACTACTTACTTCTTTAAAAAAGGAACAGACACTTAAAATAATCATGGTAATATACAATTTGTGTATCGCATCATGTATACCAATAGATAACTATTTAAGTGTAATATTATATTGGTATTACTATCTAAAATATTAATATACATACATATAAATAAATATACATATTAAGCGTTATGAAGTAGATACATTTTAGTTACTAAAAAAAAGGAAAGAAATATGAAAAATTGCATCGAGTACAAAAAAAAAAGAGATCGAAAGGAATATGCGAACAGCTAACAGCTTTCGGGTAACGAGCCACTGCTACATAAAATATTTTTAATCAAACACCTAAACCAATCAGACAGAACATCGGTCAGAGTCCTTAAATGTCAGGATTTGATCCAGTGGTTCGAAGAAACTACCCATTGTAATAATAGATGTAATAAAAATGGTCGTGCAACATTGTATTGGGATCGATCTATCATCACTGACAGGACTATTGTTGCCAATAAGCTTATATAGTGGTGATAGACCGATTAGAGCGCCGAGCAATGATTATTGACATCACCATTCCCCATGACGACAATCTTTTAAAAGCCGAAAAAGATAAACAAATAAAATATTTGGACCTAACCCACGAGATTGTCGACATGTGGAATGTGGATTCAGCAATCATTGTGCCGATAGTCATTTCGGCCCATGGGTTAATTGCTAAGAGCCTCGACCAACACCTACAGAGGCTCACGTTAGGCAGCTGGATTAAGAGCTTAATGCAGAAGGCAGTCCTCCTCGATACGGCACGCATAGTGAGGAGGTTTCTGTCTCTGGAACCCTAACCACCGGTAACTTGGTCGCTGTATCCGATACCGGTGGGACACTATTTTTTATATTTTTAAATATATTTTGTTTTTTTTTATTGTAAGTTTATTTAAAAATGTAATTTATATGTTTATGAAATAAATGAAGATGTTATAACAAAAATAAATAAACCGGCAAAAACTAACTGTACTGTGCTTTTATTCGTAGGTATCTGAATATAACTATAAATCGACGATTAATGTCTAAACGTTTGGTTTTGTAATAAGTCGGTGTAAATAGTGTATTAATTAAGTTTGTTCAGTGGTTCATAGGTCAAAATCGCAGTGTATTTCGTCAAACCTCGGACGCTCTCGGTAATCTTCATCAAAATATTACAGATTGTATTGTATCATTACAGGTTGCGCACTGTAATGCTTGGTTCTCCTCCCTCACTGATGTAATGCTCGATGTAATGATACAATACAATCTGTAATATTTTGATACAACTTGTAAAACCGCCTTTGTTTCGTCGGTTTTAAAAACTTCATTTACAATTGCCCAGTAAAAGTAAACATAGCCTCTATCTTAATCACAATAACATCCAAACTTTGTTGATATTATGATCTTGCAACACTTACTGCCCATTGTTGTTGGAATACATTTTCTGATTTTGAAAATAGCTGTGCACCATATATCGCCATCAGTTTTCTCGTGGAGATCCAGCCAGTAGTTAGAGGGTTGTATTTGATAGATCTTTAGAGGTTTCGGCCGAGCACACACTATGAGAAGTACTGACAAATAAATGTCCTCATCATTTTGTGAATATTTACCTGCAAATTAAAATTTTAGTGTTACAGATTCTGAAATGTTAACTTTAGGCACATATGAGATGCAATGCACCGGCGTATTGGGCGCTGGAGCGATAAGTACCTATCAACTTTATTAGGTTGTTATTAATTTAGATGTCTTGTTAAAGTAAGCCTTTTGCACCAGTAATTAATCAACATCCCTTTTAGGTTCATATTTATTTATGTACCTACCCAAATAGTTTTAAATTTCAATTAAAAAAATTCAAAAATTAAACTTGAGCTACCAAATAGAGTTTTTTAAAGAAACTAGTAAGTATCTTAATTACACAATAAAATTCACAAGTATACTACACAAAAATTCAATCACGGACATGCATTATAAAAAAAATCTTTAAAAGCAATAAAACATATGAGAGTCAAGCAACTTCTACATAAGACCTAAAGGAAACATACTTTGATCACATATTTTTTCAAAAACTTTCATAACTTGCTCTTTTTGTCTGGAATTGTATCCTTCTAAGTGTGCATTTTCATTATCCTTTTTTGCTGTCAAACATCCTTCAACGCTTGGGCTCCCGAACAGTGCAAATGCAATGTTTTGTAGTAGATAATTCCTGTTCCTTTTTTCATACCTGTAAATTAATAAATAGTTTATAATTCTATTTAAAGGCAAATAGCATTAAAAAAGCAAATGAATAGTGTGAATACATTCCATTTTGAATAATACAGGATAGAGAGAAATGTATTTATAACTCTTATAAGAAACATTTGTAGAGGTTGTAACCTCAACCTGCAACAACACTCTTGATATGGATGCCACCTATCTCAGTCTTAAATTTTATTTGCATCACATCATAGCTAAAACTTCTCTGTTGTCCATGAATACATAAGCATCGGACTTGCGATCAAGTGGTTGCAGATTCAAACCCCACCCAGTGCACTACCGACGTGAACCCACTCCTAACACAAGCATTTAACTTAGCAGAAGGGGTTAACAAGAATACTAGTAATGTGTGACCCACATTACTAGTACCATTTGTTTTTTAAAAAGGAGGGGAAAAAGAAGATTTTTCCTGATACCCTGAGGAACCTGTGTGACACCTGGCAATTTATATTAAAAGAATCTTTACCAGGATTTTCATGAAAAGGGCTTATAATGCCTCAGAAGCTAAAGAACAACAAACATGAGTTGCACAAAGTAAATATCCTCTTAAATGTACTAGTACATTTGAATATTAATTTTAGGTTGTTCAACTAAATCCAAGTCGTTTGCTGAATTTGCAGTATAAAAATAATCTCAACAGCACTCTAAGACTAGAATCTTGAAGGTCAATATCGCTGAACACTATGTACATGATTCTAAACTTAGGAATAGGTGTAAATGTATCTTCATTGAACTTACGATTACAAGAAAAACCTTACTGTCTAGATATTAGAGTCTAATATTGGAAAACAAAAATATGATTCACAAATTAGCAATGATTTATTATAGCTCTGTTTGATAAATAATTCTTTTGCAACCATAAAATTATCAACTAGCAGTTTCCTGTTTTAGTTATTCTACACAAACATATTGAGGTTAATTGACTGCCATTTGATGTTCAGAAGAAATAATGTTCATGGTTTTTATGCCTTCAGACTAGTTATTGGCACATTGGGGGGTGACAATGACAACATAGACTTTAAAATTGTATAAGTCACCTGTGTATCAGGTGTCTTAAATTATATTGTCTAGCTATGCTTTACATATATATTTTATCTATAACTACATACTACTACAAGGTTGGCCTACGCGTACCAACTGCACACCTAAGAAAGACAAATCTACTCGATGTACCGCTAGCGAGAACAACATACAGACAAAATTCATATCTTGTTAGAGTGTATCGTACGTTTAATGGGGAATGTCAGAGAGTCGATCTTGACCTGTTTGCATCAAGCATTGCTCATTCACAAAAATCTATTATCAGAAATTTCTTTGATGCATAGTTGTTGCCTTTTTATTAAATTTGTTTATGTACATTTTCTAACTGTTAAATAATGGTGTAATGTGATCTTTGTATGTAATACATCGCTGTCTATGTGATATTGATTATTATAATAGGTACTGTTCATGTGTGAAAACTTGTAATTGGCCTTTTGCTACTATGTTTTTACTTATATGAATTACTGGCTGTAAGTTTTCCTACAATAATAAAATAAAAATACTTCAAAATACAAAGGTTATAGTTATAGTAAAATTGTCAACTGTAATACAGTTGACAATTTTACAAGAGTCCATTACTGAGCAGTAGTATATTATTAATCCTTTAACTCTACAACTCTATGAACTGGCCCATTGCCTTCCATCTTAAAAAAAAATCTGTATTACTACTTACCTCACCCAGTCACAGTCACCAAGGTTTTCAAAATATTCTTGTTGAATTTGTACAGGGGACATTTTTATTGGCAAATTAACAATATCATCATACATCATTTCTGTTTTATTCAATTCATTTGCTCCATATGATGACATGTTCGCCACAGCTTGCATATTTGCCATATTTTTACCAGTCTTTACTGTTGACCTTCCCTTGTGAAATCATAACAAAACTGTTATAAATTAAACAGTAAGTACACCGATAGGGACAATAATAATAGAGAAAAACATTTACATAGGTAATAAGTTTAGACCTTTGGTTATTCACTTGTTTTTAAGAAGACAACTCCCACATTAGGAATTACTCCTGTGTCGCGGGGGACTTTACAAACATACAAACAACGGACACAAACAACACCCAGAATCGGGTGGGAATCGAACCCACGACCTATGGCATAGCAGTCAGGGTCACCAACCACTAGACCAACAGGCCAGTTATAACACAATAAATTTACAATATTAGATGTTCATTATAAATCACTGCAATTATATTGGTAATTATTATTATACTTAATACCTAAGGTTAATTACAAATATTTTATATTTTTATATACCTTAAAAACAAATACAATTTCAATAACCTCTTCACTAATAAGAATGACAAACCTAATGCGTATTAATTTGATTTAAGTTTAGAATAAAACGATTTTACTACTTACCACAATTCTATTCTGACAATTATAAATATGCAATTAACTTAATATAGGATTTTAGCTGCATCAAAGTTGACGCAATAGTAAAAATGATTGCATTACCATAATTAGATATATGATTAATTACCTACTTAAAAATTTGCGTTTCTTATCAGATTATGTTAGAAGTTAGCTCCAAGAAAAGCACCGTTTCACTGTAATGTCTCAACCACACAGACGTCTTGTAAACTCAGCTCACAATATAATGGTACACTATACAACTCGTATTTCGGTAAAGTCCCGACCAGAGATTTTATTTATTTGATCTATAGTCAAGAAAGTTTGGAATTCTGTTATTTGTTTTTATTACAGTATGTGTCAGAATCAGAATGTCAGTTGCAGTGCTGCCAGCCTTGCGCAACTCCCATCAAAACAAAAAATGTACGAAACGGCCGCAATAGAAATTGGTGGCTATTTATATCCTACCTACTCGCCAGCCTACTCGTATAGTCTGTCTCTTTCCATCTGTTGAATTGTCAAATGTCTTTTGACAAAATGACAATTTGCCGACTAATTTAAATTGATTTTAAATTTAGTTTTTTCAAATATTTGTGGTCTTGTTGGCAATTTAATATTTATTTTCATTGTTTTTTCCTATTGATAACATTAAAATGTATCATAAAACGTGTGTAGTGTGTCGTATTAAATCCGGGCGAAGTAAACGTGGAAAAATTTTATTTTTGGCAAAATTTCCGTCAGACAAAAAAAGGTTAGTAGGTAACATTTGCTAACAGTGGCTAAATAATAATGTCTAAAGATTCTTTAATTCCTATACATAATAGTTTCCTTAAAAAAGGGGATTTTCATGTGGAGATGTGAGCTCATAGTGTTGTCGCTAAACTGAAAATATGGCTATCGATATCCACAGGTAATTAACATTGTTTTTAGGTGCAAGCAATGGGTGAAAAAGCTATTGGAAATAAAGATCTTGTTTATCTACCGATAGAGAAACTCCACACTTCGAAACATGTTTGTGGTAGACATTTCAAGAAATGTGATTTAAAAAAAAAGGACTCAGTTAAAAAATACAGCTATCCCATCGTTACAATTAATGGCAAAACCATTTACCTGATTAAATATTAATTAATTTTCGTTTGCACATAACAGATAAACTTAAAGCCATGCCTGGTAAGTAGACACATTTAAAATACATCTATCTTTATCGGAACACAGCATACTACAAAATACCTATTTTATTGCAGAAACAAAAGACGTTGTTAAAATTTATCATAATTATTGTAAAACTTCAGAATCTGTAATGGCACGACAATATAGTTCAGGTAATCGGAAATTTCAAAATAAATATTGTGAGGTGTTCTTTACCAGAAAAACATCATACTAAAAACTACCTATTTTGTTGCAGAACCAAAGGACTTTGTTAAAATAAATCATAATTATTGTGAAAAAATTCGAATCTGGAAGGAAACGACAATATAGCCAGGTACTCTATTTTTATAAATAAATTAACTTATAAATATTTCATCCACTTTTAGCAAAAGTTTCTTTATATAACTGTAAGAAACCTGTGATACCTTGGAGTGTTAATTGGCCTTGGTAAACAGTGCTTAAAATTTTTATATTCTTTATTTTTCAGAACCATCTACGTCTAGGTCTGGACAAACACTATGTTGCCGACGGTATACGTCAGTGGCTATATAGCTTATTCGGTGATGAAAAGTCTCTCCTGTGCATTTTGCACCACATCATTGGCTATTTCTAAACCAGACCATAATTCAATTTACAATAATATTTGGTCCGAGAATGATGGAAAGACAAGCAAAGTCTTACGCACCCAAGTGTAAAATTATGCGAGTGTATAGATTTGGCTACTATTTATTTAAAAAGGAAATTGTGCCGTGCCTCTTTCGTTTAGATTTATATATGTTTTCAAAAACCTTAATTATGTCGAGTATTAACTTTTCACGGGTAAAGTGTGAGAATCATAGAAGCATGATTATTGAAAACATAACAAATAAATGTAGAATTCGCAATAAGCAATTTGCTTCAAATGAAGAGAACATTGCAGATTGCTTAAAAAAATCCGAACAGGGTATTTCGAAATAATTAAATACTAGTTTGCCTGCTGGTCGAATACCGAACATAATTCAGTGAGTTTTGAATTGATGAAAAAAATTAGGACTTTTTTAAGTCAACCCGTATATGATTACGCATAACTTTTTAGTTTGTCGCGTTCTGCTGCCATGATTTCATTTTACATAATAATTAATTTGCTCTTTTATATGTTTGACGCTGACTCAAAATTATTTAGGTATTTACATTAGTGTAAAAGTTTAGTTAGGCTAACAAGTTTTGTTTTAAATATTATTTATCATTTTTCAGTTCCTTTCTTCTTTCGTTAGTCATTCTACAATGACAGGTCAATATAATTATATAATATGTAATAAACACAAGTAGCTTAATTTAGCCGTTTACACGTAATTTTATAAATTTGTGAAACATTTTGTTTCAAAGTTTTAGCTTTCTAGCTACCTTTCTGTATTCAGGTGTTAGGTAATGTGCAATTGTGTGCGTGAATTTTCATCACAGTTGTTATCTGAAATTTCATGGAAGACAAACTCCGGCCCATACGTGCCGAAGCATGCCTCTCCCACGATATTTTGTATTTCGTAATTTTTTTTCTTATTTCAGTTTCCGTATTTTTATAGCCTGGATTTAGTTTATTTACTTTTACTATTAATAAGGTACTTAATTTTAGTTTATTTTTTAAAATCCTGATAACAAACATAAAACACTAGCGCTAGAAATAAAGAAATTGCATTTTAAATTAAATTTTTTTAGTAGTTTTTTTTACCTATTACTGCTAAAAAAAAATCGTAAATTATTTTAACGAAACGGCTGATGGTTATTGTTAATCTGTGGATTTGTCGATAATTCTATTATTAGAATGGGCAACACTATTTTCATTTCCTGAAGGTTGGCATAGTTTTTAGCTCCCATGAAATTTTAGTTTTTGTATTGGTAAATTAAATTGGACCCCGTTTCATAATCAATCATTATAATAATATTTTTCAACCAGGTTTTTGTTCTTAGGTCAAGTTGGTCTTATTTCGTATGCATTCCGATATACACTGAGAGCACTGTAAGATATGACGTCAATTCAGTATACTGCGAAGCCATTCTTTTATAGTTAGCTATACTGGTTACTGTTTATAATGGAACACAGTCCAGTATACTGTCAGTTGTCAATTCAAGTCAATTGTCAAATCGCATAATAAAAGTGACAGTGTGACAGTCATGTGACAGCACTGAGAGCACCATTCCATTACATACCTCGAAAATTCCAGTACAAAATGGCGGCATATATGACGTCATATATTTCCCTAGGATACTGCGGCAGTATACTGTCAGGGATTTCCTTTCTAGGGTACACCTGAGGCCCCGGCAAGAAGACTAATGACGGAACACTGTGTGGTTTTAGTCGGTTCGAGTCCGACATACCACCTTACCGTTGCCCCGATGAGGTGACGACCCATGGGGGTTTCCAAACAAAAACAAAAAAAAAAATACTGTCAGTCTATAACGGAACGAATTTCTCCCCAGTCGAGCACTAAACAGTACTCGCAGTAATATCGGAACATACCCTTCATTCCTTTTTATCACTGATCTTACTATACATACATTTTGTAATTTTAATAAACTGAGTTATTAGGTACGTCAAATTGATTTTGGAACGAGGTTATTTATCGTACGTTTCCCTTCAGACGCTGCGCGAATGGGTGCTGGACAGAAAAAAGTGTTAAACGCCATACACACGCAACAATTTGACTAGATTTTCAATCGAATCGTTTCGTGTGTCGTGCACGACGCAAATCGTCGAATTCAAGGTCATCGGGTGGTCAGAACCGCCTGACTTGATCACGTCACATCAAATCGGTTCGTGTGTAGGTACGCTAATCGGCCAATTTTATCATTTAGTCTGCCTGTAGAGTGAATGTACAGTGTAATGATTTTTTAAAGTGAAAACTTCTTTAGGCACGTTTTGCACTTTTGCTATGGGGCACGGAACACTGAATATATATATATATATATATATATATATATATATATATATATCCACTAGAGGGCGCTAATCTAAACATTGAGTTCTGTCAGCTCCTTATTAATTAATCTTTAAAAATATAATTAGTTCAATAAAGTACTTATTGTGTTTGCAATTTATACAGTAAAATAAACAAAAACATAATTGTAATTAAGGTGACAATTTATAACGCCTATAGTGCTCAATAGCGAAAACCTTTATCCAAAATTATTTCGTCCGAACGTACGTCAGTTTGATGGATGTTACTAGTAGATGGCATCACTTTATTAAAAAATGAACATTTCTGACCGGCAACTCACAATTGCTTATTAACAATTTTTTAAGTGAAAACTTTTTTAGGCACGTTGGGCACTTTTGGTATGGGGAAAAAGCACTGAACTCGCGTGACCGTCACGCTCAGCTGCATACATACAAAGAGAGAGGGCGCTAGTCGCTCAGTAAACAATTAGCTCCGTTATAACTAGTGTTGTTGTTGTTCCTTAGACACTCGCATAGAGGGTCAGTGTTATATACTATATTTAAATATTTTGTAAAAGGTGCTATTTTAAATATTTTTTTTATTGTAAAACTAGCTGACCCGCGCAACTTCGTCTGCGTTTATAAATTTTCCCCGTTTTTGCAACATTTTTCATTGATGCTCCGCTCCTATTGATCGTAGCGTGATGTTTTATAGCCTATAGCATTTCTCGATAAATGGGATATCCAACACGTAAAATATTTTTTCCATTCGAACCAGTAGTATCTGAGATTACCCCGAACATATAAACTCACGAACCTTATTACTTTATAATATTAGTACAGATTATTTATTTTAAAAACTTTACTTCATTGAGTTTTGTTGAATGTTTTAAATTGAGGAATTTTGAATCATAATTAAATGTATATTTAATTTTATAGTTATTTTGTTTGTCTATTAAATGAACATTCTTGTGATTGGCAACTCACAATTACTTATTATAATTATTATTAACAAGGCGTTTTTTTTTCATTTTAATTAGGTACTTAATTACATCATTATTAATATAATAATGTAAAAAACAAATAGAATAAGATTTGAAAAAATGAACTAAAAATGACCGTACCTTTGTGCCGTAACATAATAGCATCGCATTGATGACACGTTGGCCGCCGGGCGACTTTAGATTTTAGCAACAAAATTACTATTAATTGAAGCGTGCAAATATTAAACTACTTATCAAAACGTATTTGTAAGTATATGGATTATCAAAAAACTTACGTATGTTTTAGGTACTTTTAATAAAATTTTCCAATATAAAATACTTAATTACATGTTAACTATGTCTGTAAAAGTCTAAAGTCAGTTTTCATATGCCCTTGACATAGGCCTGCCATCACTTAAATTGCCAAGGCCGGACAAAAATTTAAAAAAATCCAGACCCATGGGTGAAATCTAAATTCTTTCCCAGACACCTTAAAAAACGCCGATTTCATTTAATTTTTTAGCTTGTTAACGATTGATCTAACAATTATAATTTATTGTCCCTTTGCACAGAGTGTCGGGTTTTACCCGGACACTTTTTGAAAACCCCGCCCGGACGCTCCCCGGATGCCCTCTAAACTAGGACAAATCCGGGGAAACCCGGACGGATGGCAGCCCTACCTTAACAGGTTAAGTAAAATAGCAAACCAAAAGACTCCTCTGGCAGCATACCATGGCTATGTTAGTTCAACCCTAAGATACGGCGTAGTATTTTAGGGTAATAGTACAGACAAAGGCCGGGCATTTATAGCACAAAAACGCTGTATAAGGGCTATGTTCATCAATCTGCAGGAAACCGACTCATGTGTATCATATTAAAAGAAAAATATATAAGTTTGAGTTTCTGAAACGTTGATAAGAAAAAAATACTAACAACTTCTAATTATTTGATTGGCATTTCACATAAAATTTTGCAGTGAAATTTGACAGCTCTCCCTAATCCGATGATCATATTAAAACCTTTGATTATAGACATATATACATATAATCAAAGATAATCTCTCAATATATAGTTCACAAGAAATTTGACATACGATTAGTTATTTTTTGCGTTGAACAGCCTTTCAGAGACTGAGCGTGTTTCTCTTACTTTATTAATTAAGACCCTGTAACGTATTAGACGCACATTTTTTCTGTGTGTTTTTTTTGCGAGCAGACCAAATCTATATCTTTTGTCACCCCTTTCATTTTTCGATTGCCGTTTTCAGTTTCTGAATATGTCTTAGAGAACTAACTGAAGTGCCTGTATTCCCTCTATTATTTAAGTACATCTTCTCTTCAGGTGCTCTTTAGTCTAAAGCTTGCATAGAACTCACATCATCAGTAACTATACATGTCACCTGTCATGTTATACTGTATGTAAATGTTATTTCCTTTATTTTCAGTAGAGGTTTTCATGCTAAATATTGTAGCATCAAAATGACTGCTGTTTCTCATGACATTAGAGTTAGGGATGTTGCGGATGCAGAATTTTTGACATCCGCGGATGCGGATTTTCCTGGATGCAGATGTCAAAATTGATGCGGAAGCTCCGCAATTGCGAATACGGATGCGAATATCTGCAACATCCCTGATATACAATAACAAACGCGTCGGATCTTGTCACCGAAATCTTCGCTCCTATTGGTCAATCAGCATGTGTTTACGGCACACGCCAGTTGCCGGCCCCACTCACTTTCTTTCTTGTCGCAACTTCCACTACATCTGCATCCGCGTAAACAACCGCATTGATTATTGCGGGTAAATTTATAAGGAAAAATGGATAGAGAGAGAGGAACCTAGAGTAAGGGATACCGCAAGTTTCAGATGGGGAACGGAACTCAGACTACAGTAGCTCGTAGAAGCCAGGGCTGCGTACCCGAATATCCCATATTTCCTGTGACTGGAGAGTTCACTAGGACAGAAGCACCAATGAATTAGGTGAATGCCTATTTCATTATATCCATGTAAACTGAGATATAAGAATTTTAAATAAAATGAAAGTATTCAATAATAAAACTAGTAATTATCCATATTATTCGTATTATCCGAATGGCAGTACAAAAGATGTCCGGATTTAAAATTTGGCGGATATAAAGATAATTCCGATAGCCGGATATTCGGATAGCATGCCTATATCCAACTACAGTGTTTCCTAAATAAAGTAGAAATAAATATATTTCGAATAAACTTTAATTTTTTTTTGTTTAAAGAAAACCAGACAAGTACGAGTCTGACTCGCGCACCGAGCGTTCCGTAAGCAAACAAACTTGTACACATACAGCTCGGGAATTAATTCTCGAAGACTTTTTCCCGTCTTTTTTAAAATACAAACTTAACTTTGCGGTTGCTATGTAGGACAAAGTCAACAATCCAACCGCAAAATATAAGTTTGTAATCACAAAAACTATTTTTTCATGTGTTATAACAACAAATTAACGACTTTTGGATTTTTTCATTAACTTGTGCTGTCAGATATGGCTTCTTACCAAATTTCATGACTCTAGGTCAATGGGAAGTACCCAATAGGTTTTGATTTACCTGTGAAATGTTCAATTTGTTAAAATCTGAATTATATTTATTAAAATGTATCTTTTGATCGCGTTTTTACTTAGAAGCTTGACTTTTTTACAGCTTCAAGGGACCACTGACATAAGTATAAATTAGATGTTAATTTCAACTTGATGCCTTCTTGGGTTCCTGAGGAAAAGGGTCTTACTTTACTTTACTTGCTGCTGTGCTGTGAGACCTTGCTTTTTACCAAATATCGTGATTCTAGGTCAATGGGAAGTACCCTATACGGTTTTGATTTACTAACTAATTGAAATTTGGTGAAATCTAGAACTTAAATAGCCGTATCTTTTGATTGCGTTGACTTACAACTTGGATTTTTTTACAGCTTCAAGGGACTGCAGACACATACGTATATGGTATTAATTACATTTGATGCGTCAACGGGTTCCTGAGAAAAATGGCCTTGACAGACAGACAGACAACAAAGTGATCTTATAGGGTCCCTTCTGAGAAACGGTACCCTAAAAAAGATAAACAACTTTAATTTGTAGAGTGATTTATTTTATGATTTACTTGGGCAAGATTTACTAGCTTTTTATGAACGGCACCTTCACCTGTTTTTCATGCTCTCTTAAAGAAATTGAGATCATGCCTATGAGATCACAACGTTACGAAAGAACTTAAACTAATTAGTGCTCAACAAGTTTTGCTTGCTTGCTTATTAAAATTTTCAAAATATCAACTTTTATATTTATTGCTAGGCGTCGAAGGTGGCCAGAACGAGGCATGTTAATTTATTTCTTGTCAACTTTTCTTAAATACTTAAGTGTTACTAGTTTTCATATGATTGTGATATAAATTCACCCTTGGTTTTTCGCAATATATTTAGCACAATCAATTCTGCTTGAAACCAGAACTATGTTAGACTTTCAGTTCGAACAATTTTTTGCATGGTAAAAATCGCAGTGTCGAAAGTATGACAAACAAAATTTCAGTTTCAAACAAACTGAAGTGACAGTTCGGACAGTTTCCACTCAAATATTGCGCGGAAATTAATACAGTACTGCCAACTTTAAGTTCTAAACTGCATCTATTTTTGTTTGTAAAAAGACTTTGGCGCTGAGCAACGATATAGGTAGGTACATAGTTTGATTGGTTATTTTACAAACAGCGTCGGCTGTTTGCAAATGCCTACCGTTTTGAATCACGCTTAATTATAAATAACAGATACAAACATACATGTTTCATTTCATGTATAATACATACATAACTAGATGCGTCAAGAGATGTTTTGAGTAACTATTACATTGATATTACCAGTCATTTCACACCGAGGGGTGTGTGGCTCCAAAACGTCCATGTTTTAATCCCTGGGCAACAGAAGTGGCACTTTTCTGTGAGGTAGTTGCTGCTTTCGGCTAATGTTTTGCCGTGGTGGCTGTGGCCCGCATGCTAGGCATAGTGTTAGAGACACATGTACACAGAAAATATAATAATTTTGTTTTTTTTTGACGTGATAACGTCTTATAAATCGATGAAAGTCGGCCACACGCACGAAAAAGCATAACTCATTGCCACGTTCTGCCTGAGCCGAGCGTGCAATCGAGAGCGCGGAACAAGCGATAGAGAGGCACGATCGGCCTAAGCATTCGTTTATTGACATTGATTTGATTTCAGTTTATTTTTATAACTAATTGTTCGTGATTATATTTAAACAGTTTTTTAAATTAAATTTGCAAAACTATTAATAATATTTGAAAATTAAAAATTAATGTTTTTAACCCGAGTTTTTAAAATATTGTGTTTTCTTTTGACGTTACCAATTTTTTTAAAACGGTAGCGCCAATCGACGACAGGATTCGCGACGCCACTTTCACAGGAGGCAGAGTACAGGAGTTTTGTGCAGTTGGTACACAACCGCAGGCCCTTTCAAGGTAATTTGTAACTGTGACTGTAACGGTCAACGAACGGTACGCTAACTCAGCTGGTCGTGTACTGACAAGAAGGTAGCCGAGAGAGATGAAAGAAAATAATCATGTTTCTAGAAAAAGGCTCTCTATTTTCATTTAACCAAGAAGGGAACAAACTGTTTTAAAAGGTTCAGTACTATCATGTGGCCTCATGCATAACAATATTGTGATGAACAGGTCAATTTTAAACACTTTAATTGGTTTATTTATTTATGACTACATATATTTTAAAAAAGTTTCACCGACTTCAATGGGCCTAAATCACGAATTGTATAAGGGGCCATCCATAAATTACGTTACACAAATTTTGAACCCCCTGTCCTTGTCACTCACTTGGTCACTCACTGTGAGATGTCACATATTTTGCAATTTTACACCCAGAACTGAAAACTTTTTAGTATAAATTATTTTTAAAACTTTGCGAAGGGACAAATATACGTAGCTCTCAGCAGGGTCAAAACTTTAGAAGGAATAGTTCTATCTGATTTAGAACCCTCCAAACTGTTAAGTAAACCCCACAATGAATTAGCATTAGCAGAAATGCACCGATTGAGAAATCTCATTTCTGACGAAAGGTGGAAACCGGGAGAAAACCTCCTCTTTTTTTGAAGTCGGTTAAATATTAATTTTATTTTGTAATGTTTAGTCCAAAGTAGATGTATTTTGTTTAAATATAATATGGGTAGGCCAACTAAACGCACTGCTCTAATGAGACAGCGAGGTTTCGGAGTAAACGAAAATATTATCGATGCACATCTACAACTTTTAGATATTTATTGATTTTTCAAAAACCGCTCGGCCGATTTCGATAAAATTTAAATGGGACCACCTGGAAAGTGTAGACTTTGAAATGAAAAAAATAATTTTCCCAACTGGTTCAGGCGTCTTCAAGTAATCGGTGAACATAAATAAAATGTGGGAGAGCCATGCTTCGGCACGTATGGGCCGGCTCGACTCCGCTCGATACCACGGCCTCACAGAAAACCGATAGTGAAACAATGCTTTCATTGCTTTTCGCCGCGTGAGTGAGGTTACCGGAGGCCCTAACCCTTCCCTCTCCCCTATTCCTGTCCTTCCCCTCTCCCCCTCTCCTCCCCTCTAATTCCCCATCTCCCGTCTTCCCGATATTCCCCCCTCTTCCCCTATTCCCACATTAAAGGGCGGCAACGCACTTGTGACTCTTGAGTTACAGGTGTCCATGGGCGGCGGTAGTCATTTACCATCAGGTGACCCGTCTGCTCGTTTTACACCATAAAAAAAAAGATTCCGATGAATTGAGAACCTCCTCCTTTTTTGAAGTCGGTTAAAAAGGAATCTTGAAATTTTGTATTTAAAGTAGGTAAGTAATTTTGTAGATGAACTATAAAATACTGTAGACATATAAAGCTAATATATACTGACATAGATAGCCAAGTCAAGTATCTATTATCTTATCTATGGCTAAGTATCACGCGTAATTATAAACACTGATTAACAGAAAGTTCCATACCTACATACTCTAGAGTTATGTAGTAGAATCCCTGAAGGACTTCTAAGTTCACAGATAGGTGAGTGATAGAGGTGAGTGCCGGTAAAGGCTTTATACCTACAATGAGTTAATGCAAAGGCGTGTATATGTACCTATTCTAGATTTGTATAGTAGACCTGTGAACGACCGTGTATCTCAGGGTGGCAATTCATATGGAATTTAGATTACTGAATTTGTTCAGAAATGACTGAGTCAAAAAAAGGATTACATATTAGGCATAACATATAGTATATACAAATAATGGGAAGTTTAGAACGTTGACACCAGTATTTATGGACTATGAAAAATCCCAAAATATGATTTAACTTTTTTAAACGATGTATATGTAGGTATACTCGTATTGATAATAATGATAAAAAGTAATCAGTGGATAGGTAAGTAAATAAACGAGATTATAGAACAAGGACGAGTAAAAACATTAATTATGTTCGGGACTTTTTAGTATTTAACAAATTTTTTTTTAAGTGATATCTTAATTACCATTAGGTCACTGCGTATTATAAATCGGCCCATGTGCTTATTGTCATGTCACCTTAGTAGAATAAAAATGTATTCTTTCAAACATTATCACTACATATTATAAAACAAAGTCCTCCGCCGTGTCTGTCTGTCTGTTCGCGATAAACTGAAAAACTACTTAACGAATTTTCATGCGGTTTTCACTAATAGACAGAGTGATTCATGAGGAAGGTTGAGGTGTATAATTTGTTAAGATTTTGTGTAAATTGATTGAAATATGTTGATGATAGTTGAAGATGTCTCTGCTATCCGTGCGATGCCGGGGCCGGTTGCTAGTATTAAAATATAATTCAAAAAGGTAATGTTTACAACTATGTTATTAGTTACTTACGTAGCTGTAACATCGTCTGTATATAGTAAAAAAAATATAAATTGAATACGCCATAAACAACATAGACAAAATCATGAATATTAAGACTAGCAAAACAAAAAACATCATAATATGTGTCCTCTAAAATTTTATGCCTATTTTGAATAGAACAATACTATTGTTCTGGTGTTTCGATATACATCTGGATCAAGTTTACATTTTTATAACAATGCGGGTTTATATACGCGAATGACAGTTTGTCTCCACCGTTCTGTTATTCGTATTACGTTTGTGACTGTACTCAAAGCCAATAACGTTTGCTTGCGTGTAAGGTTAAAACGTTTTCTGTTCTATCTTTTACAATTTTTTTACGGTAAAGCAGTTAAGAGGCTTACATGTGTTACCAGTGGATCTTACCTTTTCATTTTTTTTCAAATAAAATAAGAAAATGTTATGTAATTTTCCAAAAGTAAGTGATTGTGAGAAATAAGTGTTTTAAGTCTACTTAAGAAATATTATAGTAATCTATACGTGTAATTTATAAGTAATAAAAAACGTTATTAACAAAATATAAATATTTATGCTTATTTATTAATATTTAAATATGTGTATTAGCATTCTGGTTACCATAGTACAGGCGCTGCCTAGTTTGGGATCAGACGGTCGTGTGTGAGGTTTCTGAAGTTATTATTTATTATTAGTTAATACATTTGACTTTAAATTGTTTTGTAATGAGGAGGACTCATAAACATCTGACTCTATAAAATAGTAATATTGAAACATTCGTATGTTATGACTACTTAATTAATATCTAAAAAGTAAAAATTATAACATTATTATCATGTATACTCGTCAAGGCATTGTGAGGTTGATGAAAAAACGTTCTACGAAAATTATCCTTCTTATTTTGTTGGGTTTATCTACCTACACTTTATTTGGAAGAAGCCGTGATTACCAGGATGCTATGAAAGAAACTGCAAGAGAAATGGTTATAAAGCAAGCACGTAGGAGACATATGGCAGTTATCGCAAAATTCTTCAGACGTCGTCAGGTAAGACTTTTCTTATTGATGGAACATACATAAAAAGTAAGAATGCGCCGAGTACTGGATGCATAATTTATTTTAGTGATAGATAACACAACAAAGTACTTTATTTTAAAAGTATGCCCAGACTCAACTTTATGTTCCTACTGATTTTCTGTTAAGTTCCCACTTGCTTTGGTATAGAAACTGCGCTAAGACCGGCAGGTTTTCGCTTTCTGGAGGCGTTCAAGTCGTAAGGTATTATCTGAGAAAGAGATTCATTTGGTTCTACTCTAATCCTATTCATCAGCACATGGGTGGGAACTTCGAGGGTGCAAGGAAGAAAAACTATGAAAAAAATGCCTGATAAGATTGGGATGTGCCTGAATGAAACTGGATTGACTGAAAAATTAAATTGGATTGACTGAATGAAACTCACAACACGTAACTTTGATCGGCAACTGGCAGAAACGATGGGCGATGGGCCTTTGGTAGAAGTAGGGGTAATAATCTTAGTAGTTAGAAGGCAAAGTAGAAAACAACCTTGAAAAGTAGGTATTGTAGATCCATGTATAGGTAAAAGGGAGTACGGAGGAGAGACTGGTATAGTGGAGATCACGAGTGGCAGATGTTTTTCCGCTTCGAAAAGTTTAGTATAGTGTTTGTGTCTACGTAAAACATTATTTTGAATATTTTTGGCAGTATCTGTTGAAATTCTCGATTATATTCGCTGACAAAAACATATGTATAGTGTGTCGCTATGCAATGACAATGTAATTTTGTTGATTATGTTACTAATAGGACGCAAACATTAAAACACCGAGATTCTTATAGTTTTAAGCAAAAAGTCAACTTCGGTGTTCCGCAGGGATCTGTGCTGGGACCTACATTATTTATATAAATAATCTCTGCAAAATTGAAGAACCTGAAACAAAAATTATTACATTCACTGAGGATACTGTATCTTTATTTCAACACTCATCATAGACACAAGTGATAAAAACAGCTGAGACAGGGTTCCAAAATATAACAAACTGGCTTGACTACAATTTAAAAAAGTATCAGTATAAAAATAATTTAGAGCGTCCTACTAATTTCACACTGAAGTTATATGCAGGCATGTGCTCCTAGATTTTCTGTTGCTACAGGTAAATGCTATTGTTACATCTCTTATCTGCAACCGATAGTACAAAATATGTAGGCACTGAAATGCTTAGATAAAAAATTCAATTAGAAAACCTATATCAGTAATATCAGATGTATAATACGCAAACTCATGTAATACCGATTTTCAAGAAAATTTGAAAGTTAAGAGTCCTAGAAGACTAACAAGATTGTATACCTGACTTTATGACAATCTATAGCTACTTACGGCATTACCGCTTGGGGTGGAGCGCGTAAAAGTACTCTTTTAAAAATAGAAAGACTCCAAAGATGTATTATAAAGGTAATTAATTTTAAGCTGTTTAAGGACCCTATTTCAAAACTGTATAAAGAGTTTGAAGTAGGGTACCACTCGCCAACATTTCATTAAAAGCATTGTCCTAAAATGACACACTTGCCGAAGGCATACTAATAAATACACGAGATGATCACACGAGGTAAAACCCTCATTAAAACTACTTTTGCTCAATATTTTTCGTACTTTCTAGGCCCGCTACTTTTTAATATTCAATTATGTAGGTAAGTTAAAAGATGTTCTATATTCCATAGTTGATGTTTATTTGAATGCATATCTGTCTATGTATACATGTAATGCAATACGAAACATTATTTTATGCAAAACTGTTTTATAATATACCTATTTTTTTAGCTATGTGTATAAATATGTTTATGTATAAATGGCACCACGTATGTAATAATAATAATAAAAAAAATTAAAATAAATAAAATAATAAAAAAAAAACATTTAAAAGATTAATGTGAATGGTGTCCTAAAATATATATAAAATATTTATATTATTTTAAACTAATAAAACTAGAAGTAACCTTAGTTCTTCGCTTTGTTTGTTTTTTTTTTTATAATACCACCTGATGGTAAGTGACTACCTTCGCCCATGGACACCTGCAACTCGAGAGTCCCAAGTGCGTTGCCGGCCTTTGAGTTGGAGCACGCTCTTTTTTTGAAAGTTTCAAGGTCGTAGCGGTCCGGAAATAAATTCTTTTGTCGATTATCGACAATTTGTTTCAGAGACTTCTTTTTTACTCCAAACTCATTAGTAGATAGTCATGCATGTTTTTGTTCGCTTCATTTAACAACCATCAATAGAAAACTCTTTATTCAATTTACTTTTTCGTCTTTATTTAATTTGCTTAGAGTTGGTATTTCTGGAGCAAGATTTTGTACCTTGCCGTAAATGGATATTTTCTTTTCTTTTCTTTTTTTAAAAGACTACTCCCGAATTAGGATTTACTCCTGTGTCGCGGGGGACTTTACAAACATACAAACAACGGACACAAAGAACACTCAGACTCGGTGGGAATCGAACCTAAGACCTATGGCATAGCAGTCAGGGTCACTAACCATTAGGCCAACAGGCCAGTATTACTGGCAAAGGTAGTAGAAATAACGTAATTTTAATTGAGTTTTCTTAAAAACTAATTAGTCGAAAGTTTCAATGGGTTATCTTTCTAGTTAAGGCATTAGAAATTCAACAAAAAATACATTGAAATCCATTCACTATAGCTAGGCTCCGAGGTATAAGCTTAATTGCCCCGGACTAATAGTGTTTTATCGGCTTTATCGCACACTTGAATACAAAACGAAAAATTGGCAAATCTATGTTACGTTTCGCTGCTGCGCGTTTGTAGTACGTAATATTGACGATGACTAGCCTTAAAATAACATATTTATCGATTGTATATATATATTTTTTTTTTGTTCAAAGAAACCGCTGTTTTACAGGGACTTGACAAAAATACATTCATGCGATATATGAGCACATCATGATATGCCGGCATTTCATGATTTGGTCGATTATTTCATGATATGCCCGATCTAAAATTGGGCAGATCAATGAGAGCAACCTATTTGTCTATTTTCCCAACTAGTTACTAGCTATTTTATTTTTATTTATTTATTGTGGCAATTTTTTTTAAGCCTTAGTCTAGTACAAAGGTCCACAAAACTGTTTTAAACAGTTTGACTGTAGACTCAGTCGAGTCTCTAATAAATATCATGCCGATATATATTATTATTATGTATGTATAATGTACTTATAGCATAGTATAAATTTATTTGTACAAGAGAGATGGCTGGACGTTTCTTAATTTAGTTCCGTTTTGCGACGATGGAGACGGTGTTTTGCGCTCTGCTTGTGCTTTGGTTAATCTTCATACTGTATTTATCAAGAATGATCAGGTGAATCTTTATTACCTATATTTCATTTTATTTGTTAGTAGCAGACCCGACAGACGTTTTCCTACCGATTTTCAATTAATCGTTTTCTATCTCTAGAAAAGCCGTTTAAGTTTTTAACAAATTTTATACTTTGGTTTTTCTAAACACTTAGTTCGTAGTTAAAACCGAATTTAGAAAACTTCATCCAGCCATTCTCAAGTGGTGCGCTTAACAACGCCCGGATTTCATTTTTAAGGTACATTACTTTGGTCACTACAGAATCAATTTGCTCAAACATGGTCTGGCAAATCGTTAAACGTTAAGCGGAGATTCGACAGGCAAATCAAGAAATGGCGGCGTATCATGATGAGTCCAGGCAGATCTCGATCGGCCTAAAACAAATGTAATAGGTACATAGGCTCACGCTCTATTCCCGTCCGAGATAAGTTGAGACGATGGAGCGCTATTTGCCACAATCCTGACATACAGTTTACACCTCTTCCATCAGACTTTTCATACACGCTCGCCGCTTTACGTGTGCTTTTTCTTTGCTTTTTTCCACTATTCTATCGATCCGGATGGTAGACATCTTTCGGGGCCTACCCACATGAACTCGCCCTCTCACGTATATAAAAACACAGAACAACACCGAACTACTTAACCACACCACGATCCGTAGTAGTCACATGAGTTTGTAGTACTATAAATATCACTATTATGTAATATAATATTAATATTATGTTATCACTACTTATTATAAAACAAAGTACCCCGCCGCGCGATTTTCATGCGGTTTTCACCAATAGACAGTGATTCATGAATGTTTCATGATGATTGTTGAAGATGTCTCTACAATTCGTGCGAAGCCGGGGCGGGTTGCTAGTAACCTATAATTACGTTCGCGTCAAATAGTATCACCTAAGCTATCTCTACATAGCTTGAAACACAGGTTATGTAGGTATCTATTTGAAATAATATGGACAAAAATAAAAACGTTTTGTGATTTGTTGGTAAATCACTTGAGGACCCGTGGAGTTGGCTATTTTTTTTAAAATGTTTACAATTTTGATTCTGTTGTAATGAAGGAAAAACTGGATTCCACTTTTAAAATATTCAAGGAGAATTGATCAAACCTTTCTGGTTATGTAAATATGTGACCTAATAATAATTAAAAATATTGTACCTTATCGTGTGCATTTCTTTTTTAATCAGTGTGAACGTTATTAGTTTAAAAATAGATTTTCGTTTAATGAATACTACTTACGTAAGTATTTAATAAATTTATGATTATTTTCGTTGTATTTAAACGTTTGTATGCTTTCTTTATCTATAATAATAATAATAACTCCACACATCTCACACACGGCCGTCTGATCCCAAACTAGGTAGAGCCTGTACTATGGTAACCAGACTGCTGATAAACATACTTATATATTTCTAAATACATACATATTATAGATAAATTACACCCAGACACAGAACAAATTATCGTGGTCATCACACAATTATTTGTCCTGGGTGGGAATCGAACCCACGACCTCTGGCTTAGCAGTCAGGGTCACTAACCACTAGACCAACAGGCCAGTCTATACATATCTATACATATAATGAATCTGTAGACGTGGAGTTCCTGTACAATGAAATTTTTTGCAAACAATTTGCATCCTTCAATACTCCGCTCCACTAGTGTTAACGGATAACCAACAAAACTGTCATGTCTGTTTGAAAGCGCAAAACAATCTTTTATGCACAAGTATTGTGCGTAATTCGTTGAAAAATTTAGTTTTTGTTTCATTGCAATCGGTACACACTATGCATAGAAATAAGAATTAAAAATGTTCAAGAAAAAGTGTTGAAAAACGTGGAGTGCGGTTATCAGCTGATCAAGAGCGCTACGAACCATCACGCCGCCGCCATGTGCCAGTCCAAAACTTTAAAATAGTACCTACACAGAAACGCACACAGAACTTTCAAAATCACAACAATATTTTTATGCACACTGCAGGTAGTTTCACAGCTAATTTACTATAAAATAAAACTCTCCAGGCCTAGAGGACTCCCCGTTTCAGGTAGAGGTGCTACCTTCTTTATAAGTGGCACATTGTTGTTTTTCTATATTCACGAGAATGAAGTCGCGGGTATAGCTAGTTGGAAATTAAAACTTTCACCAAATTAACTGCATTATAAATTTGAACCTAAAACCTAATTTTCAAATATATTTTTAGTTATAATTAATGCAGAAATCATTCGTGCCCTTTCGTGAGCATTTTAGAATTACAAGAAAATACTATTAAATGGTTTTATAATGATTGAATTTTTAATGGCGCCAATTGAAGGTTGTAAATGTATAGGAGCAAACATTTAAAAAATTCCTAAAAGTAGCTAAATAGTCCTTAAAATGACATGTATCATAAGTTTTTTTAGAATATTCGCGCCATTTAAAAAGCATGTTATGAAATTTGGTGCAGTTGTTTGCTTAAGTCTATATATTTATAAATTATTCATATCAGATAAACAATCTTATATAAATAATGACAACGGAGTAGCACTTCTAGGTCTTGGAATGCATATGGATGAAGTCCACGGTTACTTTAATAATCGTCTGGTGAGATACATTTTCATACTATTTACTATAAAATATATTATATTGACATAAAACACGGCTATATAAATATTATCTATTTTTCCACATTTTGATTAAAATCATCACATGTTAATACTAACAAATTTTGTTCTAAACACCGGTTAACACGACACCCTGCCATATTCACTGACGTTATTAAAATATCTACCTACTTAAAATGTTTGTATTATAAATGTTTTAATATAATACACCTAATGTTATAGTTTAACATAAATATATATTTGAAAGAAAGAAAGAAAATATGTTTATTAATTTGTATGAATATTTAATATTCTGTAGATATACATTATGTATTTATAGTTTTTGTATTTAGTTTTATGTTTATTTAATTCTCTTTAGCGCACACACTTTGCCTCTATTTATTTTTTACTATCCTCTCTTCATGACCAAGGTTTGCTGGAAGAAAACTCGCTCCCCTTTATACATGTTATTTTCCTTTCTGTATATGATTGTTATTTTTCTGTACAATAAAGAACATGAATAGATATATTATATTACAGGGACGTGCCCAGTCAGCTTCAGTCATATTTAGATGTTTTTTTAAGTGAATTCATCTCCAGTCTCTATACAAAGGAGCTAATATAATTATCCACATTTTATGCATTTATTTATTTGTGAGTTAGTATTGCAAATTGGGAAGTTTATGTAATTTTCACATGTACACCTAATATAAGTTGTTTAATTTTCCTTTGCGATATACACGGGTAATGATTTGTATCCAAAGCATATTTCTGTTATCGTTTGGTACTTCCAAGTTCGATTACTTGTCTTATCTCTTGAATTAAACCGAAGTTGTTGTTTTACCGTGGAATTAAGTCATTAACGTAGCAGGTATGGCTGAAGGTTGAAGATAACCTTGCATAAAAGTAACCGAATTCATTCATTTCATGTATTTATTTTGTTTTTGTATCATAAAACTTCAAAACTGAACTAAGTTGTAAGTGTGCCCAAGGTCCCGAGATAATGTCCTGCATTAGCTCTTCTATTCAGATAGGTCCAAAATCATAAGGATAGAAGAGGTACGAGAAATGATGGTATAAACGATCGTTTTCTCGAGGTATAGGGGAACCCCCTAGGGGGAATATGCTCGACGTGAACGCGCTGCCTAATTTGCAAAGACGAGAGAAGTTAGACACTATTGTCTAACTTCTCTCGTCTATTCCGATCAGTGTTAGGCTACTATTAGCCTAACCCTGATCGGAATCAAGGCACGCTTTACAAACCTTCAAGAATATTGAGTAAAACTCTGAAATACTCGTAAACAAGATTCCTACGTGGGTAATTTATTGAAAAAATAATTTGGGTTTTTAGGAGTTATAAACTAAGTTTTTATTAAGTATTTTAAGTGTTTTTTATAGTGGATACGTAATATGCTTTAGTATTATTATTTATTTCATTTTATGAAATAAATAATAATCTCAGTCAGGTCTCGTTTAAGCCGCAATCGCAACTGAGAATCTTTTATTTTTACTATGAACTAATCATGATAAAGGAGTATTTTGATGTTTCATTTAACACGCTGCTTATCTCTTATCTCTCTTAACAATTTTTTTGTTTACTTAAAAGTAGACTTAAAGGAATTCATTATTTTACAGGACTGGACTACTTCAAACTTAGGTACCATGCTATTTAAATATGAAGAAACGATTGACAGCACTCCCCAAAATAGAACGTTCGTTGTTTTAGTGTGGAAACACTGGGATTGGCTCAAACAACGACATGTTTATCATTATGGATCATCAGAGTAAGTACAATCGACAATCATTAGATTTCTGTATACCTTTATGATATTTTTTAACATTTAGCATAGGGTTAAAATTAAGCGTTTTATTCATATGTATCAGAGGGTTCCGTAAGCAAACCAACTTCTTAAATTATTCGTCTCTATAGATAGTTCGTCCATCTCGGGAATCAATCCTCGAAGATTTTTGCCCGTCTTATCCGCAAGACAAACTTAACTTTGCGGTTCTAAAAATATTCTTCCATACATCGATGTACGACAAAGTCAACTTTCCAACCGCAAAATATAAGTTTTTAATCACAAGAAATATTTGGGGTGGAGTGGGGTGACGGGGGACAGGGGGCAGAGTGGGGAGAGTGGGGAGAGTAGGGAGTGGGGAGAGTCGGGAGTGCTGAGAGTGGGGAGTGGGGAGTAGGGAGAGTGGGGTGAGTCGGTCGATCAGTCGGTCGGTCCGGCAGGCAGGCAGGCAGGCAGGCAGGCAGGCAGGCAGGCAGGCAGGCAGGCAGCCAGGCAGGCAGTATCAGACAGTATCAGGCTCACAAACCAGTCACAAACCGGTCACAAACCGGTCACAAACCGGTCACAAATCAGTCACATACCGGTCACAAACAAGTCACAAACCAGTCAAGAACCAGTCACAAACCGGTCACAAACCAGTCAAGAACCAGTCACAAACCGGTCACAAACCAGTCACATACCGGTCACAAACAAGTCACAAACCGGTCAAGAACCAGTCTCAAATCAGTCACAAAACGGTCACAAACCGATCACAAACCAGTCACACACCAGTCACACACCAGTCACAAACCAGTCACAAACCAGTTACAAATCATTGTGAGTAAAATAAAGGTGTTTAATTTTGTTTTTTTAGATTTTTATCGGTAAAAAAATCAGAATAAATAATGTATACCCGAATTTTGATAAAAATTTTTAGGTACAACTGAAGCTTCACCATAAAATTAACTGCTAGTGAAGTAAAACAAGCTGTGGTTGCCAAGCCCAATATTGATTGCAAAACTCATTTTCTCGTGAATCAGGATTCCTTTAAAAAAAATATATATTTATTCAAATTTACTTCTTGCTAGCGATTTGTAGTCATACGACTACTAAATAATTTATTTAAATTAATTAAGTGTGACAGGAAGGTAGTATACTACCTTGTCACAAGTCCTTGGCTGACAGCTGAAGAAAGAAATATAAATTGGATAGAATATTAGTCAAGGTACGGCTTTGCATTTCAGTAGCTGAGAATTTAAATTCACCTGTAGTGGTTAAAGTACCTCACAAATTGATTTTATATGTGTATCATAATGTTATATTAGGCTTCTTGAGGAGCAGATACTTAAACATTGCATTCTATATGGCTTCTAATACCTTCCATAGTGACGTTTCCTTTAATATTAGAAAAGCAGTCAGACAAACAAAAAATAAAAACAGTAGTTTTATTGGTATAGCTATCGTGTTAACATTCAGATAAATTCAGTAAAAAGCTGTTGTTATTATGACATTACACATAGCTACTTCAATTTAATTTATATGTATAGTTAACTAAGTGATTTGATTTCCTTAATATATGTAATTGTACATACAAATATCCATGTTTCATTCCATCACATCATTGCCCTTTTAAATTTACATTTGAATTTTAAAATCAAACCTATAATTTATGTTTACAGAAACGATCCTTTAAATGACTGTAGTGTAAATAATTGCATTTTTACTGGCGACGATGACAAGTTAGACACAGCTGACGCGGTGGTCATTCATTTGCAGCATGGGCTTATACCTCAAGTGAAACAGAGAAACCAACAACAAAGATGGATATTTCTAAATGACGAATCACCGAGAAATACTTTCTCACTATCAACCACAAGAGTGAAGCTAAAAGATTTGGAAAATGTATTCAATTGGTCTATGACCTTCAGGTAATGTCGTTAAATTTTAATGATTCATTGCAGATGTTAAACCTTTCTGTAAACTTTAACAACACAAACACAGTCGTTTTAAAAATATTTTATAACTCTGGGATACAAATCTGTAAAAATCGGTAAAGAGTAATTGAGTAAGAAACAGATTCACACAAAAAGAAACTTAAAAAAAATCGAATGATTATACTCATAATTCTGCCTCACGAGACTATTAGGACAGATAAAAAAAACAATGACTGTAGAGGTTTGTTCTTTGATAAAAGAACCTCAAACCTACAAATTAAATGAATTGCAGTAATTTTTATCATTTTTTGAGCGTTATTGCAGTTACCGTTAATGCAAGTACATTAATTGTCATTTTTCTTGGTCACACATGAACCGCCTAGCATTTACTAACTTAGCAACAGATGAAACATGTACTAAAACAAAAATGGGATCCCTGCTTCTCATTTCTGCGTTGAGTGTATTTAACCTTAAGAATTTAAAAGGCGTTCTACATTACAGGAGTGACGCTGATATTCCAGTACCTTATGGGCGTACAGTGGCATTTGATGAACCTGTTTTTAAAAACATTGATTTCGGCGATATTACAAATATTATCCCAAATTGGAAGAAGAAAAGGCGTGATGTCTTGGTTACGGCACTCATCTCAAACTGTGCAGTTAAGTACAGAATGGATTTCATTAAGGAATTACAGAAGTACATTCCGGTTGATGTATTTGGCACGTGTTCAAATAACGAAACAAATCAAAATCGGTAGGACCCATTCTCAATATTTGATTTTTTATTTGTAAAAATACACCCAAGACGATATTCTCATAGACCTTCTTATTGCACGTCTTGATGTCTGTCACTATCTCAATATCTTCTCGCATTTCTTCATGCGGACACTCATTGATAACAGCCAGAGCCAGACCAGCTTTAGAGTCTAGCTCGCAGTGTGCTAGGAATCATAAAGTCGTGCCTCCTCCCGCACTCTTGAGGCCATCAGTAGGCCTCCGTTTTCTGGGGCTACTACATGCTTATGGAATAAGGACTATAGACTGAATTGTGTGCTACAAAAAATTTAGGTTTTTGTTGTACTAACCTTTAAACTTTCGTGTTCTATGATATACTTAATTAGGTATTTACACGGGAATTAATGCGATCATGAAATAGGTATTACCAGGCCTATGCCACTCGATGTACTTACGTGCGCTAAACACCTCCCGGCCGCTCGACCGCTGGCAGACCTAATACGCAGTCTCGCGCAGTGGGTTGCCGACAGCGGCATCGAGTGCTCACGTTTTTATTTTACAAAAACGTAATTCGAAATCGTATTGATATACTTGTATATACTTTAAATACAGTCAAATTCACGGTGAAAATTGACATGGTTTCTGATAGTTTATGTGCTGTATATGGATGTAGATCCAGTAGACAATGTATGATGATATAATATAGTATTGGTATTGGTATTGGTATTGGTGTAGGGCTCTGTTTCCGCATTTAGAGATATAATATAGTAGTATAATGATGTAGTTTTTTCTTGTCTATTTTTTTTGCTATTTTGGTTTCTTGAGACTGTGAATTTAACTGTTCTAATAATTTATTGATGTTTCACGTTAGAGGTTTAGTTAAGCGAGGTCGCGCTTTGTTGTTCCGGATGTCTTAATAAAAGCTGTTCCAGGATCCCTCCTACATAAGGCGCAGTATGGGTGTGCCATGTGTGGTTTTAGTCGGTTCGATTCCGACACACGGCCCCACCGAAAACCCCGGTGGGGTGACGGCCCGAGGGGGTTTCCAAACGCACAAAAAAAAAAAAGGTTGCGCTTTGGTGATAAACTTTTCGTAGAAGCGCGCATTTGTTGTTAAGTGATTCGAATTGATGAATTAGAGTTTTGGTTTTTCGAGATCGCTTGGCTACGGCGTTAAGTTTTTCATGGTAGCGTGCATTCGTTGTTAAGTGTTTCGTATTAGTAAACTTACGGGGACGTGGTATTCAGTGTTACATTTTTCTAAGTCAGTAATAAAACTTCACTTAATTAACATAGGCTTTTTTTTTATCTTAATATATATAAATCTCGTGTCACAATGTTTGTCCTCAATGGACTCCTAAACCACTTAACCGATTATAATAAAATTCGCACACCATGTGCAGTTTGATCCAACTTGAGAGATAGGATAGTTTAAATCTCAAATTATAGTCGCAATTTTAATTTATTGCTAATTATTTGTCTGTTATTATTTGACAGTCACAATTATCTGTTAACTCCAAATGATTCTAACAGATGTCGATACCTTTCGACTGGGTTGAGTAAGTAATCAATAGATGGCGCTGCTATGGTAAATCTAATGCGGTTTTCACTAACAGACAGAGTGATTGATTAGGAAGGTTTTGATTTATAATTTGTACCCGTGCGAAGCCGGGACGGGTTGCTAGTAAAAATATAGATATTGAATATTACATAAAAAGAGGTAACCCTAAACTCACTTACGGCAACGCAAGCATGCGGTATTGCGAGGCAATAATAATCGTGTTTTAAGAACATTTAAGATCATTTTCGCATGCAGCGGTCGACGCTCGGAAAGAGTAGGTAATTAAAACGGTAGGTATGGACGTTTTTGTAGGAAGTGATTTATCTGTTACGTAGTAACTACTTAGTAATCTGTGGTATTACGTGAAGCAGTTAAATTAAAAAAAAAACATAAAACTTTCAATCGGGAACATGGTTTCAAATTATCTACAGTGTGAAATCCAGTGAAAACAAAACATCCCACCTCGCTTTTATGCGCAGTCGGAAAATAAGAACATAGCTACATAATTATATCATGGAACGCGAAAGTTTAAAAGTTAGTACAATCGATTGAACTTCTAAATAAGCCGGATTTAACATATTTAATCGTAGTTAAACAAACAAATAAATAGACCATTCATGAAGGTAAGTCATTTGATTTAGACGATTACTGACGTAACTATAACCATATAACCGTAGCTTCGACTTGAGACGTTACGAGTTACGATATGACAACGTTCCCTGCGTAGCGTAGCCGTATTAAGTAAGTAGCCGCACACTGAGACGAGACTAGTTACGAAAATCACGTGTACTCGTAACTAGTGATGCCTTTAAAGTAACTAGACACGTTACATTGATACATGAAATTCACGTAACGATCCACACCTAGTGAGCAGAGCAAGCAAGAGCAGTAGCAGTCGGCAACTATCTAGTGCAGTGGCGTAGCGTGCCTTGGAGGGGCCCTGTGTCAAAATTAGTTGGGGGGCCCAAATGAAGTGTAAAGATTTCTCACAAAAGAAACAAAAATGCTTTAAACGGGGGAATCCCGCAATGTAGGATGTTGGCAACTTTTGGGCGCACGCTTAACCCTGGAAAAAAACCTACCAAGTGCGAGTCTGACTCGCGCACCGAGGGTTCCGTAAGCAAACAAACTCCGAATCAATTCTCAAAGACTTTTGCCCGTCTTTTTCGAAAGACACACTTAACTTTGCGGTTGCGATGTACGACAAAGTGAACAATCCAACCGCAAAATATAAGTTTGTAATCAAAAAAACTTTTTTTTTAACGTGATATAACAACAAATTAATGACTTTAGGAATTTTCCTTCACTTGTGCTGTCAGAACTTGTTTCTTACCAAATTTCATGATTCTAGGTAAATGGGAAGTACAATATAGGTTTTCCACCCAAAACCTATAGGGTACTTTCGGTTGACCTAGAATTGTCAATTTTGGTTAAAAGCAAGGTCTTATAGCATAAGTAAAGGGGAAATTCCGAAAAATAAAAAAGGGGAAAATCAAGGTAAATTTTGGTACTTACAAGTTTTCGCGTTAATCTAAATTTGCCCATATCTTTTTATCGTGGTGGACCTCACCTCATAGGGACTATAAACCTCAGTATCTGGTATAAATTTCAACTTGCTAGGTTCACCCGTTCCTGAAAAAATCGGTGGTGACACACGGACAGACAGACGGACAGACGGATAAGAGAGTGATCTTATAAGGGTACCTTCTTTACCTTTTGAGGTACAGAACCCTAAAAAGAGATAGCTTTTTTTGACTTTTGTCATTTCTGAAGTGAAAACTCTATAGTCACGTATGACAGTTTTATTATATGTTTTTTTCCCGGGAAGCACAAGATTAAGTAACATTGTGGATAACATTTTACTATTTTTAGCTTACACACGTTAGGGGCCCCTGTAGTCCGGGGGCCCCGTATCATTGATACTTCTGATACGGCGGTAGTTACGCCCCTGGTCTACTGTCAATGTCAGTCAGCTGTCATACCAGTTAAATAGACTCAAAATATATGACTGATTTTAATTGATATGAAATCAATTATCATAATATTGGTTTTTCAGTTACTTATTATAGTCATATCTTTATTTTATTACAGTCATATTAGACTGTAATTAAATGCACTATATTGCATATAATAATAATAATACATTTATTTTTAGAATTGCTTCCATAATTTTGTTAGTACAATGGCAGACTTACAAACTAATGTTAGTAACGGTATACCTAATCAAACCTAAATCTATGCCGGGTGAGGCAGTCCAACACCTTGGGGGATGTGTACTTGACTGCATGCCGACGTATCCATCGTCCGAAGATCCAAGAGTCCCATCGATCAATAATATAATCGCTCTCAGAATGCTGTTGGGGCTGTCGCCTACACGGTATAGCAGAAAAGCGCATCTCTTGCTCATAATTGCGTGAAAATCGTCGACATTTGCGTCTGCAAACATGCCAGACGCGCTACAATAACGCGGCACCCCCATCAATACCCGGAACGTGTTGTTGTATTGAATGCGCAGGTCGCTATGTGCCTTCTGTGTATAGTTCACCCATAGCCCGCACGTGTAAAAGGATTGGCAGAACACTTCAATCAGTGTTTTGATTTTGACCGCATCCTTACAGTGCGCAGACCTATGGGCCAACATGCCACATCGAACAGCCAGCGATCTGCGCTCCCTCTGCGTATATATAGTGCATTTGATTACTTTGAGTTAATAACGTAGTGAAAAGGTTTTATTTTTGTAATTGTGTAATCGATTACTCAAAATCGATAATCTCACGAAAACAATCTTTCTCACATTTCTCCGCTTGCAGCAGGAGAATTGAGGTGATTTTTCATATTCTAAAAAAGAAAAATTGACAATTTTTTTAGATCATAGCTCATCTTATTGCATTTGGGCCCACCACCCACATTTCCATCTCTTTTGATATCTTTCATCTCCTTTCAGTAAATGAGACATTTTCAGATAAGGGTCATTTCATTTAGTGATCTTAGTAGTATCACAATAAACTAACATTATACAAGTTATATATATTTGTTTAATAATGCGTGCTTATGTATTTAGATAGTATTAAAAAATGTAACCTTTTCTAGTAAATTATATATGTGTTTGTAATTATTATTTATATATGGTACATGCTAAATATTGTGTGTACCTGTAATGGGCATGCATACCAGACTTTTATATTATTATTTATTTCTCTGTCAATGCTCTGTATATTTGCAGTTGGTTTAATAAAATAAATAAATAGTAAATTGCTTCAGCGATTTCAGCTCTTTAGACTGTATTTAACAATGAATAAAAATAGATAAAACACAAAATACTAAATTTTAGTTTGAAATATAACTAGTATAAGCAAAATTTATTTATCTTTTGCCTTGCAGTAAGATTACTCATAATAACAGGCTTGTTAAATTAAAATTTTCCGTTATTATTTTCAGCTGCCCGGGACATTTCAGATCGGACTGTGAACCAATCTCAGAATACTTATTTTATTTAGTATTAGAAAATTCTTACTGTCATGAGTACCTAACAGAGAAAATATGGTATCATGCTTTCTCAAAAGGGGCTATACCAATAATAATGGGTGTTTCTCGAGCTGATTGTCTAAACCTGTTACCACCTAATTCTTACTTTTATATCCCTATGTCTACCATACGAAACGCGACCAAAATAAAAGCAGTAGCTTCAAATATTGTCTTCGTGAGCCAAAATGAAGAATACTTTCGTAGTTTACACTATTGGAGAAATGACTTTGCAGCTGTTAATGAGCATGGGTATTTCGGTACAAAATCTTATCATTGGTGCCGCGTTTGTGAAGCCTTGAATTACAATGATGAGGCCGAGAAGATTTACAGTGCAAGAGATCTCCAATGGTTCCTAGATCCAAAGCTACTGTGTGAAAGAAAGTCATAGACCTAAAACAGAGAACTGAACCTGAAACAAAAGCCGTTCGTACCAAATATTATAATAGTTTTTTGATATGATGTGAAGGCGTTTTCGTGAAGAAATATTAAAAAAATTAAATATTCTCTCATCAATAAAATCATGACGATGTCAAAAATGTACATAGTAGATTTGGTTGTGATTTATATGTCGTAAATATAGTTTTTGATTGATTTTTGAATGTTTGTCTGTATGTATGTACAAACTTCACCCAAAAACAACTTGAAATATTCTATTGACATTTTGAATCAGATAAACGGTCGCCCGGTCGGCTTAATACAAAGGTTCTACTATATCCCACGTATCATTTTTTTTATATAAAATCTCATAAATATTTAAAGACGCATGTGTACAACAATTCATAATAGTCCATACAAAAGGGAAGTGCTACATTTGTACCATGTATTCTTTTAAAAGTGGATGCAATTGACGTTGATTTTCTAAGCACTATGTAGGGACTCAATCCAGGGCTAAAAGAATGCAGGGACACCCTTCGTCGTCTTTAGACGTTAATGTGTCTTCATTATTCAGATATTTTAAAGGTCCGGGAGCACGCATTAGTCCATTTCCACTCTAAGTTTTCAATCGTTTGTGTTATTCAATCACATCCAGTTCCCTTGCATCGAGCATATACCAGACTTATTGTCCATCAAATCTGCGATGGCTCTTTGGCTCAAACGAGAAGAAACTTTACCTGGGTTAAAAGTTGTATTAATCGATACTTTAGACTAAGTATAATATATGTAAAAAAATTGAAAATACTGGTATTATTCCCCCTTTTTACACTGTGTTTTACCCGATTACTGCAAATACAAAACTAAACGTGAAAGTTCAGACAGTTTAACGTTTCAGAAAGATCTCCCCGTGGTGTGAAAAGTAGAGATTATAAATCAACATTGTGGACGAAGTCTCGGGAGACAGGTAGTATATTTTAAATAAAAAACTTTTATGTTTGTCTTTACAAACGGATATTTCTGTAGCGCACCATTTAGCCGGGTCCGCAAATAATTTCAGAGAGTTTTGAAAGTTGCCTCCGGGGATCTTCCATGAAGAATATAAATCCAATGTTCATTGAGTAGTAAATTTCATCGCATTGTTATTCAGGGAGAGACTGGTCCCTTTGAATTATGATACAAGTTTGTTTTTATTACTTGTATTGTTGAAGGTGTAAAAAATTATGCTGCAGGATTTAAAATTGACTTTTCTTTCGGAACTTGTTTTTGAAGCACCTATAGTCAATGTCTAAAAAAAGAGGTACGGATATAACGTTATCAGAAGTCAGTGCCTATAGTCTGAGAAGACCTGCTTTTATTTACTAAGTGAAATATAGTGTGGGTGGTAAAAAATAACCGACAATAATTAAAGGTCACTCGTTGTTTATTGTGACGTAATGAATGAATGAAGAAGTATTCACTCTACCAGGACTTGAGCGACATTTACGAAAGTCGGGTTGGTTGATGGAGGAAAATAGGCAGAATTGTACTTCAAAATAAACACTAGATACTCATAGACTAAACGCCATTATCCAACTCTTTATTTTTGTTTTTTATTCAGATAACTATTTTGGTTAACAACTTGAAACTTCAGATTCAAAGTGAAGGAGATGGCAGCAGTAGATTTTTGCTGGAATTAAATACAATCAAGCCGAAAGTCGAAAGATCCGAAGACCCGAGGCCTTACAACCACGGTTTTGACAATACTACATTCTACCTTAAAAGTTGTTTCGCTACTGAGGCCAGACTATTTTAGACATAGATTTGGTACTGGTAAAGGCTTACTTTAAGATAAGCCGCGTTATCTTTGTGAATTTAGTTGTTTCATAAAAACCATACGGTTTGCTTAATATAAAGCAGTTACTGGTGCTTACGTGTTACCAACCCTATCTTTAGCTGTTTGTCGTAGATTGACGTAGGGTAAAGGTAATTCCTTAGTATGACAGTCCCCATATGGGTAGAGATCTAGTGTAATTGCTCTAAAGGTATCTTTTGAAATTAATCCGGCTTTTGTTTTATGCTTTCACTAACTCGACTCAAACATGTCAACATAATATTATAAGATACTACAGAACTTACACTAACAACGTACATAGTAGTTTGGTTAATCCCTAAAGAAAACGAGGCCATGTTAAGTCGTTGAGAAAACTTCTCGTTGTATTACGTAACTGGCACGTAACATTAATTGTTTTAAGAAATTAGCGTTGCCTCATAAACAGCTTAGAGAGGGCTCAGGATTAAAAGCGGATCAGGGTAAATTGTGATTAATGAGATGTGATATATAGCGACGATGCTCTCATAGCATGATGGGTCCTCCAACCAGGCTAAGTAATCATCTTGTGTTGGTTACAATCCTAATGTGTCTATATGTATATGTAATTCTCCTCCATAAAAATTGCCCCGTTTGTTACATGGTAATCCATAATAATACTATTGAAATGTGTTTTAACACCTTTGTACAGTAAAGCTTAAGTTCTCGCAGGCTTCAGTCTTTCTCGGAGATATACTTCTTTCTCGTAAGCTTCCTTCTTTCTCGGCAGCTTCCTTAATTCTCGAAGGATTCCTTCTTAGAGTTAAGCTGAGTCCCTTGCAATAAACTCACTTGTGAAGGGTCCCCGTGTCATTATAGTTGGTTTAATTCTGACACACCAATTCACTGATAGCCCCGGAGAGATGATAACCCCTTTAGATTTCCACAGGATAAGAAAAATTAAGTTTAAGAGAAAATTCAGCGCAGATTTATGCTTGCATTAGAGCTGTCTAATTGCCCCAGTATTTTGGTACTGGTGGACCCTAGGGCAAACCGTCGTTAGACAGAACTTTTGGCGTAGTGTTGGTTTTTGTAATGAGTAAATAAAAATATTGAAAGAGTGAAGAATGCTACCCATGATAAGGTTAAATATATGATGTAAATTATATTAAAGTAGATTATTAAGTTTTAATTTATAGAGTATAACCAACATTGAAAGCCCCTGAGTAGATCTAATCTAAGCATTTAAAAGCAACCTTTAAAACAAAATAAAAAAACAATGCTCTGACGTAAAACTGCCCTAGGCATTTAACGTTGAAAGCATTTTTACAATTTAATTAGCCTTTTAACCCCAGGGATATTTTTGTAATAGCAGATTTTGGATGTATGACATTAAGTTAAAACATAAAGGAGGGACTGGATAGGCAAGGCAAGCGCAAACCGTCGTTAAATGTTATTACCGAGATTTACATTCAGATTTAATTTCTGTTTGCTGGTTTCCGCAATATGCTAATACAGCTTCGTTGTTAAATATTTTATTTTTACGATACATCTATGCAAATAGCTTCATTGGCGCTTTGCGTGTATTTACGAAGGGTTTTTGTGCATTTGTTTGACCAGCTGTCAGCTGATGTTCTATGTTGGTCACATATTTTATTATTATAATCGAACTCTTTTAAATTTTATTAAGCCATGTCAACTATGTATAAAGAATTTCAACTGCTAGTGTATTTTTTTATATTTTAACTAGCGGACCTGACAGACGTCGTCCTGCCTGAACGTAAAAAATATTATTCCTGGAATCCTATCGCAGCGCCATCTACCGGGTCCAATTGTAAATCTAAACCATTCTCGAATTCACCTGAAGACACACACAATTTCACTAAAATCGGTCCAGCCGTTTAGGAGGAGTTCAGTGACATACACACGCACAGAAGAAATATATATATAACTAGCAACCCGCCCCGGCTACGCACGGGTAAAAATTATACACCTAAACCTTCCTCATGAATCACTCTGTCTACTACTAAAAACCGCATGAAAATCCGTTGAGTAGTTTTTTAGTTTACCTTGAACAGACAGACAGACGAGGCGGGGGACTTTGTTTTATAATATGTAGTGAAGATAAACTAATTGTGCCCGCAATTCGTACGCGTAGACCACCGTACAAAGTTCTATTTTATACGTCATAAAATAAGAAAATCTTCGATTTATATTTCTACATGTAAATATAATTAACAAACTTGCATTAATTGTAGTTAAGTTTGCAAAATCTAGTTTGTTACTGAAGTTTTAGTTTATCTGTCTTTATTATTTATAGCTGGTGCCCGCCTGGTGGTGTTATTCGTTCGCGTAGACTTCTGTTTTCGGTTTTCCTTCTCAAACTAAAAAAGTTTTCGTTTATTTGTTACATGTACTTAAATTATAAACGCATTCAGAGTGATTCAGATGCAGTGTCAACTCTCCCAACGACTGGTTCTTTGAAAATATCCGTTTCACCATCAAAAGCTATTCTGCGTCCACTGCGATTTAAAATACTCTGTTGTATAATAATATAATAAGATATAATATCAGGGGATCTCGTTGTATCATCTGTTAATGCGAGCAAAGAAGTTCGTCTTAGGTTTTCTAAACGTTCCGTGAAATTATTGATGTTGAAGTCTACCTTTTGCCGATCTTCCAGATGTGGATTACGGGTGGATGTTTTTAATCAATCTAAAAGCTCATAATATACCAAACTGCTTAAGAAGAGCTAATACAGTGGCCAGACTGATACCTCGTAATGTGATCGTTATTATTTGTAAACCCCACCGTGGCTAGATCACTGCCCTTGTTTACGTATTTACGTTTACATATATTTTAGTGATTCGACGCTAGTTGGCCGTTGATATGAGCTTGAGGGATATCCGTTTTCCGTCACACATCTCAGACTCGCGGGACAGGGTATGATGTTATCGATCCGCGGATAAGCGTGCCTCACGCTGTTTACTATTTTCCTGAGCCCTAGAGGCTGCCATTCGAGAACGCTGAGAACTCAGCCAAGACTCACTCTGCGTCGAATATTTGTGGTACGAAACCTGGCTTGCAATTCCTGAGCTGCTACAACACTCGCCATATGGTCTTCCAGATTCCTGATATTGAATTAGTCTCACTTTTTTAGAATTTTCGTTATTGTGGGAGAGATTCGCGGGATGCCTTTTATATAGGCTTGACTGCACCGGACCAACTTGCGGTTAACCAATAAGTTGAAGCCTATTTTATGGGGTATTGATTGAGCTCAACTTACATTGGTAAAATCTATATATCCGAAGCTATCCATGTTTTGACTTTGCGTTTCTATAAACTTTTAATTATCATTTTTCGGACTATACTTACGTTTCTTTTTTTTATGGTATAGGGGGCAAACGAGCAGACGGGTCGCCTGATGGTAAATGACTACCGCCGCCCATGGGCACCTGCAACTCGAGAGTCACAAGTGCGTTGCCGCCCTTTAAGGTAGGAATAGGAGAAGAGGGGGAAGGGGGGAAGAGTGGGGAGAGGGGAAGGACGAGAATAAGGGAGAGGGAAGGGTTAGGGCCTCCGGTAACCTCACTCACGCGGCGAAATGCAATGCAAGCATTGCTTCACGGCCGGTTTTCTGTGAGGCCGTAATCAAATTGTCAGCCAGAACAACTAAACGGCATTTGAAGAAAATGTTTGACGGATTCCTTGAATTTATATATCTTTTTTATTTGTAAACCGATTTAAATAAAGCAAACACTTAAAGTTTGTCACTTTACATCAATGAAAACTGCATCTAACGAAGGTGAAACTGCGGGGACGGCTAGTGTATGTATAAAACTTGGCTTCTACGCAGCGTATCAAGATGAAATCTGCACCAGATATTAAGTTAGACCTCCAGCAATACAAATATGAAAATTGCATCCAAATTCGTAGTAGCTTTTGAGTAAAGCTCGTACAAACATACAGACAGACCGACAAACGAAAATTATTTTGGCTTCTATTGTTTCTATAAAGACTCCTCATATAATTGTTTCTTAATTATCTCCAATGTTCTGTACATTGACCAGTTACAATTTTATGATATGTATAGGCAAGGAACAAATCGTTTACAGGCGGTCTGAGTATAGGCAGGCCTATCTTAAGGCATTGTTGTACCAGGCATATAGATAGTACTACGTTTCATCGCTCCTATACTGTGAGCAGGTTAATGGCATTCATGCGTCGTCGCGAGAATTGCTGATCGATGGCAAATACTGTAAAAAGCGCTCTAGCAGTAAAAGTGATCAGACAAACTTAAATTGCGCATTCGACTTTTAGGTATACGCTAGATAACTTACTGTATTAGTGGGCCGTCAATATTAGGTCTAATTATTTTTTCCAGAATTGATCTTTATTTCTATGCAAAGGTTGTTGCTGATTCGCGAACGATGGTGTGGCTGTTGTTGGCCACAGGTGAAAGAGGCAAACGTTACGGGCTACTGTACTGTTCCGCACATCAAAATTAAAAAAACAGGGACAAAGCTAATGGGTTATCTATATCTAGATAGACACGTTCGGAGGCAGTAGTCACGATGTGGCATTGAGCCAAAACATGGCAGGTGCGATATGTTCCTTGACCTGAAAAGCATCTGTTCTAAAAAGCGATGGATTAGTTACTTTAAAGAGTGAATTATATATACAGGAGAGTTGAAACGGTTAGCTGTTTATGATTTACGGTAACCGGTAATATCCGGAGGCCGGATAACCAGATATCTGGCCGTCAATTACCTGTCCTTAATGTCAGCAGTAATGCTACGTTGTTGCCAGATTTCTCTCTAAATATGGCAGGTATAGTAAGTTAATCGACAAATATAAAATTAAGAATATTAACAGTCACAAGTTAAAAACTATAATAGGTAAGAAGATGGTGGTAATTATCACTTACTTCTCCGTACTTTTTCATGGGTCTCATTCCACGAGTCCTATGCACCTCACAAAATAACAGTGATCTACGAAAACACCTAAGATACCACTCCATTATCGTGAGAGTTCCAAGAATCGCAACTCGCTCGTATGACTCAAGATACTTGTGGAATTTTACATTGTTTTGGGTATATATACTATAAATATGCTGATAGTCGTACTTTCGGTACGGTATCGGTGGCATGGTATCTTACAGTTAATGAAAATATTAAAAGTGAGACAACATAAGTTATCCACAAATTACAATATGTCACTTTACAAAACATGCTAATAAAAAAATTACTTAAACGAAGTTTCTAAAAATTAATTATAACTGTTTTAAATACCTCTATCAGGATCTGCAGTGACCACTTGCCAAACGCTTAATAAAACCTAAATAAATAACCACGTATAGAATGATATGAATCCACTAACCAAGAAAAACATGGTGTTTTATAATATGTGTTGATAATATCTTCCATCCGTTATAAAAATCTGAATTAATTCAGCGTGAAATGGGATAAGGGTCTATTCAAGCGTAGGTAATACACCCTATGCTGTGTTCTGGACATTACCACTTTCAAAGGTCATAAGTACCCTAATAAAGATAACGATTACAGGATTTTACTGCCTACGGTCGGATAGAATGCCCTTGTAATATATTTTTATTCAAATAGTGCTTCATTTTGCAATATAAACGTTCCCATCTCTCTTTATTGACCTCCCGGCCCATCGTCTAAGTATCGATCACTCATGACGTAATGCTTTTTCTTTTACATAGACTTGCATTAAGCGTATTTATCGGATCCCCAGCACACGACACGAATATTTCCGATCATTTTCTCACTAAATGAGCATTACAGCCCCGTTTAAGAGAACTTTTCACTAAGTTATGGAGCCTTACGTATCCGTTGAAGCGATTTACAAAATTGCTCTTACATCCAAGTTCTTGCGGGATACCTGCCCCAACTTAACTTGTTATGCCCAAGAATAATGCTCAATATTTTAGAAGTTCACAACTTTTGAACCATTGCTGAAAACTTGTTTGTTGTTCAACTGCCCAACGGTCCGGCTTTTTGCCTAGAAATTTTTAAAAGCCTCATACTAAATTTTATTGTAATGAGCGTACCTACCTGTGTTGTACTGCAGGAGTTATACTAACTTTGGGGTTCATGATTATCGTATTTGAAACGGGAATTCACGTGATCATGGGGTTAAAAAAATACTCACCATACCCACTACACGCAGCAGCGCATACGAATAATAGAAAGGCGAAGAATGGTTTCATGGCCATTGTTTCTTGCGGCCATCACCATCGGTCCAACTCCGTTCCGACGTGTAGTGAAAACGGGTCATTCGTAGACCTTCTTCCATCTAACCAAAATGTTTGATCTGCAAAGGTTGACTTTTCAGGGTTGAGAACAACTTCTGTAAAAATGACTCAAAAGGGTCACTGGAATGAGTCAATACATCTCGTGCAGGACACGACCGGTATATCTAACTAACCTTTAGGATTTAGTAATCAATATTATGTAATGTAAATTAATATCTGTTTTTATTACTTGATTATGTTTATTACAGGGTTAATTTGTACAAGATGGATGACAAAATTGAGTCTTTATTAGAAACAGTAACGACCTAAATACGTATTAATCGATAAACATGAATGAAAATATCTGTTATCAACTTGATAATGTTCATGTACGAAATTTTACACTTACACTGACGCCTATACGGCGCACCTCTCTCTCTCTTTCTCTCTCACTCTCTTTCTCCTCTCGTATACAACTCATTATTTCTCTTAGCCAAACTAGTATAATACTAGCAGGTAGTAGGTAGCTAGGTAGTATTACAGTTATATCAATAGCAAAATAATGAAATGATTTCAAACGACAATCATCCGGCATAATATATATTATGATTACTTTATACACAGATTAAAACAAAAAATAGATATAAGAGATTTTGTATATTGCGACATGTAAGTGTTTTGATTAAGTTTAAGTTATTGTGATCTACTAAGAATAGCTCTCTTATCTTAGGATAATATTTCCATTTTCCTGTTCTGAATTACATATTTTCCGAGAAAGTGTACCTTATGAGGTGAATAATTTCGGTAGCAGCTAGCAGCATGTCCATCATTCTATAACAGTGTGTTGCTGCGAATATAATTCTATATAGTACAATAAGTTTACCTTTTTTGTTTTTTATGTAAAAAGTATATAGCCTATGCTATACGTGGAAGACTAACTATTCCATAAGTAAAACATATAAAACCCTATTATGCTTATACAGTTCGAAGAAAGGGTTTTCAGCGGCCGATCATAAGTTACTTAAAACTGTCCAAAAAAAGGAAATTGATCTCGCAAATAAAAATGCCGTGGATATCAAAATAAAATTCTCTTTATGTTTACTAAAACCTATTTAGTACCTTCTATATGTATTTGTTGTAAATATCAAATAGAGTATAATACCACATAGTAGGTACTACGGCAAAATAAAAATTTTGTGCGTGTGGTATAAATTCAATACTTTATTACCATTCGCGAGCCTGTGGCAATTTGTGGACTGGCTGGTTTACTTTACGATTCCGCAATAAAAAGAGGTTGTATCATATATATAGTTTCTGAAACAGAGGAGCGTACAACCAAAATGTATTGAACTACGAGCGTCAGTAGAATTGTTTTGCTACTTTCGGAATTTGTGAGGTCAACTTGTTTTGGATGCGTGCAATTCTAAATTACAGCCACATCGTGGAGGGCAAATGATTAGGTGTGTACTCGTATCTTACGTGTTATCCTCTCAAAAGGGAACATCTTATTCTGCCGTTTCATTCTTGTACCTAACAATAAATGAAATTAATATTTCGAATTTCTTTTCTTATGGCGTTGATGCTCACAATATAAAAGATTTTATGTAAAATGTTTTTATTCCAAACACTTTCTGCTTGTTTGTGAACTTAAGCAGTATATGTTAGTTGGTTTTTGTAAAAAGCCTGTGACTTATAATTTAGAGAGGTCGTAGGTATATTTATATATCTACGACCTAGGGTATATTTTATTGCAATGAGGAATACTTTAATAAAATGTATTGAAATACTAAACTAACTTATTAAAGACAATTTTAGATAACGTTTATTGTTGTTGGTGTCTTAATAGACAGTTTGTAACTTGCTTTTCCGTCGAAAATTAATTTTATGTGTAATCACTTTATCTTTTATCCCTTTCATTTTCTCAGTTACAATTACCTCATGTTTTATTAATTAATAACCATTTAACAGACAGACCGAAAGTACTCAATGTTAATTCAGTGGCTGAGGTTGTAATCATGTATTAATATCAACATAAATGTGTAACAAGCTGTTACCCAAAGTTCTGTCAATGTCAATGAAGTTTCCTCCTATGTAACCGTAAATTAAATCAATCAAAACATAAATCTTGATGACAATAGATTCTTTGATACCAAAAAGCCAGGGAAAAAATCTGTTCTACATAGCCAGCTATCTATAGTTGGATCTATTACTAATCACTAGTACCTAATCATGTGCAGTAAAAATAAAAGTCGTTTGAGAGCTCAGATTTACCGGGAACAGCCAGTTCGAATAACAGATATAGACTCTGACCTGCTCTAGCTATTGCTCACACTACCCAATTCATCCGTATAAGCAATATCAATATCCTTCCATTGCCTTCCTTTCTTAACTGTCTTTCAATTTCAATATAGGTCTATGTTATACTCTCAATATACGGCAATAGGCTTGCCCCCATTATAGGAATGGGACCAAATTACAGGGGAGCCAGGCTTGAGAGTATGTATGTGTGTGTAAAAATAAAAGACAACAGCGCCATTGTAGCCTCTGCAGGTTATCATTTGATTTGCATGGCTAGGATGTGACTATCTTCAAAAATTAAATATTTTGTTACGAAGGAAAAAAAAATATTTCTACTTCATTTAACTTTTAATACTGAGTTAAATTACTTTAATTAGTTAAATTATTTGGTCATATTTGTTTCTATTACTGCAAGTAACAGTTTTCTTTTGTGAAGCCTTATAAATTAATGTCACAGCCACCAGATGGCACCACGTGGCAATCTCTCGAGCTCACTTTCGTTTTTCGATAGGCTATCAACATTCTCTGCGATAATATATTGCTGACCCGATCCCCTTACCGTTTTCAGCGTTTTAATCCAGTGATTTATGTGGAAAACGAAAAACGATTTTTGAATTTAGTGAAATTCAGTTTTGGAGATTAATAACTTTTTTAAGGTGTTTAGTGTAAATGCTGCAGTATGAAGTAGGTATAATATGAATTAAAAGCATGTAACGTCTTTAACTGTCTGAAGAAATAGTTACAGGTTAGAGGTATATTAGTTAACACATTACGATTTGTTATCATATAAGAACCCTCACATGTGGCTTAGATTCTAGACAAGTGAAGTACGTGGAGATTATCTCAATCGAAATGAAACCACTTCTTGTTGTAACTGTAGAATAACTATTACTATATTTTCTGATGGAATGCAAGATCTTATATAGGAATTAATCTAGGTTATTATACATAGTATGTTGCGTATGTATGACATCACAATATTATTCACTTAAAGGAATGTTAGAAATTTATGAACTTCCGATCTGTAACATTATACGTCACAACCTACGTAACGACCTACGTCATGCACTACATCATCCTCGTAATTTTTAAAGACAAAAATTCATCATGAAATTTTTGGCGTTTACATAAAATTTGATAACTTTTTTAACTTACTTACTATGATTACATTCAATTAAATACTGTTGTTATACATTATCGTTCATAATAATTTCTATTTATAATCTCGGTAGTTACTTTGATCTTACACTTGTTTATGTTGCACGTTATTATTAATACTGATACATTAAATTGCCATTTGATCTTAAATTATGCTAAAATATTTTATAATTATTGTGTTCTATGTACTGTTAAGCGAATGTACTAAGGTATTTCTGAATAAAAGAGATGGAACTCCTTATTTGGATTAGATACTGTATTGTAATAGATAAATGATTCAATTTTTATTCGCTGTCTGATTTTTGAAGTGATTATAGTTCCTTCATTTTACTTCTAACTTTTTTTCCAATTTTGTATTTAAACTTTTTTTTTTAACCATAATAGAGTTTCGTGTTATTTTTATGGATTAGTTTTGCTTTACCCTTGTAAGATATTTCTACATTAAGATCTAAATCCCTTAATACTAAATTACAGACCTGAATATACACTGGTCAATTCATTCCTATTTTCATTTTTGATTAGTTATTTTACTTTTTTAATAAATTATCTCTTTCTGACACTTTTCACATCTCTTAACGTATTATTTAATATATTTTTCTAAACCTAACTACAAATATCTTTTCTTTATATTATAATAGATCTTTTTCTTTCCCGCATGTCCACTTGTTGGTAATATATGAAAATCGTTTAGTATTAACTACCCTTTTTTCGTCTTTATCGGTTATTCTCATTGGGGACCGGTCTAATTCTTATTTTTATTTATTTAATTTGCTAGCTTCTTTATATTTCATTATTTTCATTCTTTATTATTATTATTTTATTTATTTTCCACAATGTACATTGGATACCAAATTTTCGCACAAAGGCACCTCGCGTCATTTACGATGGAGTAACTGGCTTAATATATAACATATTTTCTTTTTCATCATAAATTAATATCTTCGATTCTTTTACTTTATTCACTTTTCCTCAATGTACATTGGATACCAAGTTCTCGCACAAAGGCGCCTGGCGTCATTTGCGATGGAGTAACTGGCTTAATATATAACATACTAGCAGCGCCCACGTTTGTCTCCAAAACCGGCCATGTTGCGACTATTCCTCTTGAGGGACAAAGAACGGTTAATGCAGAATGGTATGCTAGCATTTGTTTGCCACAGGTCGTTTCCGAACTCCGTAAAGAGAACTGCAACCGCCGCATCATCCTCCATCACGACACTGCGAGTTCTCACACCGCGCACAGAACAAAAGATTTGATAGAGCAAGAAAACATAGAATTATTGGACCATCCGCCGTACAGTCATGACCTAAGCCCTAATGATTTCTATACTTTCCCTAAAATAAAGAATAAATTGCGTGGTCAGAGATTTTCATCACCTGAAGAAGCTGTGGACGCCTACAAAACGGCCATTTTGGAGACCCCAACTTCCGAATGGAATGGTTGCTTCAATGATTGGTTCCATCGTATGGAAAATGTGTCAAATTTCGGGGAGAATACTTCGAAAAGCAATAAATACATTTTTAAATAGTAATGTTGTGTCACTTCCTTGATTCCCGAAATTTTCAGTGTAGCCCTTGTACGTAGTATGTTACGTATGTATGACATCACAATATTATTCACTTAAAGGAATGTTACAAATTTATGAACTTTCGATCTGTAACATTATACGTCACAACCTGCGTAACGACCTACGTCATGCACTACACCAGTAAAATTAGAAAAAATGCTGGATGTAATTCCTTACATGTAGCCACATAGTGCAGGATATGTATTTATGGAATAAGACCATATCTGTGAATTTCCTCCCATTTTTTAAGTAACATTTTTCTCAAAAATTATTGATAATTTTCCGAAAAAATGCATTTATTTATTAAAAAGGTCTCGAATGTAAAAATCCATCTGAGTCAGTTGCCGCCATAAAATGTGACTTTTCCAGGGTTTTTGGTGTAACGATTTTTCAAATTTTTCATAAACAAAACACCGTTTTAAAAAGTTCCACTTTTGCATATAGCGTTTTCTGCTCGGGTATAAGAAGGAATTATCCGAGAACCCCAGCAGACCTTGGCCGCTTCTTAAACAGTAGGCAACCACACCATTGCGTGCGGCAAGCCTTGCCCTCCTTCCGGTTCAGAGAGGCACGCGTGAAAGACGTCGCGCCACCATCTCAAGGCTGCTTCTGCTATGGTAACGGGTAGCGTCACCCGTTACGCCAAGGCAGGGCATGGAGGTCGGAGATCAAACGCTCAACCTTTGCCTTAACGATAACAATACCTATAGTTACATCACCACAGTAGAATTAGGTTTTCTAACTTTTAACTACACCATTGACATGAAATACACTAAATGAACATAAAAAACTTAAATATCTACTTAGTGGTCTCCTTAGGAATACTTAAGTACTTAAAATACCTACAATAGGCAAAGGTAACCAAAAGGAACGGTAAACAAAGCTTTTTGTCGAAAGCAAATAAGCAGCTTAGTGGGGTAGAAGGTGAACATCGAAGTATTAGTTAACATCTGAGAGAGTTCCCACCTAGTGACGACGTTCTTGTGTTACGCTATTTGAGCACTCACAGACAATACTCGTTTAAAGATTAAAGGAGTGTCGACCAATGTGTTTATTACATGTTCTTTATTTCTATATGGTTATGTTGTTTGTAAAATATTTTTTGCATGCACCATTGCATCCAGATGTCATCGGGTGACTAATAATAGCACCTCAACTAAACTCTTTCATTTAAATGAGCGGCGAACAGTAGTTTACACCAGTAAGGAGGCAAATAAGTTGAAGCGTGGGTCTATCACCTACAAAAGTTGAACAAACACTTACAGTTCAGTACATTGTAACAATTTCTCATGTGTATATCTTTTAGTTTACAGGAAGGTTTATGATACCTAGGTAAATAAGTTAGGTTACATAAAAGAATTTATTTTTTAAGTTTTTACTTTTTTTTTTAACCTTTATTTTTTTATTAATTACACTTATGTAAAATAAAAATCATTCACAATTAGAAAGGAATCTAAGAAGTGTGCAGGGGATGAAATATTTTCTTGATGCCTAGCCCTACTCAAGTACCATATACTTGCCATAATGAGCGCAACAACCTACTGTACGCCTTCCCAAAATACAATTACAATAATATTGTATTATTGCTTACCTTCTAGTTGGAGAACTATCTTCTAAAATATACACAAAATAAGTTTTTCCGCTAATGTGTCGCGAGTGAATTCTGCCTAGATTTCCTAGATTGACATTTATTCTTTCACACTGACATTTGTTTAAGGACTGACACTTTGTCTTTTATCAAGTGCAAGGCGAAATGTATGAACTTGACAAAAGTGTAAATATTTTTATTTAGCAACTGTAAATTAAAGATATTCCTTGTGTTTTTGGATTGACATAAAATAACAATTTGTTTCCACTATTTGTTTTTTCTGTAACGTGTGGGCCCAAAAGTGGGCTATCTTTTTTAGTTGGCCACTATTACTTTTATTAGTTTTACTTATTATTAGTTTTAAAGCAGAAAATGCTTAAGCTAATGCTCGGTTATTAAATAGTGAAATTAAGAGACGAACACACCATTTTTTCAAGTTTAAGAAAACTTCCTTCCATTTTTGAAACTGTAATTCTAATAAGCTTTTATTACAAAACCTGGAAATACTTTGATGAAAAATGTTCTACGTAGCACTACGTAGCACTCCATCGTACAGTCAATTATGCTAATTGTTTTAAGCCATTTTACGGTTACGGGCAAGCTTGTTTAGGTTTCATGCTAATTCGGTTCTATAATCTCTGAGTGCTAAATCCTGTCGTGTGTAGAGGGTAGACTAGATAGCGCTGTTCCTACATATCTGCAATGCAAATGTTTCACATCAGCATTCGGTGCATACGCCTGGAGCCCTGTCACTCTCTAACAAAATTTTGAAATAAAAACCGTCGTGTGTTCCCGACGTTGTACACGTTCTTTGTGCTTTGAGGTTTCTAATTAAAATTATAAATCTTTTCATGTTTCAGTACGTAGTTCAGTTCAGTATAACCTCTCTGGTTATTGAATGTACCTGCGTTCCTAGGAATAGCTTTGTTGTTGAGGTACAATAGTTTCCTACTACAGGTATATCCTACTACTACACTAATAAACCTATATTCACTATAACCTCTATTTACTAAAACTATAAGTATATAACTTTGCTGATCCTCTGAAATTTGATGACGTTTGATATTGAATCGTTTTAGTCTGGAACCTAGGCTGAAAATTTTATTTCACCAACGTAAAACATTTTATATTTTTTTAAACGCAATATTTCCTATCTAACAAATGGTCCTTAATTTTCCCAAAATTATTATTCCGTGGGACATAGCACTGTTCAAATCGCTAAAATAAATCACTGCATAAAAACAAATGTTATCCAATGTAGGATGGTATATAGTGATAGTAATTAATTAAATTATACTTTAATTTTATTGATTAAGGGTTAATGTAAATAATAGTAAGTAAGGTAATAAAGTATATATATATATAATATAAATGTTTACCTTATGAGCCGCCTACCATTCGTTTAACCTGTTAATATTTAACAAAAACCGACTATTTTTAAACTGGTTGGCTGGTTACGGCATCTCGTTATGTATATTATACTATATTTACGTAGGTACACAGGTTTCCGGCGTTATGTACTGTTCCAGTGTACATAGATATAACAAGATGACTAACTACATGATGTCGGCATTATTATTATACTTCATAGTCTTGTTAGTTACAAACAAACAAATATAGTTGTATGAATAAGTAACACATATTTGTTTATGGTTACATGAAATTTAAAAAAATATTTTAATCTGCCTTCTGAGTTTGCTATTTCTTTTCGAACTGCGTTTTAGGCCATACCTTGTCATATTTTGTAATTCGTTGTTTTGTGAAGACGAAAATTATATTCCGTTAAAATGTTGCCAGTTGCCGTAATGTTTCAACTGTAACTCCCAAAATAATTAATATTTAAGCGGGTTGAATAATTAATACACATTCCTTTTTCTATCCACATTGGTCGAACAATAAACTCATTATTTTCTGGAAAATCTGTTTTAGAACTTTGATATAATTAAAACTCCGGATTTGCGAACTGAACCGTAGCTGGAGCGAATAATTCATAAGAAGGTTAATTAAATTGGTTCTTCCACAGCGGTTGAGAGAACGTTATAAAATTAAATTACTACCATTAGGTACTCTAATAACATACGTCCGTTGCGTCTCTACTCAATTTGGTTTGAAAATACCTCCATCTTCATCGAGTAATAGATAATAAACATCTTGTAAAAATCGTGAAACATAACCGTTGCATACATTACATCCCCGCAGTTTCACTTACGTTTATGTTACTGCTTCGCTTCTAAGCGTCGTAGCGTTATGATACATAGCCTATACTATTGCTCATGAATGTGGCTATCATATACAACAATATTTTTTCCAATCCAATTGTTAGTTCCCGAGATTAACGCGTTTAAACAAACAGTCAAACAGAAAACTTAAAGTTTATTAAATTAGTATAGATTCGTCTTATAATTTAATGCTTAGACAGACGTGATTGTAATGAAACTGACAAAACGCAGGGGAGATACAAGATAAGAATTTATTTTTGTCTTGGAAATTCGTGTTATGGTTTCCTTTTATTTTGCTGGGATTGTGTCAAATGATCGAGATAATATATTCTTTAACACTTCCACTACTACCATTCAGAGCGTTGAGCATTTTAATCGGGATTCACTTGTATTTAACTTTTATTAATATTCGGGTTACATGCAAAAGAGCCTAATTAATATTACAAATACGAATAGGAATTTGTTTGTTTGTTTTTTAGGCTTTGTCACATCGATCGATCGAATCGATTGTCACAAAATTTTGCGAACACGTTGTGAGGGGAACCAAAAACGATATACCGTACATGTACATAGGTACATGAACGTAACCTTTATTGAAATAAATGAAGTTACCAAGAGACAGAAAAACCTTTTTTCTAGCTATGTTCTGCTTAGTTATAAAAATCAAAACTAAAACAGCAAAATATTAAAACTCCCATTTTTCGTGTCATATAAATATACTTCATGTAGACGAAATGTAGATTATTATTAATGGCATAAACGTAAACATTGTTTTTTTTTTAAATGGAATAGACGTTTGACTTCCAACTCACCTGATGGGAAGTGACGGTGAAAATGAAGCTGCCGAATACGTCTATCCAAAAGAAACCTATTTACTCTACTTTTGAACGTTCCAGGATTATAATTGTCTGGAAAAATAGATTGGTAGTAGGTATATTTCATACTTTGGCAACTCGAACCAAAAAGGAGCTATTAAAGTATTTAGTTAGATGTTTTGGTGTTTCGATAGTTAAAGTTAACAGGTATATTTAATTTTTAGAGATGAGCTTTGTGCTAAGTAATATCAGTAGGAGTAGACCAAAAACTTTAAACGCGTTTCAAACTATTTCATCTAGCCAGTAATAAATCTTATAATGATAATTAAATAATTAAAAAGAATAATACATGTTGGTAAAATACAGTAGAAAATAAGGTTTTAATATTAACAATTATATAAACGGTTTTTACAAATAAAACAACTAGAAGGAAGGAAGGAAGGAAAATATTACTATTGTTCATGTTGAAAATATCGAATTTCAGAAGATACAAATTCTAATAAAGACAGTTATGATCTCTTTTACCGAGTGCTCCTAAAATATACAAACATATACGTACATATGTAGATACCTAGAATTACCTTTAGAATTTCTCGTCTAGGAGGTTGCAATAAATACTGGGAATGTACAAATATACTGTTGTGTCCGTCCACAATACGAAAATTCTTCCCGTAGATCGTTCTCCTTTCGAGAACAATTTACTTTAATGAAAAATTTCTTGTCACACTACAAGCCACTCAACGTCTTCTAAAAAGCAACTAATAGAATTCCTTTCAATTTAACTATTTATGTCTGCAGAAATAATGAGCAAATATAATGTATACCAAGTTTACTAATACTGTGTATAAGAGTATTTAATATAAGACTATATAAATGGTTAAAAAATGCAATAATTGGATATGTATATTTAATGAAAGTTGTAGCTATTCCTACATACATACGTATATATTGAACATTAGTATGTAGAAGTAGTAGAAGAAATGGAAATGATTAAATAAATTCAATGTGTCGCATGAGAAATAATGGCATGGATGTGCCACTAGATGTGGCGTAAGTGACAGTAAAGGGAGCTTGTGAGGTTTGTAAGGATAGAACCAAGTGGCGTGCTGTTGTCTCTGGTTACCCCGGAGTATGTATGTATGGTGATTATAATAATAATAACTTCACACATCTCAAACATCTGTCGTCTGATCCCAAAGTAGGTAGAGCCTGTACTATGATAACGAGACTGCTGATAAACATAGTTAATTAATTATAAAAACAATATAATTAGCAGTGTACTTATTTTTGTGCTGGTTGCAACTGTTTTTCAATTTGATTTTGCATATGTCATGGATTTTGAAATAATGTCTTTCCTAAAATCCGTCATTTTAGGAAAATGTGATTTTACGATTTAGTCAAAGTAGTAACAAGTACATAATGGGAATTTGACATTTCATAGGAAGCCAGGCCAGTCGATCCTGTATGATTAACTTATTAGCATTATATCTAGGTATAAGATAATTGAATCTTCGGCCTAGTTATTCTAACACAACTGCCTGTCTTATCTGGCGCGCTTTGGTGTACATGCAAAGCGAGAGACTGTCAGACTTATGGGCTCCAGCGAGGCATCTTTTCAAATAAAGGTGTATTATGGTACTCAACACTCTCCTGGTGTGAGGAATCAGGGATATTCGTGACAGCAAGAGGGGCTTTCATTCTCTTTGATTTTCCTTTTTCTCGTACTTCAAATAGCTATTTTATAAAGAAGCGTTGAATTTTTTTTTTAAATAAACTTAAAGTTTAAGCCTTTATTAAAGTCTTTACATATAAATATGTGTGTTTAATAATATGTTAACAACCCCAAGTAGGTACTTTAGCATGTTTTGGTATATATTTATCTTTATAATTTTTACAATTAATAATAATCAGCTTATAGTTAAAAATAGTTGAAATTTGGTTGCATTTTTTTAACCTTCCTTCATATTTTACTTGTAAAAACTATATTGTTTTGAGAAATATTAACGCGATTTACTGGTTTAAACATTTTATTACTCTTAAGAATATCCGGCAACCACATTTAGTGAACATTCTAAGATTCATTACCCGAATAATTATAGGGGCGTAATATATACCTATCCATATGTTATAATCATCGAATCATCCCTTATGTCACAGTTGCGATCAATCGAGCCTGTGTCTGCAGGTAATACCCACCTAATTGAAGCCTAAGCGATGTGACTCATTATACCGGCTCTGATTGAAACACATTATATCATTAATCGTTAAAATAATATATCTATTAACTACGTATTAAACGCGTAGGTACTGACGCGATCTGGGTTCATAATTTCTAAATAATAATAAGCTTTTGTTGGTTTTGTTAATACCTAACAATTCTCGTAAATTGAATCAAGGAAATTGATAAAATACTTCCCACTGGTTCAATCTTGAGCATCCGATAATGAATTTCAGCCAATTTCCTTGAGAGCTTCGTTATACAAATTGTCAATAGCCACTCGTTAAGCCGGGCAAGTACCCACAAACAAAGGAGTTATCATCGGAATTTATGACCTATAAAATTGGCACGGACCACCTTTATAGGAGAAAATATGAAAGTTAGCACGGCATAAATTATTCTAAATTGGTTCAGTTTGGATTGTGGTTACCCCTTTTGGATTGGAATCGAGGAAATTAGGAATGTTTCAGAGAACATTCACAGGGTCATTTGTGAGAGTACAAATCCCAGTGACAAAAAGGCGGTTAAAGTAGGCGGTTTGTTTTTTATTATTAGTAGTTAAATTAGCGTTATGACAGTATGTGAATATTATGATAGATAAATAGGTAGAACAGTCTTTATTGTAAAACATACATCATTTAGAACCAATCTTAATGCTCCCTAGCATTAAGATTGGTTCTAAATTATGTATGCAAAGGCAACGTAGAGTTTCAAGAGTTTTAAAAATTATGGATGAAAACGCACTGAACTTGCATTAAAGAATATGGCTATAAACCTCTTTGTGGACGTCCCTGCACTGTGAAATTGTGAATTGATAACTATAATAGGTACTTATTTAGATACTGATTAATTTTATTGGTTTTTATTGATAATTCTCAAACACTGTACACCTAGGTTACTTATTTTATCTATCTAAATAAATAAAAATCAATATAAGTATGTTTGTCCTTTATGCATTTTTAAACCATTGCTCAAATTGTGACGAAACTTTGGTAGGGTATTCTGAGAACGCCTGCGAAGGTTACTGGCCCAAACAATATAAAGTAGCATTACAACGCATGCCGGGTACAGTTATTACTTAAAAATAAATTAAAGGTGACCTTAAGGACGTCTTTTAATGAAGTGCGCGCGAAGGGTAAATGTTATTTGCAAAATTCTAGGAATCTAGTTAACTAGGTTACCTGTAGAAATAGGTAAGCTATTATTACTAATAATAGCTCGCGTATCATATATATTTATAAACATAATTATGTAAGCTACATCTAAAGGTTGTCTGGAAGACATAGCTTTTAGTGATGAGACCGCCCATTGTACTTACGGCCTATCATTAATCATTTCAATTTTATGTGTGTTTCTGTTTATAATGTGGTGTACAATAAAGTATGTTCTATCTATATATATCATAGCTAAATTAATAAACCACCTTAAAACACCCAATCATAAATTCCACTGAGGTAATCAAATAGATAATTGTTAAAATTATATCTTGACTTTTGATTCGATTTGGCTCAAGAGTAACACTTTGGCATTAGGTTTGAATAAAAAAGAAGTTCGAATTAGAAATAAGTAAAACTTGCATTAGTTTCAGGAGTTACAATGCCGGTATGTTTTTAAAGTCTATTAAAATATAATATAACAGCGTTGATGTAAAACATGACGTTACAAATCCTCTTGTATCTTTTGGCAACACAAATCAAGGCGTTATCTTTTTAAATGCTATAACACTAAAATATGTATGTCATTTAGTCTCAAGAAAGCGTTTCGCTTTATCGCCACGTTTCCCTTTGCTTTGAAAACGCGGTGTGATTTACGTTAGGCTCTGTAATGATCTTGTTAACAAGTCGCTATAAAATAATAATACCAGCTTACTGCGAAATATGCTTTTCGTTTTGCATTTAATTGAAGGCGCTGTTATTGTGAGTTTGGACGCTTTCTAGAAGGCTATTATAAGTGCTCCGTCCAAATATCACTGTAAAAGAAACAATTATTTTGTTATTTATATAAATAAAAATTAAATGCTGTTGACTGATAGACGCATAACTCAAGTACGGCTTATTATTAAACGTTTGTACTAGTCCCAATAAGTTCGTATGTAACAAAATTAGACAGGTATCGCACCTGCAAAACATGAAAATTGTCCAAAAACTGAAAATGCCTTTTTTGTTTGAATGAAAATGTTGTGTGTGTGTACGAACAGTTTTAGATTAAACTGAAGACACAGATAGGTTGTATTCTCGCTACATTCTTTTTATGCTAGTTACAAACATCAATCCTAATTAATGTAGTGATAAAATTGGTATGCAATCGTTTCTTTCGATGTTCCAAAACTAATAAGGATGTTTTTCTAAGTTTAGAATATTTCTAAAGTTGTTGTATCATTTTAGCATTAGCATTTCGTTTGCCCTTGCGGGCAAATGCTACAACAATGAAAAACTATTAAGTTTATTTACCACAGATATTTTTTTAAGTCGTGGTTGGTGAAGGCCGCCAATTGTATAGAACCCAACATTGCTTTTAATTTTTTCTTTCAATAATTTCTGGTGTACAAATCGTGCACGAAAGGCACTTATTATTATTATATTTTAAACAAAATAGATAAATAAAATTCTTACTAATATTAAAAATGCGAAGTGTTTGTTTGTTTGCCATTTGGCAAAGAGATAGATTATATCCTGGGGAAGGACATAGGTTAGTTTTTATCCTGGAAAAATATACAGTTCCCGGGGAATAAGTTTGAATTTCCAAGCGTACGAAGTCGCGGGCAATATTTAATAAAAAGCAGATATTCACTGATAATTTATTTTTGTTACTTTTTGTTTGATACGATGCAATACGAACGGTTTTTTTAATCTAAAGTTCATTTTTAAGATTATATTTTACATTTGAAAATTATAATAAATTATAAGCTGTGCGTAGTAAAAGGTATCGCCTATAAAAGGCAAGTGGTCATTAGGTGAAATTATCTGTGACCCCTGTACATTTTACTTTCTAGTTTCATCGCATGGATCACCCCCACGGGCCCTATTTGCCCGAGGGCATAGATTTTTAAAGACAACTTCCGCATTAGGAATATTCCTGTGTCGCGGGGAGCTTCAGAAACATTCAAACAACGAACACAAAGAACACCGAGACTCGGGACAACTATTTGTGGATGGGATTTGAACCCACAATACTCGGCGCAGCGTAGTGGCAAGTGGCACTTAAACCATTGCACCATTAACAATAACAATCTACCAATATTATTTAATATGGACATAATAAATACAATTTTGGTGTAACAATAATAAATAAGTTATATCCTAAACAGAGGACCCGTGCTGCTCTGCAGCATTCGGTTTAAGTTGAATGTTCACGCCTAATTTACCTTCAACTCAACCAATTTAAGTACGCAAAAGCTCAAATCAAAGAGCTCGTTCCAGCGAGTGTTAGACAAAAAAGAATAGCGTACCAATAACTAAATACTTATGTATCAAGCTCACGTATACAATTTTCAACACAAATCTCTTTTTAAAATAGGTACAAGAAAGAACCTTCACCATGGTAGTAATAAATTTGTTGTAAGAATTTTAGCTGTACGTTTTCCAAATAATGTAAAACAAAATATCGCCAGTCACTGAGGAGAGTAGTAACTGTACTGTGACCGAGTCTGAAGCCAGATTGTAGAGGTCTTAGAAGATGTTGCCGGCATACCAATTGCGAGAGCTGCCTATGTACACAAGCTTCAAGCACTTTAGAAAGAATGGGAAGTATAAAAATTGGTCTAAAGTGGTCAGGAAAAGAAGGTTTAGTTTTTTTAGATAAAGAGATAATGAAAGTCTTACGCCAGAGTGAGGGAAAGGTTCCAGAGTCGAACGAAAAGTTAATTATATGGGCTACTGCTGGTAGAACATGCTTCATAATAGTAACGAACATGCGACGGTTAATGCCATTATAGCCCACAGTATTGGAAGGAATGGACTGGACAATCTTTTTCAGGTCCTCAGAACGCACCGGAGGAAATTCAAAAGATTCAATGATGGGACTGCTTATATCAGCTATGTAGTGCAAGGTGTGATACTTGGTTTGAAGATCCAACTGAGTTGTGGATGAGAAATGACGATTAATATCATCCAAACCAAGTAACCAAATAACCATTTTTTTTTAAATATACTATTTTTATCGAAATCTCTAGCCACTTCTTTGCAAATTTTTTATGGTAAGAACAGCTATAGTTGTGAGAAGATAACAAATAAACATACAGGCGTAATTTAAAATTTATAAAGCTTTTGCATTATCAGCATTATTTTCGGAATTACATTACCCTGACGAGTGAAAATTTTACTGTCCCTTGAAGACGTCAATTTTACCAATCCTTTGTGCTGTATGTAGTATTATTGGTTGGTGTTTGGTAGGTAAGTTTACCCCTGAGCTATTAGTATAGTATAGTCATAAAGAATAGAGTAGTTAATAAAGAATTGAATACCTACGATTTTGTAACAGATGCACAAAGATTCCTTTAATAAAAATCTATTTTTCCATTTCAATTAACAACTTTTCTTTTAAACCAGACGAATAACCAATAAAGAACCAATTCGGCCATTGTTCAGGCTAATATTAAAATATAACGAAATCCTTTAACTTTCGATGACGATTTGATTTAATCTGCTGAATGCTCCTTTTGGGAAGGATAGAAAATGGTAGGGTTTCGGTCAATTTGATTATTACATCTTAAATTATTTAGATAATTGGAAACATTTCCAGAATCCGTAAAATAAAATTCATATAGTAATTTAAAGTTTAGGTACTGTTTGTCTTCGGCCATCTATTTAAACAAACTAACAGTTTTAATTGGATATTTAAATGAGATGCTTTACGGCAAGATGTAAGTCGAAGTATTCTAGGACAACTTAAGTATTGATTGGTAAAGTTTTATTAAGTCTGGCAGGAATAAATAGAGAATTGCTTTTGGGTATTAAGCTATTAATATAATATTGGAAATATTATTAGGTATACAACTACTTAACGTAATATATTATATTAGCAGATTCCTATTTAGTATAGTCCATCCAAAGGTTTTTCATGATTTTATTCTATTTATTTTTGGTTTTCTATCTTATCGCAGATTGTAGCTATACATAGAATACTGAAAATTAAACTCAAATGAATTAGAACATTCACGACAATAAGGGATTGTCGTAAATGATCTGATTTGTTTTTGAGTAAAAAAAAGCTAAAGCCTGACTATGAAATGATCGTTTAACATAATATTTGTAGTTGGGTGGTCTGCGGACTGTGGAAGCAGTATCGGGTCTCTACATTACCGGTGCAGTGCAGGATTATTAAATTAGTTAATTTAGTGGTCTCTCAATGAAATAATAACCTCTAATTAATATTTTCCTGCTAATTTCTTCTTTGGTGGACGTAAATGATACGAAAATTGCTTACGAGTAGATAAAATAAAAGTATAATAAGTTTGTACAAAATTGTTATTCTACTTCGGAAACAGCTTCAACATAACAATGAGTTAGAAGGCAGTTGAGAATATACTTGGAGACGGTGGTTTAGTTTTTTTAGCAAATTATTTATTTATAGCACTACACATTACAACCAACCGAGTCATTTTAATTTCTGAAATGTGATTCTGATTATTTAGGATCGTCAATAAACATGATAAATACTACAGGACCAATATGCAACCCTTGTGGAACCCCAGATAAAGGCGTAAAAGCATCAGAAGAAAGTCCATTCTTAACCCATATTACAGTATAGTTTACAGCGTCAACCTCATTACCTTTACATAATTCAGTTAAAGTTCTGTAGACAAAGTTGGTCAAACTTGTAGATGTGGATCTATTTTAAACAAAACCTTGCTGATGAGTTGTAATGGTTTATTTAATATGCCAGGTGAAAACTGGACAAAATAGGGATTAAAAGATCTTGGCTACTAAGACAGCATGCTAATAGGTCTATAATCACAGACGTTAGTTTTATCACCGATTTTTAGAATAGGACCAAAAATAGCTCCTTTCTGTGTTTAGTGACTTCTGTCTACTAGTTAATTAGATTTTTCCGTACATTATTGATATAATTCTAGTATATCATAATAAAAGTATGTATAGGTAGATATTCTAATAGTCTTATTACTGCTTGCCTTTAATATTCTATTCATTTCTCTTTTTATTATATTTTTTCATATTTTCACGACATTTTTCCTTTTCTTTTAGCAGTTTCATTAGATTTTTAAAGTATGTACCAGGCCAGGATTTATTTTGAAAAGCTTTATGATATGGAATTTCTTCAGAGGTAGCCTATCTTATGACTGTATAGTAATATATGTCAACGGCGTTTATTGTTGAAGCTGACTTAAAAGCTTCCTCTTAATCAATTTCTGTAAAACTTTGTCTAACTTTGTTAATGCTCTCTGCTTTTATTTTGAGTAACGGTGGCTGTTTAAAATGTACAGTAATATCTAATGGGGGATCAAAATGATGATTTTGATTACATTGTAAATTATATCTGTGGAGGTAAATACTTAAATTGGTTGGTCCTGATTAGATATAACTACATCTAAGATTCTTTTTTGTTTGTTTGAGTTGCAGTTATATTGGTTTAAGTTCTTAGAGGATAGGAAATCTATAAAAATCATCAGCCTCCGCACCTTTCAAAACTAAGTGGGGGTCGACTTTCAGTCTAACTACGATATGGCCGATCTTCGATATTTTACGTGAAGCGACTGCCATTAGACCTCCACAACCCAAGTATTAGGGTAGATATAAGAGTAGATAGAAGATATTGAAGTTCTGTAGTTAAACCAGGTTGTCGGACTTTTTAGGGCTCCAAATACCCGTAACTTATGCCACAGATGTTCGTATGGCAACCGGGACTGACGGCTTAACGTGCTCTCCGAGCCATGGAGGGACCGCAATGTGTTAACCCAACCTAAGACTGACCGATACTGAGTGATACTCAACCTTGTGATGTGCCAACCTACTCGGTTACCACTTAGCCACGAACCCTTCTATAAAAATATGAGCAATATTATTAATACACGGATCAGGTTCCATATGTGGGGAAGATCCATTGGTTGTCCATTCTAAGTAATACTCAAGTTAAGTCGCCAATCAATATGACGAAACCTGTATTGTCACTTACTTAAAACAAAGGTAACCCACAGATCCTCGCAATTGGTTTTTTAATAATTGTGACTTGTATGCGTTTAAGAAATCTCAAAAAATGTTCCAGATTGTCAGTCTCATCTAAAAACTTGATACCTATTGTCAAATATTTCTGCATCGAATACACTGTACTTCAGTCAGGTTTCTGAAAATACAACTACCTGATAATTCATAAAAGTACATTAGTGTAAACATTTTGTAGCTTACCCCGTGTAATAGAATTGAGTAAAGTAGTTTTTTTGATATTTTCATCAGAAATGAAAAGAAAAAAAAGAAATTACGACTTATATTAGTTTTTTAAGGCTATCAACGTGTGAAATACCTAGAGGTTGTGGTTTTTTATCCTTTCTTACAAGAATCCTTTAGTTACTCACCCAAAGAAATGTGTACTTCTTGTCTTTAGTTACAATTCTAGTCACTGCATGCAGAGTCTCATTGGCAGGAGTCAGGTGCTCGTTGACAAACACAGGAAACTCTTGATCGCCGTAGCCAAGCAATTTAGTGCTAAGTTTTTTTTACTAAAGTTGGACTTATTATATAATTGTATCGCACTCAGAAGGTTACCGCGTTTAAGTTTGCTAGACAACTTCCAGATCACTGTTTTAGGTTGTTCAGGTGCAGGATTGGTTTTATTGTACTCAGGTGCAGAATAAAATATCAGGTTCAGCAAGAGGATAGGAGACAATGTTACTTTTTACGTTTTGTCTGTGGGAGAGTCATGCTTCGGCACGTATGGGGCGGTTCAACCGTAGTGATACCACAGCCTCACAGAAACTGGCAGTGAAATAATGCTTCTGTTGTGTTACCTAGTGAGTGAGGTTACCAGAGGCCCTAACCCTTCCCTCTTCCACCCTTCTCGTACTCCCATTCCCTTGTGACTCTTGAGTTGCAGGTGCCTATGGGCGGCGGTAGTTACTTGCCATCATGTGACCCGTCAGCTCATTTGCCCCCATCCCATAAAAGATATGAAAACTTAACCTAAGTTTGAAGAGTAGAATTTTCAGCTCTTAAGGATTTAAGGTCATCTGTACAAGTTTGCAAGCTTTAAATAATTTCATCATAAGATGGTATCTTTAAAGTTGTTCAACTCTTGACGGATTTGTGAGAACTCTACATTGATAATTGCCCTGATTGCGAAGCGAGTTTCCGTTCTAATAATGTTAGGTATATCCGATGATAAGATTAGATTAGATCGTCCACATTAGGGGCTGAAAGCAGAATAGAATTATTGTCACATAACCCATGCATGTCGCCTGTTTATTTTCATTTTATATTACTCATTAATGCCTTAAAAGTGATGACAATAAAATATTTTCATAAAATATCACTTTTACAATTTATTTTTGCCAGTGTACAAGTGTCACTTGCTGTCACTTATAATTTAAGCAAGATTGGCAAATTTTGGCTGATAAAGAAAGATGAGTTGGCCCTTTGATGGTTGTTACAAAAGAAAAAGTTTCAGAAAAAAACGTATAACGAGATTTAATACATATTAAAGATTGTTTCAAAAAGCGTTCACAAGATTTAACATGAGTACCTTCGCATGAGAAGGATATTTTCGCACCACCAAGCAACCTGTGTCGTTGACACTCAGAAGAAGGCTCACGTGGAATGGTGCCATGATACGATAGCTAAGTGTGGTGCAGGTTTGTCTCTTGGGTTTATCAATCGAACAATCGAGAGATTTAACAATCGAGAATCTAAGATTCAGTCAACATTTTGGCTGGTTCAAAATGAGCGCAGACCTACCAAAGTAAAGCGATTGAAACCTGCAGAGAATCGCAAATTTTTCCCTATGACACGATATCTGGTGTCAATACATTTACAGGATCAGAGAAGCATTAATGCCGATTTGTATACTAAGAATGTTTGCCAGAAGTTTGCTTCATCACAACATCGCGCCTATGCACTTGGCGCTCAAAACGTGGTTCTTCTTTCTGGACAGCACAGCGGCCAACTTCTGTGTCATCCTTCTTACAGCTCTGATGTGACAGCGTGTGACTTCTTTGTATTCCCTAAAATAAAAAATACCGGACAAGTGCGAGTCTGACTCGCGCACCGAGGGTTCCGTAAGCAAACAAACTTGTATACGTCCATCTCGGGAATCAATTCTCAAAGACTTGTCCGTCTTTTTCGAAAGACAAACTTAACTTTGCGGTTATCGCAACCGCAAAGTTAAGTTTGTCTTTGTACGACAAAGTGAACAATCCAACCACAAAATATAAGTTTGTAATCACAATTTTTTTTTTATGTGATATAACAAAAAATTAACGACTTTCGGATTTTTTCTTTTACTTATGCTGTCGCACCTTGCTTCATACCAAATTTCATGATTCTAGGTAAATGGGAAGTACACTATAGGTTTTCGATACAAAACCTATGGGGTACGTCCGGTTGACCTAGAATTGTCAATTTTGGTTAAAAGCAAGGTCTTACAGCACAAGTAAATGGGAAATTCCTAAAAATAAAAAGTTGAAAATTAAGGTAAATTTTGGTACTTACCAGTTTTCACGAAAATCTAAATTTACCCATATCTTTTTATCGTGTTGACTCAGGACCTTGATTTTTATACGCCAAATAAGAACTATAGGCCTCAGTATCTGGTATAAATTTCAACTTGCTAGGTCCACCCGTTTCTGAGAAAATCGGTGGTGACACACAGACAGACAGACAGACAAACAGACGGACAAGAGAGTGATCTTATAAGGGTTCCTTTTTTACCTTTTGACGTACGAAATCCTAAAAAATGAACTCAAAGGGATATAGTTTACATCCCCGGATTAGATGCGCTAGCAGCTTTTGAATAGGCATGCATGCAGGTGCACGAAGGCAGGGTCTGAATTTTTTTTAGATGCATAAAACTATGCATAAATAGTGATAGGCAGTAATTCGAAAAGATTTAATTAAAAAAAGTTAGGTTTTTTTAAATTTACTGAGTATCCCACGTACAAAACTTTAACACTTAACTCAAAATTCATTAATTTTGCCACATTCAGATGAAATAATCGATTTTCAAAAAAACTATTATTTTTTTCAGACGTTTAACATATGTACTAGTAGTAATATATTATTTGGTTCATATCAAGTAAACTCAATGTTAATTAATTCAACCACTTTAGAATTAAACTGGATTCCCATTAAATTTAATGTTACTGCAGGGTCCTTGGAGACAATGATTGGCATTTCAATTTAGTGCGAATTGCAGATATCGGATATATTTATGTATGACGATACGACACCGGCACGACATCCACTGTTGTTTGCGTGGCTTGAAAAAAAGGAATGGATATTTTTTGTAGTTTTAGGCTTAATGCATAGTCATTCTATTCCTATCTGCAATTTTCACCAGTCAGTTAAGTTAAGTTAAACAGTTAGTAAAATACAACGTCATCTACCATTCACTGCAGACTCTAAATTCATCGAAAAGATTGTCTGGTAGAGATCGCTTTTAAGATAAGAGATGCTTTGTAATTCTGTATAGTGGACAATAAAGAACATCTATTCTATTCTAAAGTACATACTTGCATTATTGGTACTTCTATGTTTCATGACTAGTCGTAGTAAAATTAGTTATGCGTATGAAAAATTAATAGTAAACACGGTTTCACAGATAGCGTTCCATAGATTATTCCAATACCCACTGGATTTTTTCCGCACAAAATAAATAAAAATGATTCGAAACCTGTCTCGATGTCCTTTATTTTATCGGTCCCTAAAAACTGATTCAATTGGTTAGTTTTGCCGAGAAACCTGTTGGAGCTATCAGACCATTTATTTTGAATACATAAAGCATGTGAACAAATGCCATGACAAGCCAATTTTGCACCGTGTGAGCTAAGTAACAAATTCACTAGCCATCTTATTGTACTTGTTTAGTGACCTTTGTTGTAAATTTGGTGGTTGGGATTTTTTTTTCCACTTCTTTGTAGCTACTTCGCTGTGATTTATTTATTAGCTTAAACCAACTAAGAGAATTAGCCGCCTCAGACGGCAACAGCAATTTTCAACTCGTTCAACAGACTTCAAAATTCTCTTTTTTACTTGTAGTTGTAATTTTTCAGGAAAGTCGTAATCGTAACTTGTAATGAACTAATAAAACTCTTATCTACTGGTCGCGTGTATACTTCAATCCGCTTTCTAGACAAAGACTAAACCCATTTGATTATGTCCCGTCGACCAAATGGCGTTGTTTCTTTTGTTTTTGTAAATTACATTCCGGACCTAGAATGATTCAGAGAAAATAAAAGCTTCATAAACAACTCGGCTACTGAAGTACGGCTGTTGTTACTTTTATCATCTAATTAAGTTGTAATATACTATTTTATTTAGAAACACAAGTAAACAAGCTATCAATTACTGTTCTTGAGTCCTTTGTTTCTTGAAACAAAACTCTTTGGAATCATAAATTCTTCTCAATAATATTTTACTTGCCTATATAAACAATTATACGCAGAAGCGCTCACCACAGACTTATTGCAAACATTTATTTTGCCAAAAACCCGGGCACGTAAATTACTTCAGGATCTTCGGAAGCAAAAACATAATTAATGTTGTGTTGTTTGTAATCAGAGAGATAAGTAGACAACGCCAGATGCCTGTTGTTATTATTATGCCCAACTACGCGTTATATATATGTATATATTTATAAATGCTTTCTTGTTGCATCTAAATGAAATCCAGAAAATTGAACTTTTGTAGTTCGTGGTTCGTGATTCTTGATTTACAATAACTGATAAAATAGGACTTGGAGGTCATTTTTATCACTGACTTGGCGTTCCTTGCAGTTTTACCTGCCTTTATGGTCACTACTCCTAAGGATTGTAGCGTGACTAGCGAAAACCTAGTGATAGCCTAATCTAAATCTGTTCGTCGCGGCGTCGTTCAAAATACATCACTTTGATTGTACCGTAATTCATCGTAACACAGGTCACATTGTGGGTATTAACTCACTCACAATGTGATTGTTAATCTAATAACTGTGCGTTAAAGAGCGTCATATGGGCCCGATAGTGTCTGTAAGGGATCAGGTCTTCGGAAATTCCCTTAGAGATAAACAACAGTTTATATATTCAAATATTGAGACAAAGAGAGGGGGGGATTGAGAGAGGCAACATAGTTTATCTTGCCGCTATTGTTTTATACTACATTAATTAAAATCCCATGAAAGCCATTTTATTTTGGTTTTATTTGTAGTAGCGGGCGAATGAGCAGACGCTAAGTGACTACCACCGCCGATGGACACTTACAACTTAAGAGTCACTAGTGCGTTGCCGGCCTTTAAGGTGGGAGGAGGGAAAAGAGTGGTGGAAATGTGTAAGTAAGTAAGGTTTGAAATCGGAGGGAGTTTCTAAGCACCATTAAAAGAATATTGCAAAAGCCTGCTATATCTAGCTTTATATCTTTGTAGAATATACCATACAAAAGTGTCTAGCCAAAACCATGAAAACCTTGTTTAGTCAGATGAATTTTAACGTAATTTAGGTAACTATTTTACCATGCCGTTTATCAGGAGTTAATCGAAATTACAAAAAAGAAATTTATAAAGGGTTCATGAGTTGAAAAAATCAACCCGTAATGTGTTCAGAAAGGCCGACAGCGTTCAAATACGTTAACAATTGTCAGTTTCGTGTTTTAAAGTACTTCTTACTGACTTATTGTCATGAGGCGTATCTTTATGGTGTGTGTACGTACAATTATGTATACGTAAGGGAATTATGGTCCCCCAGCCAGATGGACCGACGACCTGAGGAAGATAGTTGGGACTGGATGCGGAAGGATGTGTGTCCAGCAGTGGACTAAAATAAGCTAATTGATGAAGGGAATTAACGCGATTACGTAATATATTATAAACTGCACAACATGGTCCAACTTGAGAGATTGGATAGTTTTTATTTTTTTGTTATTGCAAATTACGTAGTCACAGCAGCGCGTGGCCGGGTAGCTAGTGAATTATATATAACATAATTTAATTATAAAATATCATGGAACGCGAAAGTTTAAAAGTTAGTATAGTGTAGTGGTAAGAATCTAGTCATTACGTGTAGTAAGTACTAAGGGAGTCTTTAGAATTTGTGTAAAACTCTTGTCTTATTTAGATGTTCCAACATATTTATTAACAACTAGCGCTTGATTAGCACAATTTTGATATTTGTTTGTTAATGTAATAGTGTTTTAATTTGACCAAGATAGCGTCATTAATCAAGTACAGATTATTTTTCTTTACAAGACGTCGTTTTAAGTTTATTTATTCCCTGTACTTAATTGCGGTCTTCAATTTCGGGCTCCGTCGTGCAAAAACCTTTCTGTTTTGATAATAATTAATGGATCCAGCGCTCGTTAGGAGTTCTCAGTACCGCTTTTGAACAGCTGTTCCGGTTTTTAGTTACGAATATGCCATTTTATGGCCACTGATTTCGTAAGGCTGCACCGGAAAAAATTATTCCGATCCTTCTTTTTTCTTATTTTTTTTGGACAAGAGCTACTCAAGAAATATGTACATTTTAATACATCAGGATTTAAAGTCTAGAAGATTTTTTTTGTTGTGAATTCCTAATGTAAAATCCGTTTTTTTTTTAATTTACCCGCCCCTATAAAGCGAACAACTTATTCAACTTATTTATTTAGCGCATACAAATGCATGAAGTAGAACAAGTAATAATTTTGGTTAGAATTAATATAGTAGTCAACATCTGTTAATGAATAGATACATAACAGATTTAATAATGGGTTGACATTAATTTATAAGATGAGCATATTGCGCATAATTTCGATGAATGACATACGATAAATGATAAACGAATTTATTTTACACATAGGTCGTTTTAGACACTTTTACACGTCGACTTCTTTTTTAAACCTAAATGGTGCCCGCTGAAGTCCAAGAGGCTTAAAATCTCCTGACCAAATTTGAACCTTAGTTTTAAACTGTCAATTGGTGAGTTATTACATTCAAATCTGTGCGAACAATAATATTTAAATATTTCTTAAAGAACATGATATTGTTTTCAGTTAGAGAATATAATGGAAATGAGACTATTTCAGACTTATTTGAGTGAAGCTGTCAAAGTCAATATGTTACCAAGTGACAAGGCGAACAAAAACGACTTTATTGAAAACGAAATATTGAAGATATTATTGTAAATCTGGGTGGAACACATCTTATATTATTATGCGCAACATTGTTGGCTTCACGCTTGGTTGTAATGTACAGTGCACTATTAGAATAGACTTTCGTGAGTTGTACTCATATTTACCAAGGACATACGGCTTCACTCACGTGCGTATTTCGTGATTTCGGATCAGACGAGGGACGTTTGTCAAGGGATGAAGCGACTTTAAGCGGCGGTATAGCGCCAACACCGACGTGGAAATTCGGAAACATCTTTTCCGTAATTCTCAGAATCACGTGATAGTGCTTGGCGCTCATGGTTAACAAATACCCGCGCTTTGCGGTCCTCTTTGCTCTAGATAGCTCCTGCCATAGGTTTTCGATGGCAGGAGTGTGGAACGAATAATTAATTTATCAACTACGACTAGACAGAATAAAATCAACAACTAGATAAATTAAGACAGTCTTGATTTCGTTTTTAGAGCCGGGCAGTCGAACAAACAATCGAACTAAAGGGACGAACAACAATATACCGTATGCATACTATACAAATAGTTTTATAATAGCATAGAGAAAAAACATACGTCAGTTTAAAGAAATAAAATACGCAAGGGTAAATCTTTTGCGGAGAATCTTATTACAGTAGTTAAAAAAAATTCTATATAGCACAGATACATTAAAAAATTAATGTATGGATATGTGTTCGAACAACATTTTGTAGGCTATATGCAGTTTAGGTTAAGCGACAAATGTGGCGGTAAGACCTATCCTGGAGGATTGGTTTGTGACTTGATATGGCAGATTGGCAGTCGCAGTGGCAGTTGGAAAGTACCTGTGCCATATAGGCCGGTAGCCAAAGCCTGCCACCACTGCGGAGAATGTCTGACACCGTGTCATTTTAGACAGTTTGATTCCTACATACCATTTGTTTCGGTGAGGTGATGATCTGTAAAGTGCGAGGGTTAGAAACCCTACTAACGCGATATAAAAAGACCATATGTACTTTAAGAAAGTATTAAATTTAGCACTATTTTTTTACAAATAAAGAACACTTCTGTGAAAAAGATGCAACTACATATATATTCGTTGCAAAGACATCACACGTACACGTATGTAACGACATCTAATGGTCTAAAGTAAAACTAATTATGTTGAATTTTGCTTGAACGTCGTAAATTCTTGTTACTATGGATAGAGTGAACAGATTGCAATAAAACAAAAGTTTTACACCAAATTACGCATATAATATTTGTGATTAAAAGATTTCCATGCTCGTTTTGTACTTGCGTGCGGCACAACCAAACCAAAGGTGTTTGCATAAAAATAACTAAATCATTGAACTTGACAGGAAATCAACATAATATATTATGTTGTTTAAAAGTGTGCGTCTACACTAAGAAAAGCAAAAGAATAAAATAATTTCGGAAGAATAAAATAATTAAAAACAGTTTGTATTTTCAAGCTACATCAGGCTATATATAACGCATTTAAACTTTTGCCACATCTTTTTTATGGCATAGGGGGCAAACGAGCAGACGGGTTACCTGATGTAGTTGAATACCGCCGACCATGGGCACCTGCAACTCAAGAGTCACAAGTGCGTTGCCGGCCTTTAACGTAGGAAGTAAGGAAAGGTGGAAGAGGGGGAGAGGGGGGAAGAAAGGGGGGTTGGGCCTCCGGTAACCTCACTTACTCAGCGAAAAGTAATGCAAGCATTGCTTCACTCCCGGTTTTCTGTGAGGCCGTGGTATCACTTCGGTCGAGCCGGCTCATACGTGCCGAAGCATGTCTCTCTGTCACTCTGTATATGGTAATAGTGTCACTTGGCTATTAGAAAAACAGTACTTCAACAATTTAGACAGTCAGATCTCATCTGTATTTCTGAGCTAGTGCCTTGCTCTGATAAATTGAATATTTCAACGCACGTTTCTTTTGCTGTGCGTTCAGCTGTCACTTTGTATATTTATTTTCGTGTATTTACAGCAAAATCGTAGTATGAGGTGTACAGAAAATACAGTCGGCATTTTAGAATTCAAATTTAGTAGTGGGTGATACTTCCGGATTTGTTGGAGGTCCACTAAACGACAAATAAGCGTTCAGAGTTTTCACAGTTGCCTTTTTCTTTTCCATAATAGTAGGTACTATATAAAGTTGTACTTTTAGTCAAATTTGGAATTTCAGGTAGGTATATCATATTCATTCACATAGATTTCGCAGAGAGACTTAGGTACATAAGGTCTGGGTTTTCACAACAACAGCACGTGGAGATATTATAAGCTAGGCTTACATAACTGTTTTTATTTAATTTTTAATTCATAAACATTCTATTCATTTTATAAAATTGTTTCAAAAAGAAAATTTTAATACAAAGTAAGCAGTGTATTTTCTGAAATAGTCCCACAGACGGAAGAATGCATAGAAATTACTAATCTCTATGCAAAGAGGCTTCTACTGTAATACAAGATAATAATACGATGAACTAAGCTGGTACGGGTGTTAATTAAGACTTATTAAGCAAGCAAGAGCTCTGAGAGGATTTATATTTTCTTCTAAAAAGTTGATACAACTTTAGTCTACTTAATGTACTCAAAATATTTTAACTTAAACACGGATCTTCTCTCACAATTTCGCTGGTTGTGGCTTAATGCTAGTTTGTTGAGATCATTCTCTAAAGTTATTCGTTGAGAATCATTTATCAAATAATTTAATTAAAATCTTGACTTAAACCTAGCCGAGCTTGTACTATGATTCTAGAACATAGATTATAATCATAGTGAGACATATTTTGAAGTACACTTATTAAACATCTGGGTGTTTGGTCTGGACCAATGCAAATAGACATATTTAGGTATACAAATATGTGCATTGAGCGTCAAAAGAACCAGCGAACTTTGACGTTGCAGTCGATTGCTTTACCGCCACACCACGTAGGTCGAAAAGAGGTCGTCGACTGCAATGTTATTATTTTGTGTACCATTGACTAAAGCTTCTTCCCGTGCCATTAGTATTTGTTCATTTTGTCTCTAAATCGGTGAAGGGTGTTATTTAGTTTTAACAAAATCATTTTATAGTAAATAAATTGTATATAAAAAAAACGGTTTAATAGCAAAACCGCACTAAAAAGTAGAAAATAAAATTTAATAGTAATAAAGAGCGCTGTCCTTTTACTATATTTTTATGATAACTCTACTTTTACAATCGAAAAAACACTCGTAGCTACCAATGACTATTTGTAACATTTGTAGTCAAAAAATATTTTGTAATTTCTAACCGACTTCAAAAAAAGAAGGAGGTTCTATGTTCGGCTGTATGTATTTTTTTATGTACGTTCACCGAAATTTTCCTCATCTATGGACCGATTTCAAAATTATATTTTTGTTTGAAAGAGTATACTCCGCAGGTGGTCCCATTGTCACCAAGTTCAGATCTGATGATGCTATTTGAGTGAAGACGAGGAAAACCCTCAGAAATTAAGAACAGATGTAGTGTGTTTGTTGATTCTTCTTGAAATTAACCAACATTGACGTTCAAAGTGGCGAGTGAGTTATTGTTTTTAACCAACATAAAAAAGGAGGAGTCTCTACGTTGAGCGATTTTTATCTTTTAGGTTTTCTAAACAAAACAAAACTACGCTGCAAAACTACGTTGTAAGATTCCGATTCATAGATAGATAGATATAGGCCAAGCTAATATTAAGCGTGTAATAAGTAGCATAACGGGTATAATACAAACTGATAGTAGTTCATTTTATGTATTTGAATTGATGCTATCTTTAGATTTGGACCTTGAATTGGATCTCAGAAATTGCAGTAGTTTAGAGGGATAAGTACCCCAATATGTCACAAGGGCGGACAGTAAAAACACTGAACACAGACCTTGAAAAAACTATCCTCTCCACCAAATAACGCTGCCTTACTTCACAACTTTACTAATTCATGATCTAATAAATAGCCAATGTTACTCAACTTGTCGGGGTTCGTTCCAACCCAAGATAAATACAGTGAACGTCGAGGCTTCGGTATCATTATTTAAAGGTATCGAAAAGAAAATATTATCTGGTCTTGTTAGTCGTAGAAAATAGTAATTATTTTTTTACTACATCAGTTGAGCTTGTTAGAAAATAATGATACCTACTTGTTTGTAAGAAGATATCGTTAAAAATATTTGATATTATTTCTTCATATTGACAATATTCTCGCTTGGCAATTTTGTAACATTTAGCAGAATCGTTAGTATATTAAGTTTATGAGCAGAATATAGGTCTTGTATATAACTAGTTGTGCCCGTAAGTTCGTCCGCATGCGACTTAGATTTATCGCAGCCTGTTATAAAACGCAACGTGACTCTCTCTGTTCGATAGCATGATTAAACATGATTATTTAAGTGTTTTTAAATTTTTTTTATGTATGTTCACCTTTATTTCCGTCATCTACGGACCGATTTCAAAAATTATATTTTTGTTTGAAAGGGTATCCTCCCCAGGGGTTCCAATGTCACCAAATCTGGATCTGATGATGGTATCTGAATGAAAACGAGGGAAACCCTCAGAAATAAAGAACAGGACCGATGTATGTGTGTGTGTGTGTGTATTATGTGTTTGTTGATTTTTCTTTAAATTCAGCAATATTGACGTTTAGACTGATGAATGATATTGTTATTAGCCAACTTAAAAAAAGGAGGTTCTATGTTCGGTTGTTTGTATCTTTTTTTCTCATTCCTCAAAAGGAATAAAAGGAACCCTTAAAGACCACTTTGTTGTCCGTCAGTCTGTCTGTCTGTCCGTCTGTCTGTCTATCAAGACCATTTTTTTCAGGAACCCGTTAACGCATCAAGTTGAAATTAATACCGAATACGTATGTCTGCGGTCCCGTGAAGCTGTAAACAAAACAAGCTTCTACGTCAACGCAATCAAAAGATACGGTCATTTAAGCCATAGATTTGACCAAATTTCAATTCGCAGGTAAGAAGCAAGATCTCACAGCACACGGATAAAATCCGAAAGTTGTTAATTTGTTTTTATAACATCACATAACAAAAGTAGTTTTTGTAATTATAAAATTATATTTTGCGGTTGGAAATTTGACTTTGTCGTAAATCGATGCATGGGAGATTATGTTGAGGACAGCAAAGTTAAGTTTGTCTTTGCCGGTCTTTTTCAAAAGGAATCAAAATCGAAATCTTCGAGAGTTAATTCCCCAGATGGACGAACTATCTACATCAAATTTGTTTGGAAACCTCGGTGCCCAGTCAGGCTTGCATTTGTCCGGTTTTTATAACTTATTGAATCTAGTGCATCAAGTTACTAGACAAACTAAAAACTTTTTCTAAATAAAGTATCGGGCTTATTAAGGGTCCTCAGTACCCTAGCTTGAATCCAAATTTTGCCCCCGCCTCACTGCCCGGCCGTGCAGCCGCCCGCACCGCGCAGCCGCAGCTATCTCACTCGCACGAGTTCACCACGCGGCAAGGTTCACGCGCCGTACGATAGGGTATTAGACACAGTTATTGTACATCTAGCACATTGGTATGGAAATAAAATGAAACGATTTTAGAAAAGTATCAAGGAGTCGTATGATAGGGTAATTACACAGTTAATTTGTACATCTCGTAGTTTCATTTTATTTCCATGTCGGAATTAAAATAAAACAAATATTGTAGAAAAGTTCCGACGCATACAATTAGTTTTTTTGTTTTACCTAAAGACAATCTAATTCTAATACCTAAGGAAAATCTAAGAAATAATACTATAATTTTTAAATATTTTTTTTTTAATATCTGAATGTATTTAAAAATGTAACATATATATACCGGGTATTAGTGAAACGCTCCCGAAAATGAAGACAGACGATAGTGCTAATGATACCTGGTGGAGCGCCAATATATTTATAAAATACATACATAATCGCACCATAATATATTTCATTATATTATTAATTTTATAGTAATTATAGTAAACCGCTTTCTGTTTGTCAAATGCAATTATTGCCAATGTACTCGACGATCTCAAGAGATGGCGTTAGCAGTCTTCAAATAATGCAATTGCGCTGCATCTGATTGGCGCAAGAAAAGCGGGCATACCCTGCTTTAATCTCTTGTCGCTGAAAAACGCAACGCATTAATTAAAAGTTTGTTCCGCCACGGACTTCAGTTATCCTCGTGACAAGAAGCTGATTTTCCGTTAGTCCTATAGCCGTGTAGTGTTTGGACTCGCTTTGTAACCTTTACAAGGTGTTTGTGGAGTGCTTCAGTCTTCGATTCACGATCGAAGACTGAAGCACTCCGGCCGGTCAATACCTGGACGTTTCAAAAGACCGTAGAAACCTCGCCGCTGCTCGCTGTCTTCTGGAGGATCGGGACTTGGTCGGTGTTGCAGGTCAGTGCTGGCATGATTGTTTGATCGATAGAAGTGGTTTACTTCCCTACACCTAGTACGCTATAATAATTAATTGTTGAACAATCACACCCGTGGTTGGGCTATTTACACGCCTGACCAATACCTTTGATGACGGTCGGAATAAAAATCGATCCTGATGAAAAAAACTATCTTTTTGTAATTTTTATTAGTATTTTTCACTATAAAAACTACTACTACGCATGAAACGATCATTTCATAAAAAATAAATCAAAACCAGCTGACGCTCGGGTTAAGCGAGCGAGTGTCGAGCGTCAGCTGTTTTTGATTATTTTTTTATGAAATGATCGTTTCATTTAGCTGTACTAACATAATAGACCTTGAAAATAGTTAAAAATATAATGAAATAAAAAAATCATAGGGATCGATTTTTTTTTCTGATCCATCATCAAAGGTACCATTATTAACATCATCGTCTTCGTTTTCGGACTAACACCCTGTATGTATATTGTGAATAAAGATAATAATAATAAACTGGCAACACTGAAAAGCAGTCGTGTTTTACCAACAGTATATCTAATATTTATATTTTTTATTTCACAATAAAAAAATATACACAGTAATAAAAATATATACACAATAAAATATTATAATTTCACAATAAAACATCATATTTTATAAATTTATATACAACAATGATAACTTATTCAAAACAAATTTAAAATAATAACTCGTAAGAAATCACGTAAATTATCAATAAAATACCTTAAATAGGTATATATATAACATTTAATATCATGTCATACAAAGTAAGTTATGAATTAAAACAATAACCAAAGACTGATTGACGTCCATTTTTTTTCGTTTTTCTTATTTAACTTGTATAATTATAAAACACTTGACTGGCCTGTTGGTCTAGTGGTTAGTGACCCTGACTGCTAAGCCAGAGGTCGTGGGTTCGATTCCATGATCCTTTTTTCTGTGTCTGGGTATTATTTATCTATAATATGTATGTATTTAGAAATATATAAGTATGTTTATCAACAGTCTGGTTACCATACAGGCTCTCAATTTTCATTTATATTGTCGGAATTCCTGCGCTGATTCTTGCGCGGGATAGAGTCCATAATAAAATAATATATATAACCGAAGACGATGCTAACAAGAGCCAGAACAAAAGCACTTTTACCATCCCCGGACTCATCGCTCAGCTCCATCGATATAGCTTATGCAGTTTGTTCATTGCCGAATTAGAAATCAGCTGGATCGGACGGACTACATAACTTTTGGTTAAAGTGGCTCCGTAGCTCACATGAATGTCTGGCATCTCAATTTCAATCATGCTTAGAATCGGGTTCGCTTCCAACTTTTATGACCACAGGCGTGACTCACGCTCTATAAATCTGGTTGTGCCACGGATCCCAAGAACTACAGACCTATCACCTGTCTACCAACAGTATATAAATTACTGACGTCCATTCTGAGAGTGAAGATGGCATCTCATATTACCAACAACTCTGTTATGTCTTACTCTTAGAATGGATGTAGAAGTGGGGCACGTGGCACTAAAGAGCTCCTTATTATTGACACGACCATTATCAACAAGTTTGCCGTAACCGAAAATATCTGGCGACATGTTGGATAGATTATAAGAAAGCCTATGACTCTGTGCCGCGTACGTGGCTCTATGCACATGCGGCACAGAGTCGGCAGATGCGTTGATACAACTCTATGCACTTTCTTGGAGGCATGTATGCAGTAATGGAGAATGGTTCTTTGCTATCCAGGATGTCGAAAATCTCAGGGTGACAGCGAGTATATAAAGATCAGGCGGTATATATTTCAGGGTGACAGTTTGAGTCCCTTGTAGTTCTGCCTAGCTTTGAATGCTCTCAGCACTATGTTGGAGGGTTCAGGACTAGGCTATCGTTTGCGGAGAGGAGGTCAGTTTATATCCCACCTTATTTTCACGGAAGATTTGAAACTTTTTGCCTGCAGCAATTTTCAACTGATAAAATTACTAGAGGTAACTGAAAACTTTAGTAAATGTATCAGGATGGAATTTGGTGTAGATAAATGTGCAGTCATGCATGTAAAAAGAGGCAGGATTGTGGAATCTGAAGGGATGGAACTCTCAGATTCTACACACCTTAGATGTCTTTCCGCGAACGAAACTTACAAGTATCTAGGAATGTCACAGGCGTTAGGTTTAAAAGAATTGATTATGAAGCAATCGTTACAGGAACGCTTCTTTGGCCGCCTGAAGAAAGTATTAAAAAGTCTTTTGTCAGGTGGTAATATGGTGCGGGCCTATAATGATTGGGTCATACCAGTCCTAACCTACTCCTTTGGCATACTTAGATGGACTCAGACGGAACTTGATGCCCTGGATAGAAGAGTCTGTACATTGCTGACCATGTGCACCGGTAATGAGATTGTATATCCCGCGGAAATGTGGGGGTCGAGGTTTTTTAAATGCCAGGACACTATATAACGCTAGGTATGCTATCTTAGAGATTACTTTCTCTCTGTTAACGTGGAAGTGCATCGGGATGTTGTGGTAGTTGACAACGAACTCACTCCGCTTGTTCTAGGTAGAGAGAACTGGCGCAAACCTACAGTACTCAATATTACAGATCGCAGGGAGATATGGAAGAGCAGGATAGTCCATCAGCAACTTGCTCTTAAATATAACCTTGTGACTCCATAGTCCTGTAGTACGGTAATTCCATAATTACCGTACTACAGGCATGTGCCCGACCCAGTTCTTGAAAATGGTCATGTAACATTGTACTGGGATCGGTCTATTATCACTGACTGACACAGGACTATTGTTGCCAATAAGCCTGATAGAGTGGTAATAGACCGATTAGAGCGCCGAGCAATGATTGTAGATATCACCATTCCCCATGACGACAATCTCTTTAGGGCTGAAAAAGAAAAACAAATGAAATATTTGGATTTGGCCCACGAGGTGGTCGACATGTGGGACGTGGATTCGGCAATCATTGTGCCGAGAGTCATATCAGCCCATGGGTTGATTGCGAAGAGCCTCAACCAACACCTTCAGAGGCTTACGTTAGGCAGCTGGATTAAGGGCCTGATGCAGAAGGCGGTCCTTCTTGACACGGCACGTATTGTGAGGAGGTTTCTGTCTCTGGAACCCTAACCACCGGTAGCTTGGCCCCTGGACTCGATACCAGTGGGACACTATTTTTTATATTTTTAAATATTTTTTTTTATAAACTAATGTATTTAAAAATGTAATTTACATGTTTTATAGATGTTACTAAAGAAAATAATAATACATAAATACAGAAACAAACAAAGAATTACAATACGTGGGGTACACTAAAAGCTTTGCGTAACTCATTAATAAAACAATTTAGATGTAAAGTAATATAATTATATACTATTTTATCTATTTATTATGTATCGAAACGTCAGGCAATTCAGAGGTATGTAATACCTTTTCGTGATCGCGTTAATTCTCGTATAAGTACATAATTATATCATGGAACGCGAAAGTTTAAAAGTTTGTAAAGGAATATATTTACTGCTTATTGAAGTATTCTCCATATTCTCCATTACATTTTAAACAGTTTTTCATTCGCTCAAACCACTTTTCAAAACATGACATGACATCGCGTGGTGTGGGGTCACTAGTTTTTCCTTTTTTGAAGCCAAAAATGACCGTGTTGTTCGCGGTGTACGTCGAAGTATTGTCATGGTGCAATCAATAGAATGCGACTTCTTGGTCGTCTTTCCCTAACTTTTTCAAAGACCCCGGGTAAACAAATGGTGGTGTCACGCAGAAATGAGGTGCCCAATTACAGCATTCAAACTTATGGGGTGTTCTCAAATACAGTTTTCTAAAATATGTAAAAGTTTGTAATTACCAAGTAGTATCAGGGTAGTCTGATTTTTGGAACTACTGGCATTCAAGAATTCCGTTTGTATTTCCATTCTATAACAATATAGGCTATATATACTTCTCTTTAGTTCATACCACTAAAATAATGTGACCGTGGCAAGTTACAGGGACAACTACCCTAATATTTAGAGATGGTAGGTGCATGATCATGGCTACTTACTGGGATGGCTACTATAAAAAAAATTTGTAAAATTATCACTACATATTATAAAACAAAGTTCCCTGCCGTCTGTCTGTCTGTCTGTTCGCTATAAACTGAAAAACTGCTGAACGGATTTTCATGTGGTTTTCACTAATAGACAGAGTGATTCATGAGTAAGGTTTAGGTGGGATAATATGTCAACGTTTTGTGTAAATTGGTTTAATTTTTTATTTTTTTTAATTTAATTAATTTTATAATTATTTTTTTTATTTTAATTATTTTAAGGTTTAGGTGTATAATATGTCAACGTTTTGTGTAAATTGGTTTAACTTTTTTTTTTTATTTAATGTTTTTTTTTTGATTAATTTAATTTTTAATAATTTTAATTTAATTATATTGGTTTTTAGCAGTTTCTATTCTCCAATTCCGTCTTTTTATTTTTTTGTTCCGATCGTTTCCCATTTCGGTACACTTAAAATTTCGTAGACCTACGCTCTTGCGCCTACCTACCAGAAACGTACCTGTACGGCTGTACGTTTCTGGTACCTAGGTAAGCGCAAGAGCAAGCGACACAGATTTCCCGTTCGAATGCCGGAGCGGTACTAAATTTTGCGGCGGACACGAGTCGCTCGGCAGCCCGCACGCAATATTTCAGAATTTAATTTCTAAGAACGAAAAAATAAACATAATTTAAAATTCAGATCACATAGTACACGCATTATACTAAGTTGAATTTATATAAAAAGTTTAATTAGTATTGGTAAAGTATTTATTGACTTCTGCGGTTTATTTGTAAAATTCAGAGGGAAGTTTGTGATTTTTTTCTATCGAGATTTTTTTTAGTAATCGTGTTTTCACATCACATAGGACTCAGTGTATATATACAACTTTACTATATATTTTTTTCAAGATGATTAATTCAATACTTTCATTGATATGCATGTTCAAATATTAGCGATGGAGCAGTTTTGAGGTAGGGTGGGCCCTTAAGCTAAAGTTAATATATTCTAACGAACTGCAGTTCCGTAATTTACATTACAGTAAGTAACGTTTGAAATACCGTATCTACTCAGTACAGGTACGTACGTAACTTACACTAAAAGTGGAAAAAAAACGCAAGAAAGTTAAACCGCCTTCAAAAAGCAATAAGAAAGAGAAAATTTACTGGGTCGGAGGTTCCACCTGCGTACCGACTATGCAGCACTGAACTGGCTCTTACAATTTAAGAACCCGGAAGGTCAAGTAGCGATGTGAATAGAACTGATGCAGTAGTACGATTTTGATATCTAGTATCGCAGCGGAAAATCCCAAGGCAACGCTGATGCACTGTCAAGGGGGACTGTAAACACTGCGTTAGGCAAGAGAAGAAAAAAAATGTTTATTTACTGACATCAAAATGGCTGCAGGCTGTATTTTACGGATATCAGTATAATAATATATCAGACAATACAAAGCCTCAACATTCCAAACTCACTAGCGGCAGGCGTCAAATTTCTTGCAGCGGCCTTACAATGTGTCGGCTTCCTGTGTGTGTTTAATAGTTACAACCATGTTGGTCTGTGTAGGATTCGTATCTCAATCCCGACATTATACAAAATTCTTTCTCATGTGCGTGGTCTTACTCCAGTTTTGAAAAGCCTCTGTTAAACTATTTGTGTGACGATCCTAAAAAAAATCCATCGAGCAGAAAGAGCATGATTGTATTAAATCATCTTATTATAATTGAAAAAGTATATTCAGGCGTTTCGTATTCTTAAAAGTATATAATAATGATCCTTCTCATTTAAACCATGAAAAGCATTGTGCCATAACGTTCATTATTTATAATAAACAAGAAAAGTACTTAGTTTAGTACGTGACTTTGTATTAAACGATATTGCAGATTTTATCATCGCATTAATGTTGTTGTTTTCTTAAACTTTTTTAATATAATATAGTTTTTATGAGTTTGCAGTCCAAAGTTTCATTTAAGATGCTAGTAATATCATCCGCTTTATCTTTGTATTACATGTCGTCACCATCACTAGATACTGTTTTTACATAAAAAGAATAAAACTTAATCTAATCAATCTTACATAACTATTTACAAATTATACTACAATCTTACTAACTAATCAATTTCAAATTATAATTTAATCAGTTTTTACTACAAAAAAAAAGAAAACAAACAATTATTTAATGTAAAAATAAATTAATTATCAACAATATTTGAATACTAATGATATAATATAAAATGTAAAATAAAATATATCCAAAACCTTCGCGGCGTTGTATGTAATCTTAATCTGTATGACTGCCACTTTGAGTCTTGGATTTGATACAACACTACGCACAAGAATGCCACAGTGGTCTTCATTTATTCATGCCCTAGTACAGTCAAGACAAGCAGATTTGACACTTTCCTAAAGCTTTCGCCAATTTGTTTGAAGTTCTTTACAATTATAGTTATCCGCTTTGACTGAATCTAAAGAGTTATAGTAAAATAAAACATGAACTTACTTACTATCAAACATTTTATTTTCCGTCAGTTATTTCATAAATACATATGTATTAAACCTAATGTTTATCTAAAAGAAATACTAAATCAAAACTTTTGAAAACATAACATCGAAACATAACCTTGTGGACAGCTTTAACATTAAATTTATTGTGGCATAATAAACGATTCAGGGAAGACGAACGCGGCTAAGAACACTTCGGCGGGGAGTATTATTTACAGTGTTTCATTATTATATCATGTGAAGCGTGTCGGTGCACTTGTACTCTAGAAATTTCCCGTACGCCTTACTTAGTAGATAGCCCGCAGGCTATCACGCATCATCGACCACCACTTTTGTGAACAGAATTTACCAACATAGAAGTCATCACAGTCTAGAGAATTTGTAACTACCGTCTGTTATTTATCGTTATTATATCGAATGTTCAAATTATTATCAATTTTGATATAATGATGACTTAACAACTATCACAAAAAAATCATCTAAATTAGTAAAATATTACTTACGAGTCCCTACTACCTTTTAACAAAATAAACGTAAGCAGGTTGTCAGGGTAAGTTTGATAACTTGATCTGATTGTTTAACTTGAGCAAGAGAAGTTTATCTTTACGGTCGCCTGTGTAGGTAGGTATTGTCTTTGTGTAAGTTAAAGCGTTACAGTACAGTTACAGTAATTACAAACATTACCATACATATAATCATTCAGTACAAATGAATATATAGAATCGTGGACGTCTATTCTAAAATTATTCTTACGTGATATGCAATGCTATGGGTTCGTCTAAATGGACATTTACGTCATGTTTATTTTACATACAACTTTCGTCATTACGATGATTTCATCGGATTGTTTAAGACGTTGAACCGAATTCAAGACGAACAACAGCAAAAGAACAATTATTCCCCAACGTGTAAGCGCAGTATCAGGGATACATATGAGGAGTTTTGAAGAGACATTGTCAATATAACCATGTCCCTCTAAAGAATAGAGGTTTCTTTTTGTCTTCTGTTCTGTTCTTTGTGTCTAATAATATATAACTACATTGGGTACAGTATAGCTGCTTATTTGAACAAGAAAATAATTAAGAGTGCAATGAACTATGTGTAAACATTTTTATAATCGGGAAAAGTATTTACTTTATTTACGTTTACTTGTTTTTGCTAATTGGACGACACCGTTAATGACGAACATATATATGCACATATAAATATTGAATTGCATGGCTCAGTCACGTCTGGAGTTATAATATTATTTAAACTCAGTACGTCACAGTGTCAAAACATAGTAGCCACTGCTTTTGAGAACTTTTTTACTAACATACCTATATCGACTACTAAGTCTTTGAACTCTTCCCCAGCTCTTGCGGAAACAATTTTAAAAGAAAATGTTGAAATGGCTGACAGTGAATTTAGGTTTAAATATGTCGCTCCTATTGAAATTATTAAGGCCTTTAATACTCTTAATGTAAATAAAACAACTGACCTTTGGTGAATTCTATAATTGTTACTAAATGTGTAAAAACTGTACTTGCTAATCAATTTTCTTTTATATTTAATCAGTACTACCAGATTTGAAAGGGACAGGAACAGGAAATAAACATTATGACGGTGACATGTCAGTACATCTATGAAAATTTGATTTATGCTCATAAAAATATAGACCAGTTTAAAATAAAAAGTGATGTATACTCTTTTAACACACGTCATAAACATCAACTTGTCATAAATGCCTCTAGGCTCCAAAAAGTTAACAAGGCGTTTCGGGATATCCCAAATAATGTAAAACCGTAAGTTCGAACAAATTTAAATCGACAGTGGAACAACAACTATGCCTTAAGGATTATTACTCAGTGGTATATTTTTAGATTCACAGGCTATTTCAAATACATAATACAAATGTAATGTGAGCTAATGTTTTTGATCTACTGTCTCTTATGTCTTTCTTTACATATTTTAATTTTATCTGGTTTAGTTTTCAGTTTCCATATTTTCAATGCTTAATTTTACTTTGCTTACTTTTAATCTTAATAACAAACACGATAAACCGGTGTTGTTATATATTATATTATGTAAAGTATTCCACCAAGCAAGCACTTTCAAGCCATTTGACGTAGTAGTAAAAAGCTAATTTATTTTTAGACTTACATCTTTACAGAATATCTATTTGAGAAGTTTGTTCTTAATAACTTCCTTTGAAAAAAAAGATAATGTTTTTTTCCACACTCGATGAGTGATCACCTCTTTAACTTTTACAAATATATTAAAAAAAAATTAAACCTATTACGAGTAGTTCCGACCGTTCTATACAATCGATTGCACAAAATTGTCATCAAGCTTTCTAACCTTTTTTGTCTTCTGTTCTGTTCTTTGTGTCTAATAATATATAACTACATTGGGTATCTGCTAAATAAAACAAACCTTACACCAAGCACTTTCAAGTGGCTATACGTAAACTTAAACTTTTTAGCACAAGGTGTGAGCAAATGGGCCATTATCCGCTCCGAAAAAATGTCAAAAGCAAGACAAATAAGGGCTGGTAACGATGTCGCAAAATTTTATACACTTTGTGTACATGAATTGCGTGTATAACAACGTTGCTTCTTTTGTATTTTGCCTTTCGCCTTACACCAATTTTTGTTATCTGCAGTTTTATATTCTCTTTTTTTTATTTTTATGATCTTCTATAGGTATTTGTGAGTGTAAAACTTAATTTTATGTATTAAACAAAGCTTGTCTGGCAGCCCATTTTTAGCAACATCATATTTTATATTTTGTATGCTTAAAGTGTACAGTGGACTATCCGACTAAGAAACTGTCTCTGCCTTCTTTTTTAACCTATGTTACGCGTTTTAAACTATTCTTGGATTATACTTACTGCGCAAGGCACATCCCAATCGTTGCTTTGAAATCCTAGATGACGGATTTGCTGAAGAGGCCTCCTGATGGCTGACCCTATGTGACGTGACGAGCATGGCTGGCTGGTAACATTTCTTACGTTCTGTTTTTTTTATGCGTACACAGAGATAATTAGCAATAATAATGAAAGGTATATAAGGGGTAGGTATTCTTAGGCGTTGTAAACAACTGTTGTTTTTGGGGTATACTAAAATAATCCTGACTAATAATCCTTACTAATATTATAAATGCGAAAGTAACTCTGTCTGTCCGTCTGTCTGTCGCCCTTTCACGCCAAAACTACTGACCGATTTAAATGAAATTAGGTACACAGATAGTCTAGAGGCTGAGAAAGGAAATAAGCTACTTTTTAATGCGAAAAAGGGGTGTAAGGGGTTGAAAGGTGGGGATGAAAAGTTGTATGGAAGTATCGTCATATTTAGAGCTAGAAGCTTGAAACTTATTTTTCAGGCTGTTGATTCGATATAAATACACTATTCCACGATGACGAAGTCGCGGGCACAGTTAGTAAAACATACTTTGAAGTGTTTCAGCTTTACTACCACACTAAAAAGTATTTATGAAAACACTATATTGTAAGATTGTTGGATCTAACTCCTCAATGGTAAATTATATTACAACAATGTACCTTGGTACGTTTTTCTATTTTCGAATCGCAAACCTAATGACACAGTTACGTAGTAGTGTAGAGTTTACCTCCTTATATCCAAACTTTTAGTTATATGGCTTCAAAACCCACAGAAATGAGGAGTGCGTCGAAGTGACTCTGAAATTACTTGAGACTTTCTTGACGCATTAAGAAGACGAGCCTTCTTGAAAACTATCTTGGTTGGCACCATCTGTCTCACTATCCTCTCCGCAAACGATCTAAGTTTGTTTCGACTTTCAGCAACGTTCACTCGTTATTTTCCAGTAATAGTTGTAGAACTTCTTCATATTTTACAGCCCTTTTGAAACTTAGAAGAGCAATGTTTACATTTGTTTCATAAAAGTAAATGCTTTCATTTGTACTTATCCGTTAAGTTTAAGTACCTACACTAATGTTTGTGTCCAAAAGTATAACTAATTCAGGTATTAAACCTTGAACATTAAAAGTACTGACAGCTATTATACGGCCTATTTATATCACTTTGTAAATTTTATAAACTCACTATTACGATACTGACAATGATGTCAGTTAATTAGTACTTAGATAGTAGTTGTAATTTAAATCCCAAAAATAATGCATGATAAGAATAAATACAATGGTGACGTCTTTCAGGAGAAGGATAAAGAAATCTTTCTGCCTCTCCTCCATGCAAGTGCAAGTAGTTTCAGTATTTTTTAAATTTTTTTTTTATTTAATTAATTATATGTCTTACAAAAGTTAAAAAGATTAATTCTATATACAACTTAAACATTTTTAAATTAAATTAGCTATTATTTAAGGGATACTCACCAAAAACTATCAGATGTTTATTATTACCAAGACTAGGTTACGAGGTACAGCTAGTAGCCTGTTACGGTAGTAATTTGTCAACTAATAAAATTGTGAGTAAATTTGTTTTTAAAAGTGATATACAAACACATCGTTAATTTAATTTATGATTGTTCCGTCTTAAGCTAAGAACGTAAAATAAAAACGTGCCCATTAAATTGCAGAAATTGTGAAAAAAATCTCAAAAAATTTAAAAGAAGAAGGAAATTGTTAGGGGCTTCCATTCAAGGGCGTAGTATATTTTCACGTCAATGAGCCGTTTAATTGATAGACCTTCCTGGTCTTAGAATTAAGTAGGTACCTATAATGATTACCTTAACCTTGGTAATGTTCAAAGTTTTTCGTCAAAATGCTCAGATTTGGGCGGGGGAGTACTTCGGGAGTTTTCATAATAGAAAGATACAATAGAATGTAGAATAATTATTTTTTGTTTGTAGACAGACATGGTTAGTCATCTTTTATACGATTCTTAGTAGCTTTTTTATACTTTCCTTGTCATGCCAAACAAAACGTAGGCAGGTAATGATATTTGGGGGCAAGGCACAGTGCCCCCGCCAAGTCGAGAAAAAATAACAAAGGCACTGTCAGTATTTTCGCCCTGAATGCTTTATTTATGTTTGTGCGTGCTTACATTTTGTCCGTTAGCGCTATGTTAAATTACGACTATTTAAAATTATCGTATGTCATTATGTTGCTATGTGATGTCCAAGTCATTCTAAAAGTGAATCTTGGAAGCTGGGTATTAACCCTTGCGTCTAAACCTAAGGATCAATACCAGGCTTCCAAGATTCACTTAAAGGTTTGTAAAAATAAATCTACGCTTTACGCGCTGTGAGAGGTGTCCTGCCTGATAAATTAGTCAATTGATATAGCTTAATTTTACATCAGAATAGAAATTCTCTTTAGTAGGAATCTAGAAACATACCCGGGGGACTGGCAAAGGCTTACTCACAATTACGTGGTAGAAGGAAAAGTTTTCGAAACGTTGGTGTAAAACACCTATATCTATCCCTTAGGGAATATAGGATAGCTATATCTCTTACACTTGCCAAATTGGAATATTTAAAAAAAATACTAAGTATTTATTGACTGCTTATAATAAATTCCAGTATTACTTGAATTATGTACATAATAAATCCACCTTTAAAAGGTTTCCCTTGTAGAGTGTTTGTAATCTCAAATAAGCAAGGAATATTTTTGTTTTGATTTTGTTGTTTTTCAATAATGTGATGAGATGGAACGCTCGTGAGTAAATACTTGTACAGAGATCAGTATCCCAGTAATTATTTCTTGAGATATTCAATAAATGGGACTTGACTGGGAAATTAAGTTCAATAATTTATTTAGATGCGACAGGGGGCAGACTTCAAGTTTATACGCATGAAGGAGCATAAGCGTAGAAAAGTAATGATGGAAGTAGACATTTTTTGAAGATGTTTTTGTATACTGACTACGTCGTCCGGTACGGTTAATATTTCCTTTATAGCTAAGTAAATGGGATTCGTTATTTAAAAGCATTAAATTTGAACATTAATATTGAACTTTTATCATTAGGTATATTTATTCTGTAAAACGTCTGAATTTTTCTTTTTATATCCTCACCAGTAAATTTCGCATGACTTTGAAATAAAGCATAATAAATGAATCAATTTAGAGAAAAGTTTCTTCTGAGGTTGACAAAGGGTTTCAGTGTTCGTTGTCCTCAATAGCTTATTTGGCGCTAATCACCTAACTTTTAATTAATGACATCGTTTAGTGAATAAAAGTGAAACGAGCTATAGTCATCATTTTGAAGAAAACGCCCCAAATTTGTTTTGTTCGCCACCCTTGCGCTTTGTTGACTTTAAGCGTTATAAGACATACAGTATGTATAAATTTTAAGGCTTCCAAAATAAACATAAGTATAATCAAATATTTTTGCCTTTATCTATCCAACTTGAATTCCTACATCAGATAATTGAGATTACCAACTAGCTTTCATTGAGAGTTCGGATTTCTTATGTGTATTTATATGTTTCTTTTTTTTAGTTTTTCTGGCTACAGTTGAAAAGTTCTTTCTGGGGTTACATTTAGACAATCTTGAATGTTACAGTTGAAAGTAAAACCCATGGTGTCGCAAAGCCAGTCATACTAAGCAGTGGCATTATTTACGCTTGTTGCAGTACAGCTGCTTATTTGAACAAGAAAATAATTAAGAGTGCAATGAACTATGTGTAATCATTTTTATAATCGGGAAAAGTATTTACTTTATTTACGTTTACTTGTTTTTGCTAATTGGACGACACCGTTAATGACGAACATATATATGCACATATAAATATTGAATTGCATGGCTCAGTCACGTCTGGAGTTATAATATTATTTAAACTCAGTAAGTCACAGTGTCAAAATATAGTAGCCACTGCTTTTGAGAACTTTTTTACTAGCATACCTATATCGACTACTAAGTCTTTGAACTCTTCCCCAGCTCTTGCGGAAACAATTTTAAAAGAAAATGTTGAAATGGCTGACAGTGAATTTAGGTTTAAATATGTCGCTCCTATTGAAATTATTAAGGCCTTTAATACTCTTAATGTAAATAAAACAACTGACATTTGGTGAATTCTATAATTGTTACTAAATGTGTAAAAACTGTACTTGCTAATCAATTTTCTTTTATATTTAATCAGTACTACCAGATTTGAAAGGGACAGGAACAGGAAATAAACATTATGACGGTGACATGTCAGTACATCTATGAAAATTTGATTTATGCTCATAAAAATATAGACCAGTTTAAAATAAAAAGTGATGTACACACTTTGAACACACGTCATAAACATCAACTTGTCATAAATGCCTCTAGGCTCCAAAAAGTTAACAAGGCGTTTCGGGATATCCCAAATAATGTAAAACGATTAAGTTCGAACAAATTTAAATCGACAGTGGAACAACAACTATGCCTTAAGGATTATTACTCAGTGGTATATTTTTAGATTCACAGGCTATTTCAAATACATAATACAAATGTAATGTGAGCTAAAGTTTTTGATCTACTGTCTCTTATGTCTTTCTTTACATATTTTAATTTTATCTGGTTTAGTTTTCAGTTTCCATATTTTCAATGCTTAATTTTACTTTGCTTACTTTTAATCTTAATAACAAACACGATAAACCGGTGTTGTTATATATTATATTATGTAAAGTATTCCACCAAGCAAGCACTTTCAAGCCATTTGACGTAGTAGTAAAAAGCTAATTTATTTTTAGACTAACATCTTTACAGAATATCTATTTGAGAAGTTTGTTCTTAATAACTTCCTTTGAAAAAAAAGATCATGTTTTTTTCCACACTCGATGAGTGATCACCTCTTTAACTTTTACAAATATATTAAAAAAAATTAAACCTATTACGAGTAGGTTCGACCGTTCTATACAATCGATTGCACAAAATTGTCATCAAGCTTTCTAACCTTTTTTGTTTAAACTCCTTAGGGCCATCACCCCACACGGCTATCAGGTGGTGTGTTGGAATTGAATCGACTAAAACCACATGGTGTGCCGTACTGTGCCTAAAATAGGAGGGATCCGGGACCAGCTCTTATTAAGACATCCGGATCCCTTCTAGCGCCTGCCCGCAAAATCGCGGGCACCACCTTCTGGTAAAAACTTGTTGATTAGACATCCAGGCATACGCGGACGCTGCCTCCTCGCGGCTGGCCACTATAGTGGCACTACAGCACTCGAAAACCAAATTGGGCCACCGAAAAATCGGGGTCAATCTCGCAAAGGTGCCGGACGATGCGGGTAGAGATAACCCTCTCAAACGGTTTATTCGCCTCGTCCAACAACGCGATAGGCCTGTAGGCCGTGACTTAGTAGGTAGGTTGTCCCGGCTTCATCAAAAGCACCAGCTACCTGCTCTTCTAGCAATCAAGGAAGCGCCCGGACGCCAACCAAGACTAACATTTACAAGCACCTACTTCTTCCTTCACATTACCCTATGATTGACAAATAAGTGATGCTTATGGCATTATGTCCATCTATGTACCTAGTAAAACATATTTAAATAAATAATAGTGTATGTTAAATTTCTATTCCAGGAGATCCTCACCAGAGGGAAAACAGTGCTACAAAACAAATACTATTATTAGATTGGTGGAGGTTTTGATTTAAGTTAAAATCTGTTGTACGAATCAAGAAAGATAAACTATGGTACAGAAAAAAAACTTTCACTACAAATTTACGATGCGAGTAGATAATATGTTTCGAACAATGAGATCTTCAGAAGATGACTACAACGTCCACAATTTATCGGACAAAAATTTCCATAAACCTGCACATAACTACTTGTGTGACCAAAATATTTCCCTTTGTACGATAAAAGGCTATAAGCCTTTATAACTACCTCCAGTTTTCATTCAATATAAACGAATATAAACGATTCCAAATTATAGTCAAATGACTTCATTAGGAGGTAACGACTGTAATCACAAGATAATGTATGATATGATATGTGATTTGAACTGACATATTAGGCCTAACCACTCAAGTACGAAAACTGAAGGAGGTATTGGATGGATGCTTAGATCAAGTTCGATATATTTATTTACAAAACATAAAGAAGAATGTATTAAAGATTTTTGGTTTGATACCGTAGTACTTTATGAACAATGATATATTCTTTATTATATTAATATTATTACAAGTACTATTGTATTAGGCTATCAATATTTGATCAGCACGTTTTTATAGATAAGGTAGCTGCATAACCAGCAGACTATTAAAAGTACTGTTGCGGTCACCTAAATAATGCGCGTGGCGCCATCTGTTAACGAGTACTGGAACTAATCGAATGCTTTGAAAACTTTCAAACATTCCAGAATGTTCTAAAAGTTTTCAGAGGGGTGTCAAGTCCAATCAGATTATTACTAGATTTTTCGGGAAAGTTCACGAACCCTCTAGAACTTTCTATGAAATAATTTCAATCTATAACATAAATTGTGTCTTGTGACGGAACACAGGGTGGTTTTAGTCGATTCGATTCTGACATACCACCTCACCAGTAGCCACGGTGAAGTGATGACCCTTGGGGGTTTCCAAACGAAAAAAAAGAAAAAAAGTCTAAATATATGTACAACAAGAGCTGTTGCTTTTCCATTTTTATTCAAATTATTTTGCATTTTGATTCTTACTAGAACTATTCGTAGATAACAATATTCTCGGTCTCCATGGATTGTATAAAGGGTCCATATACCTGCAGGCTCAGTCCTAGGCTGGTCATAATACGGCAAATAACGTAGCATACTATATTCTGTCATTAAAGCAATTCACTCACTATGAACTTTATATTTTTTTTTTCTTAGAAATTGAACTGTTTATTGGCTAGTGAAGTCAGTAGCTACCGTAAAGAAGGCAGTTTCGCTGAGCTAAAGAAACAATATTCTTATTTTGCTTTGGATTTTTTATATATCTACTAATTCTCACCCTTGGCGTATCGTGATTATTTTAAGTTGCTCTAAAAATCCGTTATTCAAACATTGGTTTGTTAAGAGCTAAAAAGACCAAAACTATACTATTAAAGATAATGGAATTAAGATTATCGTCATATATGTAAACTGCGATACTAAGAGTGTCCAAATCCAAGACTCACCTGGTTTCTGAAAGCCTACTAGCAGAACTGTCAAGTTTACAGTGGTGTCAAATCAGTTCGAGTTTCTGAAACACTATCAAAGAAAAAATTACTAATCTATGATCAACTTCATTGAACATTCAAATGACATTTGACATAAGATTTGGCTGTAAAATTCGATATTTTATAATAATAATAATTTAGCACACCAGGCATAGCCTGTGCTACGGTAACCAGACTGCTGATGACTTAACTACTAATACTAAGCACATACACATCATAGATAAATTAAATAAACACACAGTGCTCATCACTCATCATACATCACACAACTATTTGTCCTGGGTGGGAATCGAACCCAAAAAAAAACTCTGTTAACCATCTATTAACTGATGCGTTGATGAAATCAAAGCGCATAATCATGCTTTTAGCAACTCAATATATATACACAATATATAAATATATAATTAACAAGAGATTTGACATACGATTACTTAATTATTGCGTTGATCAGCATGTGAAATAAAAGTATTCTTTAAAATACTATAACTATGTTTTTACACCACAATTACACACATTAACCATCAACTAACAATCCTCAAAGAGTGACTTCACATACATCAGTCACATCAATTCAATTTATTGTAAAATTCCATAAATGACCTTCATAGTAATTTATACCCAAATTATTTTTGAGAAATGAATTTTAATTGTAAACTACTACGTATATTTTATTAATGTCTGGACATTAATAAAATATATGTAAGTTAAAAATCGTTTTTTTAGTGTTTTACAGTTTAAACCATTTCATTTATTTAATTTCAGATAAGAATAAATAAAACTAGAATGTATTTTTTTCAATGTAGTATAAAAGTTCCGATACTAATATTGCAGCATTGCGACTGAGCTCGACAAATCGCAGAAGATTACCCTTTAAGCACGTAGAGACGACCATTGTCTATGAACTGATAGCCAATGGATCTCATCAAAGTAACAACGGGGAAAACTAAAATAAACATCAACAAAAATGGAAAACAATAAGCGTCCCCACGATGGCGGAGGATAATTGAATTTTGTTGGGCGTGGTCTGATGTTTCTCGTTAGTCTGCGGCATTGAATCATTTCAACAGAACCACAAACCGAATGTCACTCTATATTCAAACATCGTTTTCACACCAAAAATACAAAGTGGATTTTCGTTTTATCAATTTGGACGAACCCTTAAAACTACACGAGTATACAATTTAGCAATAGCCGTGTAAACCGTCGAATATATCTAGAGGTGAATGAACTTTTTGGCAGGATTAAAATGCTTTGTCAATCTTAAATGAATTATTAACTTGATACCGCCCTTCTTTGTTCTAATGTTTGTAATTCGTAATTAAAAAAAGAAAAAGAAATATATACCTACCCTGAGTAAGTAAGTTTTAATAAAATGCGTGCTGAAACTGAAAACCTCCTCTTGAAGAACCCTGGTTAACGGAGATGGCAATACGGCTTTATAATGTCAGCATCATCTTCCTGCTATTTACCCAATTTTGATTGGGGTCGGCGCTATGTATAAAGGGTTTTGGCTGGTATTTTTGTTAAGGCCGGACGCCAACCCTACTTCGGAATATAGTCGTTTTAAAACGGGTAAGAGGGAAGAAGGTAAATTTGTATAAGAAAAAATAGGTAGGGAGAGGAACCTAGAGTAAGGAATACCGCAAGCCTCGGATAGGGACAGAGACTGCAGTAGCTCGCAGAGGCCGGCTCGCGTACCCGAATGTCCTGTATTTCCTGTGACTGAAGAGGCCACTAGGACAGGAACACCTGATGGCTTACGCATCTTTATAATGTGTGTTACAGTAATAACAATAATATCGGAGACATTGTGTGTTTTTACTTTTTTATTCCTCATCAGTTGACCTGTGCGGTAGTCGCCTTTATTACTTTAGTAGTAGTGTATTCAGCTCTCTAGCTTTGATGGTGAAGTTTTATTTTACTACGTCGTTATTTGGTAAGTCTGTTGATGGTATATTTTTGTTGCATGCAGCAAAGAGTTGCTTGCAAACAAGCTAATTAGAATTAATAACGTTCGTTACAGCGTATAGGAGATGTACAGTTCTACTTAACCTAAATTGCCAAAACATTAAAAAACATAACAACAATAAACCTACGTAAGCATCAAATAATTGAGTACATGGTTTTGTTTAAAAACAAATAGCTAAATTATACATAGAAACTTTTTGAGACTTATTCTCTAAGGGATGAACATCTGGTTTGTAGCAAAATATTACACATTACTTAAATAATGGGCAGACGTCTCCCAAGAGATAAACGAAAAATGTATGCGAAAACTAAAGTATTATTCCATATTTTAGTTTTACATATAAAGTTCGATGCGATCTAAATAACATATAGACGGCAAACGAGCAGACAGGTCACCTGATGGTAAACGACTAACGCCGCCCATAGGCATCTGCAACTCAAGTCACAAGTGAGTTGCCAGCCTTTAGGGTAGGGAAGAGGGGTAGAGGAGGGGAGAGTGAATTTTTAGGGCCTCCGGTAACCTCACTCCATTGGCGTAAAGCAATGCAAGCATCGCTTCACTGCCGGTTTTGTGTAAGGCCGTGGTATCATCACTCCTGTCGAGCCGGCCCATGGCTCTCCCACGACATTGTTGATGTAAATGTTATGAAAGAAGTGACTACGATGAAAATTTATGTCTGTACTGGCTTTTTTATTGAGTACTCTATTTTATTAAATAAGTTCTATTGAACTATTTTAACATTTTGCTATATTTCCTTAGCAAATTTACTTTCTGAAAAATAATTAATTACATTTATCCAATCTTCCCCTCAGCGCCAGTGTCGTTATTTTAAGCTTTATTCCTTATCCTCAAAGCCATATAGAGTCCATAATAAAATAATAATAATAATCCTCAAAGCCATATTCTGTCTTCGTTTGACACCTTTACAGGTATCAAATAGTGTAGAATAGACAATTATTACTTCAATTAAAAAAATACCTTTTTATAGCGGGTCTATAAAATAAGGTACGATTTGCTTTGGCTTTGGATTACTAATTCTGATAACTCTTATGAATCAGCATTACAGATTTGCTAGACGGCGCACTGTTTCTAACCGAACCCCTTGGTCGAATTTAAACTAATTCGCAGACAGTAAAATCACCCATAGGTACAGACTCTCATGGTACAAAATTTTTTTAAGCTCCGTAATATTCTTGATTCTGACCATAACTGGTTACTAGTTGAGCAGAATGAATGGACTTTTAGAACCAAGTTCATTCCAGTAAATGCAGAGATTCGTAAATCCATTCGCGCCGAGTAATCTCTGCATTTCATTTCAATTTCAATTCAATTTCAATTCAATTTCAATTCAATTTCAATTCAATTTCAATTCAATTTCAATTCAATTTCAATTCAATTTCAATTCAATTTCAATTCAATTTCAATTCAATTTCAATTCAATTTCAATTCAATTTCAATTCAATTTCAATTCAATTTCAATTCAATTTCAATTCAATTTCAATTCAATTTCAATTCAATTTCAATTCAATTTCAATTCAATTTCAATTCAATTTCAATTCAATTTCAATTCAATTTCAATTCAATTTCAATTCAATTTCAATTCAATTTCAATTCAATTTCAATTCAATTTCAATTCAATTTCAATTCAATTTCAATTCAATTTCAATTCAATTTCAATTCAATTTCAATTCAATTTCAATTCAATTTCAATTCAATTTCACCTTAATGGGTGAAATGTAATTTTAAGATATAATTGTTAACAAGTAGATGGAATAACAGTATGAGAAATATGGAAGTTATAGAAACTGTTTACTATTAAGTATTAAAGCAATTATTAATATTTTATAGGAAAATTAATATAGTTAATTCCAAAAAAGAATAGTTAAAAATTAAACTAAATTGTTTCTGGTTATTTACGAGTCTTTCGTTTATTCTTTAAATGTGTTTCTTGAAAACAACTATTTATTCACTACGGAGTTATGAAACTAGTTCCGAAGTAGTTCAAAATTTATACCAGTGGCGCACTAGATTTTATTGTTTTGTGACTATTTCGATTCAATTTCGTGACGCAATGCATATTTAAAACAATTTAAACACAATAGTCAATTTTGAATCTTGGTAGGTTGTTTTAAAACTAATCTGATCCTTATAAGATCCAATCTATAAAACAGAAACAGACACATCGAGCAGAGTTTCCTTCTTAGGCTTTACCCGGGTCCTTTGCAATAGATCCATCTGTGACTAAAACCCGTGTTTAGTTTCGGTTCGATTCCGACACACGACTTCATCGTTTACCCCGGTGGGTGAAAACCCGTACCATATGATAAAAAAATTGAAGTAAATTACTAATATCCTCGAGCATTATTGTATGGGTTCTGTATAACCACATAAAAAAATAAACAGCTCTATTTTCTACCGTCTTCTGTAATGGAATGCATGTTAAACAGAATTTATAAGAACTATGTTAAAATATATGCCACGATGTGTATTAATGCTTCTGTTAATAGATAAATAAAAATGTCTTAAGCACCCCTTAATATCTTAACTATTCACATAATGTTCTTTACATTCACAACTTATATACAAAATATATATTACTGGTAGCTAACACTATGGAGTTCATCTGCTTTCTATATTTTGGTATATACAGAAAGCCAGATCATTAAAAAAGACTATCACAAATATCATATGTCAAAATATAGTTAAAGCCATATATTCTAAACTTCAGTGGTGCAGTATTCCAATTAAAATTTAGCAATGATAACAATGTTACTACGAAGTTAGCAAAAGCGGAATTCGGATTGCAATTCGTCTGAGTAAATATTGACTAGAAATCAGACGTTGCTGCACTGAAAGCCTATCCAACAATTGTGAAAATCTAGACAAATATGGTGTACTAGATAAATTAAATTCAAAGTCATTACTCAGGTTGATGTTGTCTACGATTCCAGCACCGTGGATGTTTCAGTCGTTTTATTTATTTGTTATGAATATACGTGCATTTTTTTACAATTGCGTTTGCAAACAAGCAAATGATGCATTAGTGGCAAGCTGTTGTTACCTGTACACTTGTGGGGCCGTCCAACCCCCCCACCAGCTTCTGTAAAGTTGGGGTACTTGATCCGTCGCTCGGGTACAATGACAGCCGAAATTTGCACATGTGCCTAAAAAACAGCTCCTTGTTGGATATAAAACGCCGACTCAGTAAAATGTGTTATAGCGAGAACGCTATACAAGTTATTCCAGAGAGTTAGACATCAGCGATTTCTGAGCGCAAATAATTGTTGTTATTTGGAGCAGAAAGAAGGAAGAAGAAATTATTATTAAGCTGCCCAAATATTTGTTATCGGTAGGGTCTATCGATAACAGACGGGGTGTGATGACAGCAAATTGGCGACATTTATTTCTAGCAGACCAGTTTTTAAAGATACTGTTAGATCCTATGCGCTATAAATACTTTTGTATACGATTAAAACAAGCTGTGTAATAATGTTTTGAAAATGAGTGGGTTAACAAAGCTGACGTTGAAAGGTCACGTCCGTAGCACCCCAGAACCATAATTGTCTTTTACTATGTATACAATATTGATAAGATTTAAGACAATTATTTTACAAAATTATAATAAAGTTGTGGGATGTTTCTTAAAAGGTACTTGGAATAAACGAGAATTCACTTAAGTAAGGCTTATTACTGGCAAGTGTATTGTTTTGGATATTATCGTTTAGAATGGATTAGTTTTGGATAATTGATGATATTTAACGAAACTAGAAACTACTTGTATATTAAACGTACTCAGTTATTTTGTATTAAAGTTAAGTGCTATTAGAGAAGTACATAAGTATACAAGACTAGCTGATGCCCGCTATTTCGTAAGCGTGAAAATTTTGGTGAAATCTATTCCACGGGAACCGTACATTTTGCCGAAATAAATAGAATTATCTTTGTGCCAAATTTCATCAAAACCCGTTCAGCCGTTTTTGCCTTATTAATATTAGTAAGAATTGGAAATATTTTTAATATTGTATTTAATTTGTAAAATAAGAAATATGTCACTGGGCTTTCGGGTTATTTGAGATAATAAAGTGACGTGAATATGAAATGTTTTCAATTGAAATTCATTCAATTGAAAGTCAATTAGGCTCAAGGGCTTGAAACAATAAACTATCTGATTTTGAATTCGTGATAACAAAGCCACATTACGTTGAGGTGAGAGCAGTTGGTATATTGTTGTCTTTTTATGACTGAGTTACAGAAGTCTACCAGCGCATTTATTATTCTTAGGTAAATAGTTATGGGCTTTGACCAGTCTACGCTTCAGTTTATAACAGTGTCTATAGCAGAAACAACTTCTTTTTTACGTCACGAATTCAATCGTGATGGAACCATAATTTATTACACAACACAGTTAAATCAATTAAAAACCAACTAAACTTGAAAAATCTTGGTCATCATTTTAGTGTTTCATTACATTAGTACTAGAGATGAAACAATTATCCGAAACCCGTCCTATTCGGCCTAAATTTAATGTCCGGCCGGAGACAGGATATTAAATTTAGGTACGTTCTTTTAGCTGCAAAACAAATATTCTATCTCTCCATTAAGAGGAAACTGACGGTTTCACTTGTCTTCAGTGAAATATTAGTCGACCACGCAGAACAAACTATGATCAAATTGGTGAATTTCTAAAGAAAGTTCTGGTCAGAAGTATCCGAAACCGGCGGACTTGTATGGCAGCAGAGTGAGGTATGAAGGATAGAAGCAAGTGGCGAGCTATTGTTTCAGCCTACCCTGAAGAGAGAAAGGCGTTGGTTTATGTATGTAGCTTAAATTAAATTTCATATAATATTGCGTTTTTTTACTGTTGTTTTCATTTGTTTCCTTATTATAACAATGAGTAATAATAATAATATTAGCCTGTATTCAGACAGAATATAAGTTAAATTTTTTGATCATTTATAATTTTTACATTTATAATAAAATATAAGTTATAAATTAAAACAATCACAACGTCGTAAATTTCACGAAATACATCTGACTCTGTCACCTCATTTCAAATTTTTTTTAGCCGATGTCGAAGATTAGCTACTATTGAAGGACGCGCTGCGAGACATTTTTTATAAATTGCAATAAAATCATCTGTCAAGCTCTTTCAGCTTTAACAACCTCTCACGTTGAATCTTGCTTCATGTACTTAGACTGTCTTGAGGAGTTGAAACAACTTTCTAATTCAGCTTTCAACTAGGCCCTCATGCGTGATAAATCAGGAGCTCTTTGCTCAGTTTCATCGTTATCTTATTTTTTTAAACCAGCATCCTGTGGCAATCGACAATGTTCGGTCAGATATTCGTCGGCCGGATATCCGGCCTTAAGGTTGGACGGATATGCGGATCTTCAATCTAAGCACCTGCTTGAGGTCAAGTGTCATAAACAGCATTAATTGTTCAGTTCGCGTGATGAGTAACCATGATTTACGTATTACTAACCAATCATGATTTATATTTTTAAAACATTACGAAAAGAGAATACATTCACACATAAAAATCTTTCATAATTTAGAATATTATTATTTGTAAAATTTCAGAAGTGCTTAGTGTAGAACAAATTGAAGTTGTTTCGTAGAAAAAGTTTATTCGACATAATCAGGCGTTCATCAAAATTTTAGTAAAATACACAGCGTAGAGTTTTATTTTTAAAGTTGCAACAAAATATTGTAAGAAATGATGGATTACAAACATCTGTACCGGCAAACGAGGCTTGAAGAGATAAGGTGGAACCATCACTCACTTTTTTGCCTTTGTTCGCATCCTCATTCTATTATATTTTGCAGATAAGGGAATGGATGCGGATATTTCACGTTGATTTGTTTTTTTACGTTCTTTTTTGTAAAATAATTTGATTGATTCAGTTTTGTACTCAATAAAAGCTTATGTGATTTATCAAGACTAATATCCGCTTCCTGAGTACAAGGGTTGTGCAAACTTTTCCAATATTCATACCTGTCAGCTGTATTTTGCCATATTTAGGTTCAATAAATGCTGGAATAAACTAAAAAGGGACGCTAGTAAAAAGTAGTAATGTATAAGTTCTTTTTATTGTATCCATATTCCATCCATTTTACAGTGCCTAAAAAACTGTATCCGTAGCCAATAGTAACTTTTCAAAAATGTGTACTTCTAGTGTTATATAAAAGTAAAGTTCCCGCGCCGATTAGTATGTATATACAACTATCAGATATCAGCCGTTAGGCCCCGGTCAGGCTAGATGATGATGCCTGGCGGAGGCATCATCATCTAGCCTGACCGGGGAGTCTTCCATTTGCATTGAACTATGGAAGATTTTATTAATGTTCCTTTCATTTTAAAACGCTTTTGAACTTTGGTTCCAAATTTTAATTTGATCTCCAAAACTTCGGAAAATTTCAGGCTAAATCTTATTTCATTAAAATTATTTCCACTATCCGATAAAATCCAAGGTTCGATAAAAACTCCATTATGATGAAATAAGAAAATTGAAATGTACAATAGTAATAATTGTACTCAAAAGGAAGTCGCTATGACCAGATCTCATCATGTCAACATTCAAAGATATCACCCAACTTCAACAAGATTTACTTACAAACAAAACCCATTAATCTAAACGGATTACTTGTTAATGTAAACTAGCGCTTTGGGATTATGAAACCAATCTGTTGTATGTTATGTAACACATGGTTAGCAACCAGATACTGCTAAGTAGTTTGGCTTCTCGAACACGTAACGAGCATTAATTAGTCATTCAACAATTAGCCAAACTGGGAAACAATAAAGCCACTGGCTTTAATTGATATTAAAGTCACTGGAATATTCTAAAGTTTAAGGTTATATTTGTTTGAAATTGACTCACCATTTACTACAGATAATACTACAGTTTTAAACTTGTATAGCCGATCTCTCACAGATTGGCCTAGTTTAAAAAACTGACACTGGAGGAAATTAGTTTTAGTTGGCTTTTGATTTTTATTAAGTGTATTTCAACATGAACTCCATCAAGATTATTAAAGTTTAGAACTCTTACCTCGCAAAAAGAGATGACAACATTAACCATTTATTTATTTCCTTCCATAATAGACATACCTATAAAGGTATGTCTATTATGGAAAAGCCTGTGTTACAAGCCGAATGGACTTTAATTTTTGAATAAATGATCTGAAACATCACCAAAATGTTCAATTTTGTCGTCTTTAAATGATTGAAAACCATCTTCTAAGACCGGGGACCTAGGAAGGCGGAGAGACATTTTTACACAAATTTGTATGTTAGGTGCCATTTATTACTGCGCGAATGGCGCAATGGTTTAAGTGGTTACCTCGCCACTAAGCCGCCCCGCGCCGAGTGTTGTGGGATTAAATCCCACACGGGGCAAAAATCTGTGTGATCCACAAATAAGTGTCCTGAGTCTGGGTGCTCTGCCGGACACACCGTTGTTTGAATGTTTGTGAAGCCCCCCGCGACGCAAGAATATTCCTAAGGCGGAAGTTGTGTTTAAAAACAAAAAACAAATTGTACTGTCTTGTCACAAATAATAATTGAGTTGAGTTCTAAACCTATTTTACAAGTTAAATTCGAGCGAAAAGGTTAACCTTAAGGTCGAACCTAAAGCCAATGTGTAACAGGATATATTATATTATCATGTAACGAGAGCACTGTCCTTTCGAGGTTGACACTCTAATTTTATTTAACCAACTTCCGCCCTAGAACCTTTTAGAAGGCGAGAAAGATATAATGTTATTACATTACCAAATAGACACCCACTTTTATCCGCCAAATGTAATTGTGAGTCTGCCTATATATAATAGAGGATTATTACAATATAAATTTATTCTTTCCTATCTGTCGTTTTATATGTGGTTTCTTGATATTAAATAATGGCTGGATATTCATTTTAATAAAATATTTTTTTTTATATTGTTTTAAATTAATATGAATTGTTTAAATCCGAAAAGTAGCAACAACAACTTTTATTAATGCGGCTTGCTTGTGAGGCTGTTCGCCTAGAGACTATAGATATGACCCGATCGAAAGAAAGCGGTCACCAAGTCTACATGGGATGGTATATGGACGTTGTCGTGCCTGTTAAATTTATATGAGATAATATTCCCTTCGAGCTTAGTAGCGTATTGTTTAAGAGTTTTGAAACCCTACCCTACTCTTCACAAAAGTTCAGTACAAGGCTATTTAGATGGTGAATGCATTTACTTCAACAGGGATTATTTGAAAACTAACGATTCAGTGAGGCAGACAGGATCTTATTCAGAACTATTAATCGGATGATGGAGTACCCTTCCCACTACAACTAATCCAATTGGGTATTTTTTACCGTAGCTGTCTTCCTCGCAGATTTAGAGAGCCGTTAATGTCCGTTGTGCGTCGATGTTACGGATTAACCTAGGGCTGCTGTCAAATCGAATCAAAGCCCTCGGCACTTTTTGTGACTTTTTTTACAGAGATTTATTTACAGGCCTGAAAGACCTGTTTTCTATCCTTGTACTTCACAGCCCTGTAAAATCCTGGCTCTATGCCTTTTTTATACAGGGACATAGATATATCTGATATATAAATAGTTCGTGTAGAACTGGCCTGTTGGTCTAGTGGTTAGTGACCCTGACTGCTATGCCGTAGGTCGTGGGTTCGATTCCCACCCAAGTCTGGGTATTCTTTGTGTCCGTTGCTTGTATGTTTGTAAAGTCCCCCGCGACACAGGAGTAATTCCAAATGCGGGGTTTCCTTTAAAAAAAAAAAAAAAAGAAATATGCCCATAGAAATTGCTAAATAGACGTAAGTAAACATTTCAATGTTTTTTTATCATTATATTTAGTCACATATTTATGCTTTGCAAATAATAAGAAAAACGGAGAAGTGTGGCGTTTGAAATCCCTTATTTAAAATTTTGCAAACTGCACTATGAATTTTTAACTTCACAATCATAGAATCATAGCTTTGATCATAAAGATCGTACAACTGATAATTCCATTATAATTATTTCGTTTTGCTTTAATAAAACAAAGTTAAAAATGAATTGTTATCATACGGAAAATGTTTACAGCGTTAACGAAGAAATAAAACACACAACACATCTCCAATTTATATGATTTAATATAATCTTAAAATTTATTACCAATTTAGTGTAATAATTTACAGTTTTGAAAATACTACTAACAACACGATTAGATTAAATTTAATTCTAATTAGATTTCATTTGTAACAATTCTAACACTCTGAATCCGAATTCTGTTAACCAAAAACAGTAATAAACTAATAGCAAGGGCTCCATAAGAGTCAAATCTAAAGATGATTACAATATGTCAAGTCATAATGTTAGTACAGTGGTATAGTCTTACTTGTGTTATTAATTGACAAACTTGCGAGTTACTCAACCTCCGTATGTTTGAATTTGGAATTATGCGGTCGGTCATCAACCACTGTTTAGTTGTGTCACACTTCGGCCATAAATTGCTAAAAGGGTGATTCCTTTTATTTTGATAAATACTTCATAAAGTCTATAATAATGTTACGCTACTTTTTATGTTGTTTCTACAATATTTAAGATTGTAAATGATTTAGCCGCTTGTCAAGAATGTTGTAGACACTTACAAAACCGTTACACCTCACAGTTACGTTGAGCGTTTTGAAATAAAGGTTTTCTTGAATCACTGTACTTACGTGACTGTCTGTTATATGTGTACGCTATGATGGTAATGTGTTTGTGAAGGAACAGGCTGTTGGCCAAACGTAAGATGAAGTTTTAAAAATAGTTGTTATTCTACTGAAGTACGTGGAGATTAGGTATCTTTAATTAAAATGAAACCACTTCTTGTTAGAACTGTAGAATAACTATATTTTCTGATGGAATACATGAGCTTGTATAGGAATTAATATAGGTTATCATACGTAGTATGTTACGTATGTATGACATCACAATATTATTAATTTAAAGGAATGTTAGAAATTTATGAACTTCCGATCTATAACATTATACGTCACAACCTACGTCACGACCTACGTCATGCACTACACTATATACTTATTTGAAATACGATTTTAGTTTAATGAAAGTTGTATTGGATCATCTAATCAAGTTAAAGATACCTAGTAGAATCTATAATACTTTATCCCCTAAAGGTATGGCAAAAAAGTCTTTGTTTTAGAAAATACACAACTCTCTTCATTGTAAGTTAATTAGTGTCTAACGAAACAGACTTCTATCCTCCGGGTGACGTAAGATTAGCATAAGTAAATTCGATACTTTCGGTTCGAAATCCTTTTGGGACTCATTTTAATTCAGATCGAGTCGGAATATTTACAGAATCGTGTTACATTTTTATCCTTTAGAATGGCAAACGCCTATTTGAATAATTGGCAAATAGAACCCCATTTTATTCCATTGGAGCCCATGAAAAGTGTAAAACACTTATTCGAATTGATTCGAGAACCGAGTTTCAATAAGTTGGAAGCAAGTTTTTGAGCATTCGCTTCTCGCAATGGCCGATTTAGCGATGCCTTTATTGCAAGCCTAATGAATTGTTCTTGTTTTAAAGTTTCTTGTATCACAATCTGATATCGAATTCAGATTGGAACGAGGGTGGCTCTAATGATCCGGTGGTAAGACTTTTTCATTTCGACTTCGGTTTTAATTAAAAACCAGCTCGTTCATTGAAACTGAACAGACGGTAAAGTTGGACTGTACTATTACTCCTTTTATAGCTTAGCAACGAGGTATTTGTGGTCACTGTTTGTGGGAAACTCACTTTGAATGCTTTGTAAGTTGTACAAGTGTTGTATCATCATTTGAAAACTAGTTTTAATGTTCTTCAAATCGAATTGTACGTTAAAAAGTTTGTGTTTTATGAAAAAAAATTGTTGTAATTTTTCGTAAATATTATTTTAAACTTCATTTTGATGAAGTCTCTGAAAGGTGAAGATACACATTACACACTTTTAGATCAAATCAATTAGAATAATAACTTAAATGAAAATAGGCTAAAACTTTTTAATTCGTTAAGTTCAGTGCCCAAGTACTTCAAACCCATTACCTAATAGAGGAATAGACACATCCTAAAACAAACATACATATACTAATCACATTTCCTATCCACTCCTCTTTCAACGCTCATTTTGAGCTAACTGAAATAAGACATGAAGGCACTAAGAAACAAGTACGAGAACATAATAAAGCCGAGCACGAAAGCTAGTTAATCATGAATTATGTGTGGGCAGAAGGTCAATTCGCAACGGTACCTGTCACAGCCGACGTAAACTACAGCCCCAACGGGCATATAATCGTGAGGCGAACATTTGCTATGACTGACATTCGAATAAATTCCAGTAAGTTATGACCATTGGTATGTAATTTATTATTTTTGATTATTCCAGTACAATCATTTATTTATCTGATCTGACAGAATTATCGATTGATGAAGGTACACAGATGGAGTTGTTTCATTTAAAAAGAATTGGAGATAAACCAGTACTTAATTAAAAATATCGGTTCACCAAAATATTATTATGGATCAACAAACAAACTTACAAAGATAAATAGTAGTAGGTACATGTTGACAGATATATTATATGTAGCACTGCTACATATACGTTTAGCTGCCTAAGCGAAATATAATGTTGAAGATTTCCTATTAACAAGCGGCACAATATTAAATTTAAAAAAAAATATATTTAGTAAATACACAACTACCGGATACTCAATCAAAATATTATTTGTCATATTGTGTTCTTGCTCCAAGATCTTTTTAGATACAAGAATTGTCGGTGTGGCAACACTTTCTATTTATTTAAAGAATTTTGTTACAAGGTGTGAGCGACCATTCTAATATTGATACAGCTTACAGCTACCACTGCTAATCAACTGAATAATTCCTAACAATAGTTCTTTCTCATGGTTTACCTGCGTTAAGTTTGAATTGTAAGCACGTCTCACTTCAAGTGCTCGCTTAAGGCTAAATTGCCATAATCGACAAAAAAATTATTATCCTTTTAATTTCAAATCTTTTTACCTAGGATTTGAGTCAGTTATACTACTATACTGTTGTCAAGCAACATGTAGAGTGAGGTGATTCCTCACTATGTCGGCTATAATGCGAAAATTCCTAATAAATTGCAACAATAAATACAAAAGAAATCTTAAATGTAATTATTTATCTCTTAAGATAGTGGATAACGTAGTTTAAGGGACAGGGTTGTATAATTGTGTATAGATTTTGCGACTTGTGTATACCTTAGATACATCTATATCGTCTGTATACTCTTGTATCCTTTTCATATAACTTGTATCAATCTGTATTATTATTAGTAAATAAATTTATTTATTTTTATTATTATTATTTTGGACTGTGTTATGATATCATGTATCAAAAATATCATAAAATTTTCTTAAAATTGTTAGTTATTTATGTTATTCTCGGGGTCTACCATACGACCATAAATGTGACCACTGTAACATCTTGTATAAACCATCAGTTTTGACAATTTTCCTAGCGTCATAATTTCACAAGTGACAACAAATTACTTTTCTTAACGACCACGAGTAAATAAAGCCTCTAGAAGCAGTGCATCAAAAATATTAAATGCCACTTATTAAACCTACAATTTATGGCTTAAGTTGATGAGGGTGGTTGCAAATGGACATTTTCATGACACCGTCAGGCCTATTAGAGGTGAACATTGTAGAAATAAAGAATTATTACTACCAAGTCGCGAGGCAATGATGCCCCAAAGTAATTGAGAACTGACAAAATGAGTCCATCATTTTGTTGCGTAAATAAATACTCAAATAATAATATAACACGTGGTTCAACAAGTCCCGATACTAAATACTAAAACAAAGTTTTTTAAGGCAACATTTGGCAAAAAAACTTTTGCAGGCAGAAATTTTGATATAAAATAGTGAAAACACTACCAGTTGAAATCTTCACTATCTCAGCTATCTCGCACACTTTACCTTCCGATCTTCCTTCATGACTTCAGGACTTGCTTGCTCGAGCCTTCAGTTTCATTTGTGTCCATATAACCGCGTTTGAAATTGGCATACCACCGACAAATGATTGGTTTAGACGAAGCAGATTCCGGATAACGTTTTATAAGCCACTGCTGTGCTTCAACCGTGTTTTTTTCCCATTAAAAAACAACGTTTTATCAACACATGAAACTCGATTTTTTCCATTGTTTTCGAAATTATAAATGTAACGGCACATAAATATCTGTATCTCTATTTTTATTGTTTGATAAAAAAAAAAGATATATATGCGCCATCTCCAAGTTAGTCTCGGGACTTATGGAACGATCTAGTACACACATATAATTGAAATTATTTAAAAAACTGTGTTTGTTTTATTTTGTTAAATATAAAATGGAATAGGCGTTTTTCTTCCAACTCACCTGATGGAAAGTGATAAGATGACGAAGATTGTACTCGCCTATCCAAGAGAAATCTATTCATTCTATATTTGAACGTTCCAGGATTGTAATTGACTGGAAAAATAGACGCAGGCAGCTCATTCCATACTTTGGTGGCTCGAACCAAAATGGAACTGTCAAAGCGTTTATTTCGACAACAAAAGGATCTGTCTGCGTGACTGCAGCACTCCATGCAAGATCGAACTTGGGCTGTATAGAGATAAAGCAGCTGTTCAGAGCTTCGTATCGGAGCTGGAACAGTTGTCAAGTGCGTGTGAAGCAATATTCGCGGCCAGCGGACGACGCGCCGACCTCGACCGATGGTACGTGTCGCTGGCGGGCGCCATGATGCAGGCCATCCAGCACGCCACGCACCCCCGCACGCCTCGAGCTGTCGTGCACTTGGACTCAATTTGTAGATCGAAGTTAAGTTTGGACGTGACGGTGATGACTATAAGCCCTAGATGGTCAGTAATCGGTGAGGATACACCTTGGAAAGTGGGTGTAAGTTCAAAAGTACTCTTTTTCGCAGAGAAAAGATTTTCATTTAAGCTACCGAGAGTCATTAGATTCTTGCCAAATTTCAGGTGTATAGTAGAAAAAATAAAGACTTTCAAAAAATGAGGTGGGAGCCCTTTGAACTCTCTGATCCAGCCCTGTCCTAAAATCCATGCTCTATTCTTACTGACCTGTCTTACGTACATACTACTCACTGCTTCAGTCAATTTGGTTGATTTCATTGCATGCGACGGTACTTAGAAAGGAACGGAGGCTACTTAGAAAAGCAATAAAAATATTAATAGGCTTCTACATCATTCCGTTTTTTATTTTCTAAAAACTTTCAGTGTGACCCCCGTACAAGTGCCAAAGTAATTTCATACCGATGCCGCAATGTGATCTCTCTTTGTGGGTATAGGAATTCTCGATTTTTAGCTAATTTTACTTTTATATTAATATTTGTACTTTCACAAGAAACCTTGTTACAGGAATATTAAATAGGATTCAATAATTACACTTTGTTCATTATTTACGGATGTGGTATTTGTTCAACATATTATTATAAATATTCTCTGTTGAATTAGTCACTAAATCATTACTAAAACACTTTTCGCTTGCAAGTTACGAGGGAAATTTCTAACTTTTATTTATTTGGAACCTCTCCTCTATTCTACAAGAAACCGCGGCTAACTAATAGTAGTAGGTAGTACTACTGGTAGGTATTTTAGTATTACCGCTGCCCAGTAGATAAAAAAAAACTAAATGAATTTAGGTATACGAATTGGAAGTGGAGTTAACATCAATGCGGTTGTCATCGGGTGAACAACTAGATTATCGTAACAAGGCCACCATCAAACATCATCACTTGGTCGCACTACCACGTTGGATTTGCTATCGAGTGGTTCCGTGTTCAAACCCCACCCTAAGGACGTAAATTTAACTAATTTAGCAAGTTATTTTTATTATTAAGAGCGGTTAACAAGATTACCAGTAGTTTGCGATTCACGTTGGTGTGTACTTTAACAAATAATAATTTTGAGGACATTACAAAAAAAATAATTACATTAATAATTTTGATCAAGAGTTGAGATGACAGCTGGAACATTATTTCAACTATCATACTTGTATACTTTAGTCTTATCACGAATAGTGAAAGGAAAATAAAGAACAAAATACCTTGTAAGAGGTATACCAGACTGTTTTTATCATTTGAAGTAAGTCCCTCTTCCTACAGAAAATGTTTCAGACACGTTTTATAGTGGACGGAGTTTTGAACATGTTTAGTATACAAATATATCGTTTCAAATTCGTAAGATATGCTTCTACTACTACTTTGGAATAAAAATTACTTACACAAAGCTGGATAAGAAATAAAGGAGTGATTGTAAAATGGTCGATAGGTTTTTATCTGAGTGGAATTGAATTAAGGCTAATCTCATCAAATACTGGATATATACCGCGTGCACTATGCAGATTACGTTGACATATTTTAAAACGAACATACATGATAAATTAATGTTGCAAATACACGTCACACAAAACGAGACTCGTAGAAAAAAAAAATCATATAGATAAGTTATCCCACTAATATTATAAATGTGAAAGTTTGGATGGACGAATGGATGGATGTTTGTTACTCTTTCACGCAAAAACCACTGAACCGATTGCGCTGAAACTTGATAAGTAAATGTATAGGTTATGGTATAGGGGCAAACGGGCACTTGATGATAAATGACTACCGTCGCCCATGGGCACCTGTGACTCAAGTGGGAGTAGAGGAAGGGGGAGAAGAAAGAGAGAGAGGGGGAGAGGGAAGAGTTAGGGCCTAGGAATACAAGGCAAGCATTGCTTCACTGCTGGTTTTCTGTGAGGCCATGGTATCCAGGAGATAAACCAGTACTTAATTAAAAATATCGGTTCACCAAAATATTATTATGGATCAACAAACAAACTTACAAAGATAAATAGTAGTAGGTACATGTTGACAGATATATTATATGTAGCACTGCTACATATACGTTTAGCTGCCTAAGCGAAATATAATGTTGAAGATTTCCTATTAACAAGCGGCACAATATTAAATTTAAAAAAAAATATATTTAGTAAATACACAACTACCGGATACTCAATCAAAATATTATTTGTCATATTGTGTTCTTGCTCCAAGATCTTTTTAGATACAAGAATTGTCGGTGTGGCAACACTTTCTATTTATTTAAAGAATTTTGTTACAAGGTGTGAGCGACCATTCTAATATTGATACAGCTTACAGCTACCACTGCTAATCAACTGAATAATTCCTAACAATAGTTCTTTCTCATGGTTTACCTGCGTTAAGTTTGAATTGTAAGCACGTCTCACTTCAAGTGCTCGCTTAAGGCTAAATTGCCATAATCGACAAAAAAATTATTATCCTTTTAATTTCAAATCTTTTTACCTAGGATTTGAGTCAGTTATACTACTATACTGTTGTCAAGCAACATGTAGAGTGAGGTGATTCCTCACTATGTCGGCTATAATGCGAAAATTCCTAATAAATTGCAACAATAAATACAAAAGAAATCTTAAATGTAATTATTTATCTCTTAAGATAGTGGATAACGTAGTTTAAGGGACAGGGTTGTATAATTGTGTATAGATTTTGCGACTTGTGTATACCTTAGATACATCTATATCGTCTGTATACTCTTGTATCCTTTTCATATAACTTGTATCAATCTGTATTATTATTAGTAAATAAATTTATTTATTTTTATTATTATTATTTTGGACTGTGTTATGATATCATGTATCAAAAATATCATAAAATTTTCTTAAAATTGTTAGTTATTTATGTTATTCTCGGGGTCTACCATACGACCATAAATGTGACCACTGTAACATCTTGTATAAACCATCAGTTTTGACAATTTTCCTAGCGTCATAATTTCACAAGTGACAACAAATTACTTTTCTTAACGACCACGAGTAAATAAAGCCTCTAGAAGCAGTGCATCAAAAATATTAAATGCCACTTATTAAACCTACAATTTATGGCTTAAGTTGATGAGGGTGGTTGCAAATGGACATTTTCATGACACCGTCAGGCCTATTAGAGGTGAACATTGTAGAAATAAAGAATTATTACTACCAAGTCGCGAGGCAATGATGCCCCAAAGTAATTGAGAACTGACAAAATGAGTCCATCATTTTGTTGCGTAAATAAATACTCAAATAATAATATAACACGTGGTTCAACAAGTCCCGATACTAAATACTAAAACAAAGTTTTTTAAGGCAACATTTGGCAAAAAAACTTTTGCAGGCAGAAATTTTGATATAAAATAGTGAAAACACTACCAGTTGAAATCTTCACTATCTCAGCTATCTCGCACACTTTACCTTCCGATCTTCCTTCATGACTTCAGGACTTGCTTGCTCGAGCCTTCAGTTTCATTTGTGTCCATATAACCGCGTTTGAAATTGGCATACCACCGACAAATGATTGGTTTAGACGAAGCAGATTCCGGATAACGTTTTATAAGCCACTGCTGTGCTTCAACCGTGTTTTTTTCCCATTAAAAAACAACGTTTTATCAACACATGAAACTCGATTTTTTCCATTGTTTTCGAAATTATAAATGTAACGGCACATAAATATCTGTATCTCTATTTTTATTGTTTGATAAAAAAAAAAGATATATATGCGCCATCTCCAAGTTAGTCTCGGGACTTATGGAACGATCTAGTACACACATATAATTGAAATTATTTAAAAAACTGTGTTTGTTTTATTTTGTTAAATATAAAATGGAATAGGCGTTTTTCTTCCAACTCACCTGATGGAAAGTGATAAGATGACGAAGATTGTACTCGCCTATCCAAGAGAAATCTATTCATTCTATATTTGAACGTTCCAGGATTGTAATTGACTGGAAAAATAGACGCAGGCAGCTCATTCCATACTTTGGTGGCTCGAACCAAAATGGAACTGTCAAAGCGTTTATTTCGACAACAAAAGGATCTGTCTGCGTGACTGCAGCACTCCATGCAAGATCGAACTTGGGCTGTATAGAGATAAAGCAGCTGTTCAGAGCTTCGTATCGGAGCTGGAACAGTTGTCAAGTGCGTGTGAAGCAATATTCGCGGCCAGCGGACGACGCGCCGACCTCGACCGATGGTACGTGTCGCTGGCGGGCGCCATGATGCAGGCCATCCAGCACGCCACGCACCCCCGCACGCCTCGAGCTGTCGTGCACTTGGACTCAATTTGTAGATCGAAGTTAAGTTTGGACGTGACGGTGATGACTATAAGCCCTAGATGGTCAGTAATCGGTGAGGATACACCTTGGAAAGTGGGTGTAAGTTCAAAAGTACTCTTTTTCGCAGAGAAAAGATTTTCATTTAAGCTACCGAGAGTCATTAGATTCTTGCCAAATTTCAGGTGTATAGTAGAAAAAATAAAGACTTTCAAAAAATGAGGTGGGAGCCCTTTGAACTCTCTGATCCAGCCCTGTCCTAAAATCCATGCTCTATTCTTACTGACCTGTCTTACGTACATACTACTCACTGCTTCAGTCAATTTGGTTGATTTCATTGCATGCGACGGTACTTAGAAAGGAACGGAGGCTACTTAGAAAAGCAATAAAAATATTAATAGGCTTCTACATCATTCCGTTTTTTATTTTCTAAAAACTTTCAGTGTGACCCCCGTACAAGTGCCAAAGTAATTTCATACCGATGCCGCAATGTGATCTCTCTTTGTGGGTATAGGAATTCTCGATTTTTAGCTAATTTTACTTTTATATTAATATTTGTACTTTCACAAGAAACCTTGTTACAGGAATATTAAATAGGATTCAATAATTACACTTTGTTCATTATTTACGGATGTGGTATTTGTTCAACATATTATTATAAATATTCTCTGTTGAATTAGTCACTAAATCATTACTAAAACACTTTTCGCTTGCAAGTTACGAGGGAAATTTCTAACTTTTATTTATTTGGAACCTCTCCTCTATTCTACAAGAAACCGCGGCTAACTAATAGTAGTAGGTAGTACTACTGGTAGGTATTTTAGTATTACCGCTGCCCAGTAGATAAAAAAAAACTAAATGAATTTAGGTATACGAATTGGAAGTGGAGTTAACATCAATGCGGTTGTCATCGGGTGAACAACTAGATTATCGTAACAAGGCCACCATCAAACATCATCACTTGGTCGCACTACCACGTTGGATTTGCTATCGAGTGGTTCCGTGTTCAAACCCCACCCTAAGGACGTAAATTTAACTAATTTAGCAAGTTATTTTTATTATTAAGAGCGGTTAACAAGATTACCAGTAGTTTGCGATTCACGTTGGTGTGTACTTTAACAAATAATAATTTTGAGGACATTACAAAAAAAATAATTACATTAATAATTTTGATCAAGAGTTGAGATGACAGCTGGAACATTATTTCAACTATCATACTTGTATACTTTAGTCTTATCACGAATAGTGAAAGGAAAATAAAGAACAAAATACCTTGTAAGAGGTATACCAGACTGTTTTTATCATTTGAAGTAAGTCCCTCTTCCTACAGAAAATGTTTCAGACACGTTTTATAGTGGACGGAGTTTTGAACATGTTTAGTATACAAATATATCGTTTCAAATTCGTAAGATATGCTTCTACTACTACTTTGGAATAAAAATTACTTACACAAAGCTGGATAAGAAATAAAGGAGTGATTGTAAAATGGTCGATAGGTTTTTATCTGAGTGGAATTGAATTAAGGCTAATCTCATCAAATACTGGATATATACCGCGTGCACTATGCAGATTACGTTGACATATTTTAAAACGAACATACATGATAAATTAATGTTGCAAATACACGTCACACAAAACGAGACTCGTAGAAAAAAAAAATCATATAGATAAGTTATCCCACTAATATTATAAATGTGAAAGTTTGGATGGACGAATGGATGGATGTTTGTTACTCTTTCACGCAAAAACCACTGAACCGATTGCGCTGAAACTTGATAAGTAAATGTATAGGTTATGGTATAGGGGCAAACGGGCACTTGATGATAAATGACTACCGTCGCCCATGGGCACCTGTGACTCAAGTGGGAGTAGAGGAAGGGGGAGAAGAAAGAGAGAGAGGGGGAGAGGGAAGAGTTAGGGCCTAGGAATACAAGGCAAGCATTGCTTCACTGCTGGTTTTCTGTGAGGCCATGGTATCATTCCGGTCGAGGCGGCCCATACGTGCGAAGCATGGCTGAAGATCCCACGAAACTGAGACGCCTTTACTTTACTTTACTTGAACAGGTGATAATATATGTATATACAAATGACTGATAGACAAAATCTCATCCTATGACGTAAAGCGGTATGATATCGTGGTTGATAAGGCATGCCCTCCGTTATTCCTAGTACTAATATATTTAAGTGGGCTTCTAGCTTCATTTTGCTATCATTTTTTGAATTTCATGAAATTATAATTTCCCAATTTTAAAGAATTTAGTGTCGATTAAGCCTATATTGCTGGGTAGTTAAACCACTAAATGAACTTAACTTAAGCATGAACCAATTTAAAGTCGTGATAATACTGCCTATCCCCTAGCGAAGATACAGCCGTAATAGTACGGAACGCAAATAGGAATTGTAAATTTTCTATTGTTTTCGACATTACATTAACCTATTCAGTCAGTTACTAATTTGCTTTTTAATAGCGTCTGTTAATAAAAGCAATTTTCTTAAACATTAAACTCTATTGTATTTCGATAGGCGTATACTGTCCTGATTAACTTTTGTTCAATGACAAAGGCAAAATAAAGGTATGTGTACACTAGGTATAATAAAATAAGCAAGTAAGTTGGTATATGTCACATCCTGTTACCTTAAAACCTTATTACATTGGCCATTCAAGGATGGTCTATCGCGAGATTTATACATTTTTAAAATAAAAAGCATATTTAAAATCGTCATCTTGTTTGTCAAAAATTTTAAAGTCATTTGAGTTGTTTAGTAAATAAAGTTTAAAAATGCCTTTTACATCTCTGTACTTTTGTACTATGGCTACGAGATTCCAACTTCAGTAATAAAATTATCAATCTTACTAAATTGTATCACAATTGATACACTCACATACTATCATACTAAATACTGTAAGTAGTGCAACCAAGTCTTCACTAAAACGCTGTCAAACATCTAATTTTGTGATTGTGGTCTATTCTGCCTAGACCTTTAAAACACGAAATTCAATCAATGGATGACCATCGACATACGAGTGTCCCTTCACCGTCGTAACCTAACCATTTACGTCAAGGTTGGCGAAAAAGAATCACCATTAAGTTAATTGGAGAAAGGTTTGCCTTATCAGTTTTCCACACGAGCAACTGATTAATGATTTACGAAAATAGCTTTGGATACGGTCTATCAGACAATTTTTCTGCTATCCGGTGATAAAATTTCCGTACTCACGGAAACGAAGCGTCGATACCCGTCCTTTATCTAATTTAATAAATGTGCTTTTGTACATCCATAGTATAGATAAGCTTTTGATAATTGATTGTTTGTATTTGCACTAATAACAAAAATAACTTTTCAATTAGTGTGGAAAACGACGTGCGATAACAACGACCCTGCCTATAAGATTTCCCACTGATAAGCACAGACCTTCTCTCAGTTTGTGGGAAAGGCTGTATTTTACCACACTGGCCTAGCTTGAATTAGCAGATTTCGAACACGAATAACTCATTCGAACAAAACTTGATACGCCAATGTATATATGCCAATTATAGAAAATGTAACTACAAGAAAAAAACTGCCAACTTTTTAAAATATGTAATGGATACATTTAAATACAAAGACTAAATTGCTATCTCACGGCTTTCTTTCATAATATCTTGGCAATGTCTAAACTTTGGAGCGTAGCTGATTGCGCCGAACCTCGTTGCTTCTGTCTACTTAATCCAGACCACAACTTCAGTGAGTGAACACGCGCACAGTGACTACGCTGCGCAGAAAACTACGCGTTATTTTAATTTTAATATGTATTAAATACGTGATCGCGTTAATTACCGTCAACATAATTATACTGTCAGTGATATACCTTCTAAAATGTCAATGTAGCAAAAAGGTCTTTAATTATTATACAATATTACAACAGGTTTTTTAATTACCTTGCAAGCACTTGTTAATTTCGTACCAGATTTTAAATTTGTACTACAATAAAAATAAATACAGTATAGATATCTTATATAAATTGGAAACAACGCGCGAGTTACCAACATCACTAAGAGAAAAGAATTAAGTAACGTAGTATATTTCAGCACCATAAATATTAATAATGATTGCTATGAATACTTCTTGTAAAATATTAAAAAAAAAAAACACAGATGACTTTAGCGTGTTTACGTAGAGACATAGTATTGATAATACATTATTGTATTGAAATTTCTCATTAGGTTCTTACACAAATAAATACAAGTAAATCTATTGAAAGCGAAATCTTATGAAAGGATTATCCTACAAGGTTATGTATAATTTTTAATGGGCATATATTCAACCATAGTGCATTATTACGATCGAGATTTTCAAATCACTATAAAATTCCAATCTAGATTCAGTAACCAAATAAAGTCCATGAATACCTCTGTCCTTTAGTAAAAAGAGCCACAAAAATATCGTAAACGCAAAGCTCAGGCTCAGATAGAATTTGAAGAGGGTCTGTATAATGGACATTTTTGTAAACGAAAACCGCTTTAATGATTTCGTTGAACACAACCCAAAGCCAATAAAAATCCAGATAAAGTAGCAGCTTAACTAAGCTCTGTGTTGCTATTTTTAATATTATTTCGAAGAGGGTAATTTTTTATTTTCAAAATTAGTTTGAAAAAATATTATCCTAAAAACAAAATTTTTGCTGGTGTATCTATTCAATAGAATAAATTCCCACAGATAAAATAAATGATAATTTAATTATTTTTTAAATAAATTTTATTAAAATATTATTTAAAAGAGTTTAATAAATTGTTATAAAAGGCCTAGAAAAAGTTAATTCGTTACTTTTCACTTTTTTAGTGTTCTTCTTTTATGAAAGCATAAACGAAAACTAAATGTTTATCAATAATTTACTGTTTCGACGTTTATTAAAAAGAAGCTGATTTAACTTCACTTGCAACGGCATTATTACAACACAATTATTCCGTAAATAAAACAATAAATTTAGTGAAACTATTAAAAAAACATTGAGGGTTTCGTAAGCAAACAAACTAGTATGTAGATACTACGTCCATATCAGGAATCAATTCTCGAAGATTTTTCCCCTTTTCCTAAAAACAAATTGAACTTTGTAGTTCTAAAAATCTTCCATACATCGATTTACGACAAAGTTAACCTCTAACCGCATTGTAATCACAAAAACTATTTTCTTAGGTGATATAACAAATTAACGACTTTCGGATTTTTTCCTTTATTTGTGCTGTCAGAGGTTCCTTCCTACCAATTTCATATTTCTAGGTCAATGGGGAGTACCCTATAGGTTTTGATTTACCTGCGAAATGTTCAAATTTGTTAAAATCTAAGGCTTAATAACTGTAACTTTTGATTGTGTTGACTTAGAAGCTTGATTTTTTTTACAGGTATGGGCCCACTGACATAAGTGTTTGATGTTAATTTCAAGTTTAGTATATAGTAGCAAATCCATGTAGGCAACATGGATTCCTGAGGAAAAGGGTTTTGATAGACACACAGACAGACGACAGACGAATAACAAAGTGATCCTATAACGGTATAGCGGTATAACGGTTCCTTATTTCCTTTTGAGGAACGGAACCCTAAAAATCGCGACTTAATCACAATCCTGCAATTTTTCGTCCTTTCTTATCAAACTTAATTTTTGTTAATCTTTCGACGGTAAAAATTATAATATAGTTTTAGGTTCTGAAGTGGAATTTGCTTAAAAAAATACAAGTCACAACAAAGAACACTTTGATTATTTTTACATTAACGAAATAACCCAAACTTGTTAATCACAATTTAACACAAAATGGTGACTAATTACACACTTCACAAATATATTAAAAATAAAAAGAAATGCGACATGCCGCCAATCCGACTACTACGACCGCTCACGACTAAATAGGCCTAATATTGCATTTCACTTCCTTTTATATAAAATTTTAAGGTAAATCAACGACTCTGAGGGGGATTTGCTTATAATAGTTTTTTCCTACCTAGGGTTACATAGCCTACTATAGTCCTAAAAATTGCCATGTATCATTTTCAAAAAACTGTAGTTTACTTTAAATAAAAAAATTATGGTTGACCTTGATCGTTTCTGTCGATCATCTAAAACGACCAAGAGGTTAAATGTCTTTAATAAACCGACACATATAGCGACTATCTTGTACTAAACCAGTCTAAACACAAACGTACACACATAACAAGTTAAATATTTCAACGAAACCTTTGCGCTAGTTATATATAATACAAAGCTGGCATCCAGCATTGAACTGGAAGTTAATTAACCGTCTGAATAGAAAGAAAAACTGTAACCAAAACAACCAACGCAATTTCAAATTCAAAGGGCAACGTGTCTGATTGAAAAGCCTACCTTACAGACATGCAATAGAAGTTTAAGTACGGTGCCGGGGGGCGTGATGGGGTGGTGGGAAAACCAGCCCTTATTTTCATTATGAAACTCAAATGAATACTGAAAAAATTCTATCACGACGCGCCTATTGCCGGTTTAGAAGGCTTGCATGAGAAATACGGTAGTAATCAGCGTTCAATGTATTACTAACAAGAGAGATTTCAGAAGGGGTGAATTGAAAGTCTATGCCAAAATGAGTCAGCCAGTAGAGCAGGCGTATAGCCAGTCGAGTTCAAGCCTTGAGCGAGGGAGCACGTATTTCCATTGCCTCGACTATATTCGTAACGGGATATAACAAAGTTTTGTGACTGCAAAGTTCTGTTCATTTGAGTTTGCAATCCAACGGAGAAGAATTGTTCAAATTTCGCATTTGGAAGTGCGTGTTTGTTTAGACAAAGGTTTGTAGGCATTTTGTATTTACTTACGGTTTAGGGTACTAGGAAGTAATGTTTATTTGGTACAGAACTTTTTGGATAAATTAAATGATTTTATACTTACCTAAGAAAATATTTTGTTTCTGTTGTGCGAGCTTTTTGTGAGTGAATACTTTGAAGTGAGGTATGGTTTTATATTGGTTTTAAAATTAGAAATAACAGAATTACTTTTTTAACTTAATGACAGTATGTTTCCTTATGAGTAAAACGTATGTGTTAAAATTAGAAACATAAATGTTAACCGTATGAAGACCAAATCAATAAAAACAACTCTAAATATGTTAACCACAACAAATTCTTTGTCTGCAGATACCCTTTTATAATTTGTTCTAGATAACCTTGGCTGATAACAGGGTAATTTATCATGGTACTGATTGATGTTAAAACGCTATTGAATTTTTATATCGTGCCTTCATAGATTTTCATTAAGCGATTTGCCCTTGGAGCGCTTGTGTGGTTTTAAAAATAATGATAAGGACGCGTGTCTTGGCCATTTCAAAGGTTTCATCTTTTTCTGGTATATTTTAAATTTAAATATTTATCTAAATACTCATCGTGTTGTGCATGCTTTTTTATATCGATGTTCGATATCGATATTTAAACACGGTTTCTATCTATCTCTTTCTCTCTCTTCCTATGAATAGATTACAAGATGTCGCATAGCAAAAAGTCATGTTATAAAAATGTTGTATAAGGAATTTTGATAGATATAACATGCTTAATATCTGTTCTGTGTAAGTCTTAGTTCACACTAATATGATTTTTTCCTGATCTCATTAGATATGCTTTTCCAGCAAGCAATGCTCTTTTTGTCCATAGAAATAGACATTTATAAACATTAGAAACAAGGTTATATGAAAACAAAGCATTTTTTGTAATTAGTTTGCTGTAAATGGTGGTCGAAACCGTGATGGATTTATTACGAGCTTTTAAACATATGGAGGGCACCACAAAACTTTTGTCGTATGCAAACTAGGTATTATAATATTGTAATTTAAAGTCATATCCATAAACTTGGTAATTACTAAGTAATGTTAAAAAATAAAAACAAATTTAAGGTCAAGAAACCGTTTGATCGATTTTTTAATTTATTTTATAAATAAAAATGGGGGGGCTTCTCTCATTATCTGAGTCGTGTAATTATTGTGTATAACTTTAAGCGTGGCTTAACTAAACACAAATGTTTCGAGGAAATGAGTAGTACACTGAGGGAAACTTGTCCATCTATAAGGACCATAGAACGGAGACCATAGACCATACATATAATAAATTCAGGCAGACCGATAGAAGTGACTACCGATAAGAACATTGAGACTGTACGAAAATTATTGCACGAAGACTGACGTGTGCCATATCGACAGATCGAGAAAACCCTCAAGTTAAAACGGCTAACTGTTCATCAAATTCATCACGACCATTTGAAAGTACGGAAACCTTGTTCACTCTAGGCACCGCACTTGATGATTAATGTGCTGAGGGCTCCATCAGCACATTAGTCATCAAGTGCGTGGCTCAAGAGCGTGTGTCTTGGTCTCGGGTGATAAGTTAAAAAAAATTAAAGTCTGCCGATCTAACTACGTGAACTTCCGGATTTATTGCTATGCGACTTTGCACTATTCCTGTTTGTAAAAAAACAAACGAAGGGACGCAAGTTTTCGAGCTATGAAGAGCTAATAGAAGCTTTTGAGGAGATATGCGGCTGTGTTCTAGAGAGATACTGGAGCAATGCGTTCAGCAGCTGGTTTACACGTATGAAGCCCTGTTTTACAGCCAGTGGAGACCACTTCGAAAAAAAACTTACGTAAACTTACGTAGCGCCCTGGTATTTATATGCAATTCCTGCCTACAAATTTTAAATCCTAAATCCTATACAAATATCACAACACTATTAAAAAAAATACTGCTCACTATTAAAAGAGTTTTGTTTGTTTTTATTTATTGGTCTCAGAAACTCCAAGTCCATTTCTTGAGGAAATTTATATGATATAACAACACTGTGGCAATTCCTCTGCCATCAATAGTTCTTGAAAGTTCTTCAACTGTTTGGGTGCTTCAGATTAGTCTGTCATTCAAAATATAACCCAGATGATAAACCCAGACGTACCTGCCTATTCACATCTTTCTTATGTACATGATTAATCATTCGTTTTGTCGTCGTTTATTCCATGGCACTACCACTTCAACATACTGAAAATGAATTTATAAAATCAATTATTAAGAAAATAATCCCAACTTTAATAAAATATTGCCACTACAAAGTAAATAATAAATCATCATTGATCTGTCGGTCTGGTGGTTAGTGATCCTGACTACTGAGCCAGAGCTCGTGGGTTCGATTGCCACCCAGGACAAATAATTGTGTGATGAGCACAATAATTTTTCCTGTGTCTGGGTGTAATTTATCAATAATAATATATGTGTGTATTTAGTAATGGGTTGAAATATGATGATAATTATTGAAGTGCTTACTACCCGTGCGAAGCCGGGGCGGGTTGCTAGTATTATTTATAATTATGTTTATCAGTAATCTGGTTACCATAGTACAGGCTCTGCATAGTTCGGGATCAGACGGTCGTGTGTGAGGTGTCTCAAGTTATTATTAAAAAAATCAATCATCATCATTGTCTCAGCAGTTTCGTCGATAAACAAAATAAGAACACTGGATACCATTTTAACGATAAATAACTACTCATGGCACGTGTTGTTATAGAATGACACGTTGTTAAGTTAATACTAAAAGGAGCTTTAGTACACACCATAGAATGTATGAGGCCTTTATGCCACGGTGATAGAGCATTCGACTGTAACATGGGTCGTGGGTGTGATTTCATCTAGGAGCTAAGTTGGTATGTACCACACCATGTAGGTATGACACCTAGGTCATTGTAAATATGTATATATATATATATATGTAATATGTCCATTTTTGTATAGTATAACCTAAACTTAGGTTACTTCTTTCAAGAGCTAGTTATGTGAATTTACACAGCTGCTCCACAGTTGTTACATGTAACTTGTGTAACTCCAGTCAATAAAGGTATATTTAACACAAAATATCACCGTAATGTAGTTAAAAACTCTGAATAATACAGGCTTCATAAGTACTTTATAATAAAAATCTGAGGTACACAGCTTTCGAAAGCTGTGCATCTCGGTCTATGTATCTCAGACTGTATAATTATAATAATATATATCTGTGATACACAGCTTTCTGGCTGTGTATCTCAGACTTAAAATAAAAATAACAATCTGATTTTGCGATATTTTGTGTTTTATGTATGCCCTTTGTTGACTTAAGTTACATCAGTTACATTGAAGAACCGTAAAACAGCAAGTGTGTAAATTCACAAAACTAGTTGTAATTTTTTTTTATAAACTTTATTATGCGCTGATTTGAAGAAAATAAGGTTTGAATTAAATCAAATCTCTAATTTTTTACTTTATACAATTTTATATAATACAAAGGCTTGTTAAATAAAACAAGTTAAATAAAAGCTTGTAAAAATACAACATAACTACCTACCTTGGAACACTGAGTTATTTTTGTACATAATATCTCGATGCCTTGCCTTGCCTTTATTTTATAGTATTAATAAGAGGAGGCTTCGGTTTTTAAGACAAAAACACAGAATACTACATATATTTATTTGTAAAAAAAAACATTATATTAACTTTGAAAAATACGCTGAATACAAATAAAAACAAATAGTGTGCCATAAATAGATAACCATATGACTTTTTTAAGTGTGTATGTTTTTTTTTATATTTAAAACCTTAAGAAGTATAATAATCAGGGTGACTCAGAATGGGGGTAACGGGTCGGGCTGACCGTTACCCTTGCAGAACCAGGCCCGAGACGGTGGCCCGACGTGTTGCACGCGCACCTCTCTGATCTGGAGGGGGGTAAGGCCCCCCGTACTCCATGGTGTGGTCGCCTGCTGAAGGCGGCCAAGGTCTGCAGGGGTTCCCGGAGGACTCCTTCTTAGGGTATACCCGGGTTCTTCTGCAATAGACCCACTTGTGACGGAACACCTGTGGTTTTAGTCGGTTCGATTCCGACATACTACTTTAACGTTAGCTCCGGTGAGGTGATGACCCGTGGGGGTTTCCACACGATAAAAAAAAGGGTGACTCAGAATGCAGACCTGTGCTATTTGTTTAAAAAGATATATTTTCTTAAATACTGAATTGATAAAATCAATATACCGTATTATTAAGACAAGTGTGTGAGACACCTCAAGTTAATCTATTTGCCGTAACCGCGTGCGTAGCACCTGACGTCTAGACTTCTACCACGTAGCTAGGGGCTTAGGCTCACGTACCAAATAGCAAGTGAAGCGGTTTTTATATTTTTATTATAACTTTTAGAAAAGTTTTTATGTATTTTGATAAAATATATTTTAAGTTGTTCAGTGGTTTTCTGAATGTCTTTCAAGCATGAATACTTCTATGTTTTATTTGTTGTTCAGTAAACGGGCAGACAGAGCGAAGTAGAAAGATGTGACAAGTTCAAAGGTATAAGATTATCTTTTGTATTGTGAGATATACGCTTATGTTTTTAAATTTATTTTATTGTGTGGAAACCTAACAATAGTGTTTGTTAATAGTAAAGTGTTATGTTGGAATTTAACTGACTAAAACCCTGAGAGGGGAGACCCCGAGAAAGCTTCTTACATAATGAAATAATACAATTAATATGCAAAACCCATTTCGTGATCGCGTTCATTCCCGTATAAATACATAATTATATAATGAAAGAAGTTTTCATAGATAACTAAACATAGTTATTGGTTGTACTTGTACGATTTTATGTCTCTTAAATTTATATGACCTTCAACTTACATTGTGACTTACATGATCAAATTATATTTCATTCCGTTTCATCGCTCATTTTGTAAATACAACGAAATTATTCAGTTTGCTTATTGTTGTTAGAAAATTGGGAGGAAATACGTTTTATTTTCTTTGTCGAATTCTAATTATTCTATATACAATTTTACCACTCACTGATATTTTTATTAAAATTTACCATCATTATGATAGTAATAGACAAAATACTACTGAATGTACTTTTTATAACAGAGATACTTTACCACTGATGATGAAATTTTGAACGTTAGCTTCTTCTTCATATATCTCTGTTTAGTAATGCTTCGTAGTAGTAGCAGTACTTCGAGTAATGCTCAGACTGTTTCCAAACCCAAGACATTGTATTGTAGCACTAGTCCAGTGTGTTTATGTTCGATTTCTTTTTTTTCTCAGGAAAGTGGTGCGTTGTCGGAAGGTTGCAAATTAAATTCTGGTAGCTGAAAATAAACTTATATTGGTGCAAATACTTAATATCACAATTATACAATTCACTTTATATCTTCATACGAGTTACCAGTCAACCACCTGGTAGTAGAAGTGTATGTATACTCTTTGGGGTTGACATACAAACTTCAAGTCTCCTAGATTGTTTTTATACATTTCAAATAAACCTGAAAGCGAATCAGCTATCTTCTAACATGCCTAAACATCATTCATACCCATCAGCGATCGGATAGTATGAGCACATAGACAAGTGCTACAGTATGTCCAGTACATACTGTAGCACTTCTCTGTGTACTTATTCTCGCTTGGCTATTGTACAAATTATTATTTTAGAACTTATGACCATTATTGTCTGCCTGGTAACACATCAAGTTTAAAAAGTTTAGATCTTAAACTACTCATTAAAGTAAAAATTAAAATAGTGTGTGTTAATATCATCTCAATTTTAGTATAAAAACACTTTAATATATTATACTACATATTATAAAATAAACTCATAAGCATCAATTGGATTTTCATATGGTTTTCACAAATGCATAGAGTGATTTATGAGGCCGGTGTAGGTGTATGATTCATTAAGGTTTTCTGTAAATTGGCTGAAATATGAGGATGATTATTGAAGATGACGGAAAAACTCCTGCCGATTGGGAGCTTTACGTGTGCCACGTAAATACAGCCAATAGAGTCATACAAAAACAATGTACCTATTATGGAATTATCCTTTCTGAAAAAGGTCCATTAAAATGTAGCAACGCTATATGTCTAGTTTCTATGTGTAGTTTCTAAGATAAACACACAATAACAAAAAAATATCGCTAGAAAATACTTTTAAAAATATCTTCAAATTATCTAACCCATATTTGGGGGACATTAATTACTTATCGTCATTCAATTTAAAATTATCCCTATTACCTAACAATTCCGATCAGTGGTATTGCCATCAGAAGATAAAAATGCTCAGAATGGACAAAATATTGGCATCTATGCTCTGTTACCCCGTACCCGTGCGAAGCCGGGGCGGGGTAACTTGTTGCTATTAAATAATATAAAGTCAATATAAATACAAAAGCCCCAATAATGTGTTCGTTGAAACATGACTAAATTAGTAGTAGCTCGAATACAGCATGTTAGAAAAAAATTGAGACAATTAACACTTTTCTTCGTGACCCTATTTAGATAAAGAATCGATTAACTGAACTTTTTGTATTAGCAATTGTTGAGGTAATATTAATACTTAAACGTCCTCTTGCTTTTGAATCGATACTAATTTGACCATCACTTTGGGTTGCTAAGTACTTGCAGTGAATATTATTTTTAAACAAGCGGTATAATCCTAAAAAGGTGTTTTTTTTTAATATGATCATCATATTAAAATAAATTACTCTTAATGTTTAATTTAATTAGAAAAGCCAAACACCGTAAAAAGAATCTAAATATGCAAATAATTGAGGTGGCAGGTGAAGATAATAACACTGTACATTATAAAGGTCGTACTTTAATAAGAGAGATGGAAAAATCTGGAACAAATTAAAAAGTCGCTACATAGGTTGAAGTTTTGCACCTGACGGAGAATTTCATAAATTTAATTTTACCCCGCAATGTCGGGTGCAATAAAAAATAAGTTTAATAGTTTGTCTTTCGTACTTTCAAACTTAGAATTATTACAGCTATTAACAAAATTGCCATCATTTGTGATGTCAGAATTGAAAAAAAAAGTATAGTTTCACATTTTTAATACGGAAGCATATAAAGCATCCTTTTATATGGCTTTGCTTTGATGCTTATATTTGAAATCTGTAGTTGGAAAAGTAGTAATTTCTATATCTGTGTTTAAAAAGGAATCCAACAATGTATTTAAAAAAATAGATAGATTTACGTATTTATTTAGAAAAAACATTTCGGGGGTTGAGTGACAATTCATTTAGAGCATACCTTGACTCCCGGCTATAGGCTACTAAAACGTCAAGGTGTGGTTTACTCGGTTTAAGTCTGACGTAACCGCCTCATAATGCAATATGTGAAGTGGTACACTCTCTCTCCATAAATCAAAATATGAAATAATGACTACTAAATACCTATTAGGCGTTATGAATGCCAATTCTCTTCGCGTATAGAAATATATATACACCTTGTATATATATTTCAATACGCGAAGAGAAGTCTTTGTACCTCTTTTTAAGAAAATTTCACGAACGCATTAACGTGAAATTTGGAATTGGTTTATCTATAGCTGAAGTGCAGAAAGCTCAATGCTGAATAAAAGAAGAATTTTTAAATAATACGTTTTACAAATTTCAAAATTTCGTGTTAACGGCTATATCAAGTTACACACGTCTACTATATGTGTTGATCTGTCATGGTACGTAAGTATATACAATGACAGTTCAAGTCATACTGGCGAATGAAATAAACCATGGTCGAAAGTCGACCACCAGGCGATCTCTAATCATTATTAAACGGTGAAAGACAAGACGACAGACGTACTAGAAATTGCAAAATAAATATTCAATATAAAAAATCTTTAAAGAAGAATCTTGAATAAAATAGTATCTACTAATTTCAGTCTGATTCAATATTAAAATGATAGCTTTTTCACTTTCTAAAGGCTTTAAAAATACTAAAAAGAAATGTACCATTACATACATTTAAATATTAAATCTTAGTATTCATTGTAAACCAACGCATTTTTGCTATTGAAATTACTAAGACGCTTAGTAATTCTTTGATCTTACATTAGAGTAGCTTTTGCAATTTTTAAATATGAATAAAGTTTCTAAAATATTCAACAATTCCAGACGCCTATGTCGAGCAGTGAACTAGAATAGGCTTGATTGATTGATTGATTGAATCTGGTTAAACTGTGTTTTATTTGGATGTAACAGAATACAATTTCATATTACGGTCTTATTATTATTGAGATGTAGCTCTTTTAGGTAGGATTAAAATGCCAATAAGGTGAATTTTTCGCACACCTTAGGATACTAATATGAGTATTATCTCTAATAATAATATATAAATAGTTATCCTAAATCTAACAAGATACTTGTTCAGTGTGGATTACTACTACACCATAACCTGACTAATTTCAGATGTATACACTCCTGTTCTCGGTTACTACAAATAATGATCGTAGAAACTGAGCAACATATATAATTAAGTTCAATATTATAAACTTGTATTATAAGGAGACCCTTTCTAAATGTTTACATTCTAAACAATTGAACAGAACAAATGTGAAGTAAGTGCGTTATAGCACTATCGTATACAATGTTTATAGTATAAAAATTTGTCCTCTAGCATATAAATAACATTAATTACCAAAACTTTACGACAAGAGTGAAAATTGGAAAAATAATAAAAGGTTATTACATTTCTAACAGCCGATGTTATAATTGTGGTGTAATAGTTAGAGGTTTGTAATACTTATTCATCATAATGAGGCTAGTGCAGTGTTTCACACGTTCATATGTAGGGCGCATTCTTTATGAAATAAAAAAAAAAAATCTTTTAATGTGAAAGTTGTTTCAGAGTGCTTCAAAATATATTGCCCTTCGTTCTGACCATATCAGAGTTTAGGCTTTCTTTACGGTTGATTGTTTAGAGTTAGATAGTCATTACCGTAACATGAGTAATAGTAATAGGAAAACTATATTATAATTGACAAAATGATTTACGAAAGGCTTTCTATCACCTACATCTATGAAAATGTATGTATACAGGTGCAAATAAATATAGTGTTAGGTATAGATCTATATTTGAAAAATAGATTACATCGTTTTTGCTTTTCCATGCTCTCTGTCTTATCCCACAGCAACAAAGAATATAGGAAAGTATCTTAATTCATGATTTTAACAATTATATTTCAGTCCTTCCAAAAGCTGCCTAAGGCGCATTTAAACGCGTCCATGATTGATGTATTTTTTAAAGCTTTATAATCCACCCTGCAGTTAATGTAACACATTAATTTATACTAACGTCTCGTATTTTTATTACAGTACTAAGGTCTTTAAGATAAAAGGCCTTTCTTTATACCTTTTCTTTCAGTCCAAATTCCCATTAGAGATTTCGTTTTAAAAATGAGTGGGTACATGACTTGACGTAATGTGTTAGGTGAGTCCATCGGATCAAAAAGTCATTATAGTCGTTCGACTGCGAGTCAAACTAATTAAAACGGTATCGGTGGAACAATCGCGTTAAATTGCGGTGCATTGGTGACTGTTTAACAAATTTCAATAGATCATGGCCACCATTTCAAGCGTCCCAGGTGTTTATTAGGAATACGAAGTAGATTGTCAATTCAAATAGGATTACACCTTTAATCCTTTATTTAACGTCAACACGATACGTTGTGTAGAAAATTTTATAAAATAAGGGACTATGACGTCAAACCCCGCTGTTGTCAAACCATTTACTATATTTACATTTCTATGATAATTTCAAATTATAAGATTATTAAATATTTATGTTTAGTTTAATTAGAACAGTTTGCGAAATGTGTTAATCCACGCTGGTTGCATATCTGGCATACTCCTTTAGATATAAATCTTCAAGCAGTTTTATTTGCCTTCTGGGGATACACTCCGTTCTTAATTTTGGTCATTTTATCTACGACAAGGCATGGTACTTCACTTTCTGTAACCGGCTCCCACTTCGTTGAAATCAAATCATCAAGTTTTGGAGTTGGTTTTCTTAAAATATAGCAATTTTTAATGTATATGTATTGGAGTATTTCGGAGATGCACGACTAGTTTTGAACCCGATGGAAGCTATTTACTAAGACTTGAAGCGTTTGGTGTATATGGCCCGCTGGCCAGCAACAGATTTTCATGACCAATTTCCTCTCGGGCGAAAAGTCGTAAAATGCTTCAGAGAGTTCCTCCTGCTCCTCAAACCCCCAACGGAACCGCAGCTGACGTTCACGAGGCTTTGTGATACAACTTTCTAAAGCATTTTACGAATTATCGCCCGAGAGGAAATGATTGAAGAAATTTGTACCTGGCTCGTGGATTAGCACTACAAGGCCTGTTTCAGACAACTCTGCAATACACAATGCAATGGAAAGTCAGGTTATTTTTTACACGACTGGGTTTTTCACAATTTTTTGGGCATTGAGCTGGCATTCTTTATACCGTCAAAACATTGTAATGGCTGGGTATATTATACAATTAACAATTGACATAACGTTTCATCTTCTGTCAAAAAGGTTCAATATAGCCCAGAGACCTCTAGGTTATGTTATTTCACTCATCTTATCTTGGGTATTTACGTCTGTAGTAGATGATTTATAGAGTAATGTCAGAGAAACTTCGCTTTGGTGTAATTGCTATAAAGACCGTAAACTTAATATACTAACGTAAATAAAGACCGATGCGGGAACGACACAACCTGCCATAATGACATAAGAAGTTTGCAGTGAATGGCATTCAGCCGCCTTGATGTCCGGTGCAGTGCGTTGAACCAGGCCTCATCGCAAGTTTTGTGACCCTCTGCAACAGTTTTGCGCAACTGCGTTCGCTTCCCAACAAGCATTTCCCATTTTTGGTGGTCTGTTCTGAAAGTGGCCTTGCCTGGCCAGATCCAACAGGTATCATGTCATGGAAGTCGAGAAGATTCCATTCTGTGCACATGCCCTAGCCAACGCAAGCGTCATCGTTTAAGAAGTGCGGTTAAGTTAGGCAGTTTTGTTGGATCTAGAACTTGAGAAGGTTTTTGTCACTCTGTCTTGACAATCCCAAGATGTATGTATATAAATATATATCTAAATAAGTAAGGTTAGATAAAAGTAAAGTAAGATATAAGTATCTACTAATGTAATTTTAAAATTCTACAACAACTTTTTGCAAACATTTCAGGCGTCCAAAGCGTGTGCATATTTTGCCTAATATTTTTTACTGGCGTTTTACGTTTTGGAGTGAGCTTCGAGAACTTTTTAAATAACGAAAAGGTTTTTGAAGCTGTAACTTTGTTTTGAATTTTTTATATTTGCACATAAATACATACTTTGCGTAATGTTTATGCTACCAATTTAAAGATTATAGTATTTTTTGTAAATATTTAATATGTAATAATAAATATAAATTATGAGCCATTGCTAAAAAAATTATAAACCATAAAAAATCAAGAATACTGACTACTACTGCTATTTCTACTGCTATTTTACAAAAGGTGTTGATCTATTTTAAGATATTAGTAGTCACCATGAATGACGTAAAGCGGTAACAATTCTAGGAAAATTCGTATTTTACACGCTTAATATTAGCTTCACTTGTATGTATGTTTGTTTGTATGTTTGTAACCGACTCCTTTGGGCACGATTTTGATCCACTTTAAACGGCCAGATTTCATTCAAATTTTGCACATCTGTCAAAGACCGATGATAATGCAATAATTTGTTTAATTTTTTTATTTTTTAGTTGAATTATGTATAAAAGCGTGTTTTTTAGTTTTTTAAACTATAATTATTTCAATGAACGTCTGCATTAACCTTACCTTATTCTGAAATTGACAATAAGGACTTGCAAATTTTAAAAGCTTACATTTCATGTAAGAGAGTGGATCATGTTATGTATCTATCTTTTATATAAGTTCATCACGTGCTCCATTATGGTCGATAACGTATCATTTATTACCAAAAAAAAAAAATTTCCTTATTTCATTGCGCATATTATTTGTTCCTTGAATGTTCGATGTCATTTTAATTATCAACTTTTTTGAAAATAACGGCTGATTAAAATGTTGTTGAAATTTGACACAATAGTAATTCGGAGTGTTAGCAACAACATAAAAAGTTAAAACAAAAACGTTGCTTACTCCTAAACTAAGTATTAATTAAAGTCATAATTAAAATAAATTAAAATGTGACCTAGTAACTGAGTTCCAATAAAAACTTTTAACAAAAGATAATTATTCCGTTATACTCTACTACTACTAAGTAATTCATTTGCTTGTTTGGTCTAATTATTACAAATTAAAGTCAAATAACCGTTAAAATTATTAGTTATAATTGTGTCTATCTGTTTTCAGATCAGAATAAAAAAAAAAAATTGATTCAATGTTATGCACCGCGCCATAAAGAGATAAAATCAGGATCTAATTTATAGCAATATAGTTTATTTAGATAATCGTAAAAAAATACCCGACAAGCATATCACCCCTTTCTAATTTGAAAAATAGCTACGTCCCTAAAAATAGTGAAGTGAATAGATACTCGTAAATTAATGAAATATATACAAATGTTTATTTATTTTATTGATATAAAAGCTGTTAGCTGGAGTTTCTATCCTCGTCGCCTCTCCAGTTACAGGACATACGGGTACGCGACCCCGGCCTCTGCGAGCTACTGCAGTCTCAGTCCCGTTCCCCATCCGAGACTTACGGTATCCCTTACCCTAGATTCCTTTCTCGACCCATTTTTTCGTATACAAATTTACCTTCTTCTTTCTTTCCCATCTTAAAACGACTACATTCCCAAGGGGTGTAGGCGGCCGGCCATAAAAGAAATCAGCCAAAACACTTTACAATGTTACTTACACATGGCACCGACCCTAATGAAATTGGGAAAAGGGCCAGTAAGATGATGATGATGATGATTCATATAAAATAGAGACTACTGCAACTATTTTACTGTGCTAAGTAGCAATGAAGTGATTTAGTTTGAACTTAAATGGTTTCATTTGAGTACCATGTTCCCTGAATAAATGTACTTACAAAACGAGTTATGTCATCTGTACGCTTGGCAGCCTTTTCCCCTAGCGACCCCGAGAGTAAAGTACGAGAAATAAAGTACCACTATATTTATACATCTAATAACACAAAGGGTAGAAAAAAAAATGTATTTGTGTAATTAAAAGTATTTACAATAACAGCACGAGTAGAGTAAAATTGGAGACAGCTGGGTTTCCGGTCAAAAGAGGAGTAAGAAAAAGAGACCCTCTCTCAACACTGCTGTTTATATCACCACTAGAGTCGATTATCTGCGACCTTAACTGGAAAGGTCGGGGTATTAAGATCCAAGAAGCCTACTTAAGCCACCTAAGATTTGCAGACGACTTGTTCCTTTTATCAGAAACAGGAACAGAAATTCAGTACATGATAGAGTCACTCAATGACGCCAGTAAACTAGAAAGCGACGAAGAGCACAAAGAGAATACTATAGGATGGTAGCGAGCTTCTCAAGTATACATACGAGTACACATACCTGGCTAAACAAATAAGCTTTAACCAGAAAAGTAACAATCAAGAGGTGGAGCGCAGGGCACAGTTAGCGTGGAACAAATACTGGGCACTGAAGTACCTTTTCTTTAAAAAATTAAGTAATTAAAATTTAAATTAAGGTACTAAACTCGTGCTTTATACCGTACCTTATGTATGCTTGCCTACTGTGTAACGAAAATTCAACAAAAAAAAAAGGAATAAATAATTATATGCCAACGAGGAATAGTGCGCGGTACCTTTGATGAATTTTAAAAAATACAAAAAATAAGACACATCACAAAGGCAAGGGATGAATTGGTACACGCTCAATCATTAAAATCTAAGTGGCCGGACATTTGGCGCCTACCAGACCAGAGATGGACCAAAAGGGTGACCACATGGGCAGGTTCACAAGGCAAAAGAAGGAGAAGTAGACCTGTAGCTAGTTAGGAAGATAAGCTGAAAACAACAGCCTGTCCCAACTGGATTAATCCAGTTGGGACAGGCTGTTGTACTAGCTCAATGTAGAGAGGACTGGCATTCTTTGATCCAGGCCTTTACCTGCAGAGGGGTTCTTGCAAATAAATAATAAAATATATTAAACATCAAATTTATTTAAAATCTAAATTACCAACCAAATTTAAGAACTAAACTTAATTACTAACAAAAATGTATAATACTAACATAGAATTTAAGGTTTCTTTTTGGAATCTGCTATGAAATAAAAGGCTTTTTTTATATTTATAGTATATTTTTGACATTTTGAGTATTTCATTGGCCTTCCCAAATGTCTGACTGCGGTGGCAGACCGGCTGGAGGAACTGCCTAAGATTTGGTTGAGTTTCGTGATTACCGACTTGTCTAGTCTACTGGGTTTCTAACCCAAAATGTGTTCAAAACTAAAATGGTTCTTTCGTATAAAGACGACCCCGGACGCCTACATGTTACTTGGACAGTTTGAATTTATGTAGACTTGGATCCTAGGATTTGTTTCAGCCTTTCTTTTTAATGCTACTCATAGCAAATGCCGGCACCATCTAGCTTTAAAGAAGAAATGATTTGTAAAATTGTCTGAAAAGATCTACTCGCAAAAATAAATTCATTCATTTGTTTATTATCATTTATACTAGTACTTTATTTATGTATAGAAATAAAGTACTATTTACCATTCTCATTCAGTAAACATTCTTGTACAGTTGACTGGCTATAATTCGAGTACAAAATCCGTAGTGCCCTATATTTTCTTTATTTTAGGGGAGGTCACTTTTTAATGTATTCTTTATAAATTAATACCTTGGTTTCCAAGTTTTACCATATTCACATAATGACTGTCCTAAGGTTTTGTTCGTCTTAGCCAAATCCGTACTATTTCAATATTTTATTATGATATTATATATTATCAAATTTAAATCAGTAAAATAGGTGCAGCAAACAGACTATTTTCCTTAATAATATTATTTTTTAAAATTTTAAATATGTTATCAAATAGTTTTTACATTTTCATATTTCTTGTTACAGGTTGTTAATATGAAAAAATTCACACACAAAACCATGATGGATTATATATGTTTATTGATTATCTTTATGGTATGCATTGGTAAGTTCATTTGTTAAATAAAATATTCTATGCCTTTGTCGCAGCAAGATACTTATAAAAGTAACATAGTATAGTATATCTCTAGAGAAATAATCGTATAACGGTTGTACTAAACATTTTGAACATAATTAAATGCCAAGGGATTTATATTTCAAACTGTCTTTTAGGATACAAAATACGAGTATATCCTTCATACAATGTAGCGTTCTTTTTTAGATTTATTTATTATTTTTAGATATTAAATCTATGCGTTTATTTATTTGTTACCATGCAAACGGTTAATATATACATACCTATCTATCTACATATATATACTTCCACTACATTTATTTTACTGGATTTTTAAGTAGTTGAGAATTAACGAGTAGTAATCAATTTATAATTTCATTACGTACTTAAACACCTAGATAATGTTACTACGTATCCAAGTTACGTCTATCGATCCAATAATAGCAGAACATAGGGCTACGTTCATATAGAAAAGAAAATTGGAAACAAATATCGTTGCTACCGCCAAAACATCAATCGTAATTTCTTTCAACACAATGAAAACGAAATCATTGCAATTCAACCTTTGAGAGGTTTCTATTCAGACCGAAATTACTATCAAAGGAGAAATATATCTTTCATTTATTTTCTACAGATCAAGGTGACGGACATTGGAAGGAAAAGGAGACAGAAAACCTTAGACACGATATTCAGTTGTACAAAAAAATGGCAGGTAAGATTTTATAAGAAATGATGTAATATAGGAACCACAACGTTATAAGTAACTAATAAATAATTGTATATTTTGGTGCTACGTTGATATGGTTTTTGTTATAAAGGCAGCAATGGATTTTTAGTTTATTAAGTACTTATTTCAAGGGTAGCAATACAGCATTGCGTATATGTAACTGTTTAAGTGGATAAACGAATCTAACGCAAGGATTCTGATCTACGAGCATTTAGTAATAGTTATTTCCCTATACACATTCATTTTCTTTGTCTTAACAATTGCTTGCAAAAGTGTGTGTGATATGTTTCAATTTCCTTTCCAGAAAAAATTGAACGGGAAATACAAAGCTTTTATGATAAATATCCGGACAAACGCTACAAGGAAGACGGTGTTGGTAGAATACATAACAAACATGTAACAAATACAATGAATCATCAAAAAGAAACAGGAAAAGATAATACTAAGGATATGAAAGAAAATAACCTTTTTTATACACACCTTAATAATATAACGAATAGTATATCAGCAGAGCCTGGAAATTATGAAGGCAACATAGTTAAAGTAACTTTTAAAAACAATCAACCCGAAAAATCTGAAATATTTAATTCACCTTGGCCCAAATTCGAAGACATTCTTGTAGCTATGGGGAGAAAATATGACTGGAAAAATGATAGATGGATAAAAGTAAAAGGAAAATTAAAAGAATTCGCCGACAAAAAGAATTTCAAGGCAGTAGATAATAACAATATAGAATTCCATGAAAAGCACAAATTTAGCTACAGAATCGTAAAACTAAAGAAAAGTAAGAGTAGACGAAATATCGTGGTCGCCGTATCAGCTGTGAGATAGTGCGTAAAGAAATCGGTAGAATAAGCCAATGAGTTATAAAGGGACATATTTTTTGTAGATAAAAACGGGACCAACATGGATGGCGCCAGAGTTCGATCGCTTTATGAAAACAACTAGACTTTATAGTGTAACGTAACACCGCGTTAATTGACTGCCTCTGAACTGTAAAACATTTGTGCAATATGTAATATTTTTCTGTGCTAATAAAACAGGAGCTTTATTCTATACGCCTGTGCTCCAAAAATGTGTAGTTATGCCTGTAGAAACCTTCAAAATACGCATGTAATCTTTCGAAATGTTGTCTGTTATCGCATAAGTAGCAATTTCAATAGATTTATTTTTGTCGCAATACAAATATGAAGTGATAAAGTTAAACGTAGGGCTGCTCTCTGGAATTTCAACATACATAAACTGTCGTTAAAAATAAACTTGTCCGCTGAAATTTGTGTTAAATTATTTCCTTATAGGCGAATATTACTTTCTATTTCTAACACATGATCCACTTCATAGTGAACAACCACCTTAGTTTATAGACACTTGAAACACTAGGGATGTCACGTGCGCATTACCAGCCATATAAAGCTTTGATATATTCTTTAAGAAGAACCACATTCTGTAGTTTCTTGAACTAGTAGAATTAGAAAATAACATTTACAGGTAGACCTTGCCATTCTTCTCACCATCGTTTTTGCCAATTAATGTAAATAGTGTACAAAAAATATATATTTAGAGCTATTTTTTCAGACTGTCTATCATTTAGACAGGCACCCTGTTTATTTAACATCTACTTTAAGTTAAAGAAACTCACAAATAACTGACAACTAACATACTAACCCAGTCAATCCAAAAGCAGCCATACACAAGGTTATAAAAACTCGCAGCAAAATGCATGACTTCTGGAAAATTGTTTTTTCACGCAAGTCACCATTCTACGCTAGCGTAATGGCTACGGCGTCGAATTCGCTACCAAGTGGATGCGGGTTCGAACCCCACCTAGTACTCTACCGTCGTGAACCCACTCCTAACACAAGCATTTAGCTTAGCTGGAGGGGTTAACAAGAATACTAGTAATGTGTGATCAACATTGCTAGTACTCTTTTTTAAAAAAAAAATATAACCACCTTAATAGCAAGCAGAGATAGATAATGGATTCGAGTACTGTAGGCGAATAACTCTGCTGCATCGTATTTTTAAACCTATAGCTAGTATGTTTTTGGTCGCATCATATTCCAAGCCTTTTAATATGTAATTCAGTTTTAATTTAATATAATACATAATTTTTTATTAATATTTCATATAGAGCATTAACATAGTGTAACGTACATTTCAAAAGAAATGAAAACAAAATATCTACTACGTACCCGCAAAAATGTCTTAGAGACATTTTATTTGGATCAATCGCTCACTCAGATCTCAGTAAATGTGTTATTTGTTCTTAGAAATAAGGTAGCGGGGTGTAAGAAGATTCAGCTTCAATCATTTTTCAAAGCGCCTGCCTGTTGGTAACAGTATGAACAAGTTCCCAGATATAATTTGTCAGAAACATATTTTGTTTTCCCACGTCGACATATGCATAAGAGTTATGGCTCCTATTTGTTACAAGCGAAGGAATTTCAAGAAAAGGAATGATTCTATTTAGATTATTTTTCAAACAAAAATATATAATGCTGCTGCTTTTTCGTAAGTATACAATTGAATTTTCTCTGTATTACGTACTCTGTTCTCCATTCTGTAGAACGGACTTCAATAAATCAGCCTACTTGAAACTCTCATGACATTTTCCACACTTTTTGTGACACTCTGTTTTAAAGTAAGTTACTTATTTGGACTGAAAAATAGAAAAACCAACTATTAATTAAGAAATATTATTAATATTGGAAGTCTTTAAGTTAAAATTTAATACATATTGTTTTAATTTTATCTTTAAAAAGAGATCGTGCTATCAATAATATTTCATAATGAGAGCTATAAATGGCGTTCTCATATTTCTGCTGTTTTTTTTTAATTGAACGAACGTGCACGAAATAGCAACAAACGGATTAAAATTAATTAAGGTTGTCACGACACTCACAGTGCAATTTTAGCAGAAGATATATATTTTCATTGTTTTTGTTACACGTCTTTGACTTACTGGACAAACAATTTTTAATTAATTCAAAAACAAAGGAATTTCGTTTCTTTGTTTGCATTGTCTATGCATCTTATCTGTTTTTCATCTCTATTTTGGGAGTCTAATATATTCGCTTATCTCTTAGGACGTTACATAATTTTTCTATACAATTCCTTTCCTAAGGAATATTTGACTTAAAGGATTTTTTTACTGCTAGTCCAAATCATGTTTAGTAAAAATATAAAGCAGCTGTAAACTAGTACATACTCGTATTATTTAAGGTTTTAGTAATATTTTTTACGTCGTGTTTGAAAACAGTATATAACGGATCTAAGAAACGGCCGAATCTTGATATAGCACAATAATCACGATGACGTAGTTTTTCTCTAGTTGTTTTGTTGGATTAAGTGCAAAATATTTTGCTTGCCAATTTTTAATATTGTAAGAATGTACTAAAATCTGTCATTATTATTTATATATATTATTGTCTGTAAAAAAATACATAAGTACTAGTTAACTAGTTTTCTTATCCTTTTCACTTAATCTTTTAGTTTCACACAATTTTATACTAGCATTTTTACAGTACGTATGTACACAAAAACCTCCTCATTTTGTCATCACAAGACACGCACCCTAAAAAAAGATTATTTTGATTGATTAGTGTTTCAGGTCCAAAATACACCGTGTAACGATACCTCAGCGTATTTTTAAACAGTTTAGAAAAGTATATTATGATTAGTGTTTGCGTCTATCGTGTGGACGATGAATATTCATTATTTTTAATACCCGACGCAGAAAGAAAGGTGTTTTATGTGTGGAGTATAATACAAGGGCAGGAGCCTCTAACTAGTCCATTAGTCACTCTTATTCTTCTAGGTTCTCCTAAATAAAATATACAGCTTTTCGTTCATAGTTTCAGCAAAGTTGATTTTCAGATTGGTACTTCGAAAACCTATGGATGAGATATGTGGGTGGTCTAACATTGAATAATAGTTCTAAGTTCAATGTGAAAGGAGACCGACAAATGTCGGCCACAGGACGGACAGCAGTCTGGTAAACATATTAAAATAGTAATCGTTTTCTTTAATTGAGGGATTAATATTGCTGAGAATTTGGTAGTATCAAATGAACTTACATTCTGTCAAAAAAGTATCGGGAATTGATAATCCTATGATTGATATGATTAATCCTAATTCCAAATTCAATCCCCAATAATTCTTTTTCATGTTAAATTGGCACAGCTGTTTGCTATATTGGCGCGAAGTTTGAGCAATATCTATCATTTAGTTTGTTTTCAGTACTCGATTTTGTAAGCTCATCTCAAGAGTTAAGTAATACCAGTCGTAACTGCATTGTTGGCCGAAGGATTGTTGGTTGCTGTTGTTACATGATGTCGGTAATCTGGTACTTAAGCTGGGCCAGGTATGACAATGTTTTTGGCCACCAGGGGAGTCTCCCTGGTGGTCGGGCGCATCGAGGCGCTGGGCTTGCGGGTGGCCCTGGATAAGACGGAGGCCCTTTTATTCCATGGGCCTCGTCGTGGTCCACCCCCTGGCGCCTCTATCGAGGTTAACTCGGTCCTCGTACCGGTTCAGGCCCACATAAGGTATCTGGGCCTGATCCTCGACGGTAGGTGGCTCTTCGACGAGCACTTCCGACAGCTTGCTCCGAAGCTGGTCGGCGCTGCGTCCGCCCTTGGGCGACTCTTGCCCAATTTGGGCGGACCCAGTGTCGCTACAAGACGGCTGTACACGGGGGTTGTCCGGTCAATGGCACTGTACGGTGCACCGGTGTGGGCGGGAGCTCTGACCGCCCAGAATAGGGCGCGCCTCTGGCGCCCTCAGAGGGTTATGGCGGTTAGAGCCATACGCGGATACCGCACCGTGTCGACGGAAGCGGCGTGCGCGTTGGCCGGGACACCCCCGTGGGATTTAGAGGCGGAAGTGCTTGCCGAAGTATATCGGCGAACGGCTGAGTTCCGGGCGGGAAGCGGCAGTCGGCCCCCGCCCGAAGAGGTACGCGAATGGCGTGAGGCCGCTCGCCGAGCCACCATGGCTCGTTGGTCGTCCCGGCTGGAGGCTCCACGTGCTGGCTTTGCCGCCGTGGAGGCGCTCCAGCCGGTCATCGTCGAGTGGGCAGGGCGGCAGCACGGGACCCTTTCCTTCCGACTGACGCAGGTCCTTTCCGGGCACGGCTGCTTCGGGAAGTACCTGCACTCGGTCGCTAGGAGGGAACTGAGTCCCGCCTGTCACCACTGCGACTGCAGTGAGGACTCGGCTCAGCACACGCTGGCATTTTGCTCCGCCTGGGCGACGCAGCGTCGGGCCCTCACTGCAGTCATCGGAGGAGATCTCTCGCTACCGGCCGTCATACGCTCCATGGCCGGTAGCGACAGGAATTTTACCGCGGTCGCGACCTTCTGTGAGGACGTCATCTCGCAGAAGGAGGCGGCGGAAAGGGTCCGGGAGGACGATCTCCACTCGGACCTAATTCGCCGCCGGCGAACCGGGCGGCGGAGGCGCGCTTACCAGCGCCTCATGCCGCCCTGAGTGTGGCCGCGGGTGGAAGGGACGGGTTTTCCCCTCCACCCGCTATAGTGGCCCCCCGCGAGGAGGCGGCGTCCGCGTGTGCCTGGACGTCGCCTAATTGAGAGGTTTTTTACCCGAAGGTGGTGCCCGCGCTTTGCGGGCAGGCGCTAGGAGGGTTCCGGATGTCTTAATAAAAGCTGTTCCCGGATCCCTCCTACTTAAGGCGCAGTATGGCACACCGTGTGGTTTTAGTCGGTTCGATTCCGACACACCGCCCCGCCGAAAACCCCGGTGGGGTGACGGCCCGAGGGGGTTTCCACACGTACAAAAAAAAAAAAAAGGTATGACAATGTTACACTCCTCCAGCTCAGTTTTTAGATAACATTTTATTAAAATAATGAAGACAGCAGAAAATAAACATGATACTAAACCAATGAAATTATTGGTTTCTAGTATAGCCACATTTCGGTCTGGGAAGCCTTTCGTTGGAGACCATGGTTCTGTCTATGGTCCGAAGCGTGAGTGCGTGGGATTTTGCTGTCTCATTTGCGAGGAGGTAATGTTAGCCAAAGAGGCGGCGGAGAGGGTACGGGAGAGGACGAGTACTCTCCGCTCCCGCAGAAGACGCACCAGGTGCCAGAGAGTGCAGCACGATCTCCGGCCTCCATGAACGCTGGCGGGGGTAATGGATAGGGCTGTCCGTTACCCTAGCAGAAGCAGGCCTGAGAAGGTGCGCGAGGGGCAAGGCCCCCGTACTCCACGTTGTGGCCGCCTACTGACCAAAAGGCGGCCAAGGTCTGCAGGGGTTCCCGGAGGCTTTCTTCTTAAGGTATACCCGGGTCCCTTGCAATAGGCCCACTTGTGATGGAACACCGTGTGGTTTTAGTCGGTTCGATTCCGACATATCACTTCACCATTAGCTCCGATGAGGTGCTGATCCGTGAAGGCTTCCACACGAAAAAAAAAGTTATACTAAATTTTTTATATTTTTATTGCAATATTAACTTGGAGAGAGTAGTCTATTGGTATAATGGTTGGTGACCCTGACTGTTGAGCCAGAAGGTCGTGGGTTCGATTCCCACCCAGGACTAATAATTGTGTAATAAGAACCATAATCTGGTCTGTGTCCAGGTGTAATTTATCTATAATATATTTAGTAATATATAAGTATGTTTCTTAGCAGTCTGGTTACCATAGTACAGGCTCTGCGAAGTTTGGGATCAGACGGTCGTGTGTGAGGTGCCTCAAGTTATTATTATTATATCTCTAATGCGCAAACAAGTTCACAAGAAATCTATTCTTCGAGAGAGTTAATCATTGAACGGGTTAATTTGACATTGCAGTGAGTATGTGATTAGGGTGAAGCCTATATTGTCTATTTTAATGCTTCCAAAACACAAGTATGTCTGTTACTGAAAAAGAGTACTTTCAAACTTACACCTACTTTCCAAAATTTATATTTACCGAATACTGAACGTCTAGGGCTTCTGGGCATCACGTTAGGCGTGTACCATCATCGTCTTCATCGCCACTTTCTATAAGGTGAGTAGGAAGACAAAGGCTTATTCCATGCCTTGGACGAATTCTCATACAAAGCTGTTAGTACCCTTCCATTACAACTCTATTTTTGAATAATTTACCAAAGCAAATTATCCCGTAAAACAAAATATTTCCTTTATAAACGAAAACCACGACCGTACTGACTTTTTCACAGACATAGGAGGCAACACCACCCCAACAAAAAAGTAGTAGCCATTTCTTTTAAATAACTTCTAATAATTTAGAGTACCAACGAGATATAGATTATTCTTTAATGAAACCCTATCCCAAAGAAAATATTTTCTGCTTAAACAAATACTTATCTGGCTTAAACGGTATATTCTAAAGTCCGCTTCAAAGATTTCCAATTATATCTACTGCGCAAATACCTTTTCTATTTACATGGTACCCAGAACGGTCGAGAGATCTTTTATGTAGTTTTTGAGAATGATCCTTCAACAAATTCAGTGGTACCATCAGTAAACAACTTGTGTTTGCCTTTCCTCGTCCTTGCGACCTGTACAAACACCAATATTTTTACACCGGGCTGTTACTTGTAAGAAACGCCAAAGTGTATTTATACTGGGTACTTCTGAGGTCCGAAATACTAATTAGGTGACAAATAAACGGCTCAATTCACACGGAAAAAGGGACATAAGTAGTTGGTACCTAGTATAAATGGAGTTATTTCTAATATGTTAGAAATGAAAGCGAATAGTTTGAGTTTATTTTTAATTTAAGTAGTAGTTAGCAACATAATTATTCGGTCTGTAAAATACTGTGGTAGAATTAAGGGCGACAGTTAGTTAAACTGGCACTTAAAATACCTAACTCTATCGCCAATACTCAGTTTAAGAGATAATTATTTCTTATTTTATAGAAAAAACCAGCGTTACAGGTAATATCTGTTTCATAAGCTAAACTGTAGCCCTATAAACAGACACTTCACACCGACCCGGCTGATGAGGTCATAAAAGTGTGTCAATACCAGTTGAACTAGATGCGCCCTTGTGCAAGTTCCTTCCTCACTTAGCCTGTTAAAATAATATCAGAATAAAATATAATTTATACGTTTATTATGTATTGCAATGTAAATAATATGTACCATTTTTACAGAATACATAATAGTACAGGTACAGAAGTCCCACTTCGCAAATCATTTAAATAAATAGAATACCTAGAAGTTGCCTCTCTATTGATATCGTATCTCTTATCTGTTTTGACGACGCCGCAATGTTAGGGTTGCCTTTTATAAAGAAATAATTAATCTGAAAATTTTATTACCAGTAAGTTATGCGTTTATTATTCCATTTTTGTAAACAAATAAATATAAGCTAGATACTAATAACTCGATAGTCTAGATACGAATGGATGAAGTAACGCAGTGCATGAGTAAGCATCGAACTAACGTGCGGCCCGGCCGGCGCGCGTCGTCCCACTGCACTTTGGCACGATTAGTCGACCCCGCCGTGTGAACCTGGCCTGCTATTGCTTACCTTGTGGTTGTGGTCAATCAACTTAGTATTCATATGTAGTTACGTGGGGTACACTGAAAGTTTTACGTAACTCATTAATAAAACAATAAAACAATTTACGTGTAAAGTAATATATTATTTACTCCTTTTCGAAGTATTCTCCATTACATTTTAAACACTTTTTCATTCGGTCAAACCATTTTTGAAAACATGAGGACAATTGGTCTGAGGGCATGTTTTTCACGTGCAGGTTGAAAGCTATCATGGCCTCTTCCGGCCTTGTAAATATCATACCTCTCATCAAATCTGTAATTTTCAGGAAAATAAAAAAATCGCATGGTGCTAGGTCTGGACTAAATGCGGGTTGAGTCACTAGCTCTACCTTTTCAGAAACCAAAAATGACTTTGTCTTGTTCGCGGTGTGTGCCGTAGCATTGTCATGGTGCAATAGGATGCGACTTTTTGGTCGTTTTTCCCTAACTTTTTCAAAGACACTGGGTAAATAAATGGTAGTGTACCACTCAGTATTATCTGTCTTTTGTTCTTTAAGTGATGTTACTTAACTGCGTAGTGTTCCGTTTGTACCTTTGTACACAATTAATATAATTATAAGTATGTAGGTGTGTGTTTAATAAATGTATTTTCTTTCTGTTTCTATTAAGGTATTTATTCAAAGACCTTAAAGATAAAATATGTTATCGACCTAGTCGGTTTGCGAAATGACAGTGTTATCAAATCTGTAACTCAATGTATTATAAAAATCTTTTTAACAAAAAATTAAACCGACGATTTGGCGCCGACTCAAAATAAGTTTATATAAAATTTTATAGTTTATGTAAATAAGCTCAAGACTTAAGAGGTTTATTTATTTATTGCTTTTTAGTTATTTCGTCAGTTTCATTTTTTGTTTAAAAGATTTTTATTGGATGATTTTTTTTCATCATCACCTCAGCTACCAGATAAAGTAATGAAAAGTAAACAGAAACACTATTCGTTCCTCCAATTTTCCAGGGTTTCTCTCAATTTTATCAGGATTCCATCATCAGATCCCGACTTCCTTGACATAGGACCACCCTTGAGGTATATCCTATCTAACAAAAAAAGAATAATCAAAATCGGTTCATAAATAACAAATGAGGAGGCTGAACATACATAAAAAAAAAAATATATATAAATACGGTTGAATTGAGGACCTCCTTTTTTTTTCTTCGGTTAAAAATTGCTCTCCACGCCTTATTATTTTATATTGCTTGTTATTTTGTGGCGCATTAGACAAGGCAATATGTACATTATGTACACGTTGCACTTACTTGTCAAGAGCTTTTCAAACACATTAGGATTTAAACGTCTGTCAACTGCCATTATTCAGCTGCGGAGTTTTCTTACAAGTCAGACTCATGTAACGATAAATAAAGCTTGTGTTTGGGTAAACATTTTATGTCGCTAAAATGTTTACCGACCGCGAAATAAAACAGACTTTGAAAAATCAATTTTTATTTACATGATTATTTTTCCTTAAGCGAAAAACATAGCCGTAATTTAAAAAAAAATGTAAATTAAAACTTATACGTTATGTACTTATGTTCTTGTTCTTTTATGTGTTCCAAAACTATAATATGTGAGGCACATATTATAGTTTTGGAACTCAAAAACTATAATTTGTGCCAATATCCAGCTCAATACAAAAACGATTATATTGTTCTTTGTATACGAGGAAGTTTCTTTAAGTCAAACTTCTTTAAAATCGTTGTGATTTGAAATTCGATGAAATGGAAAACTCACTCTAAAAAGAAACAAACATATTCATAAATAGGATTTAGCCTGCGAGAAAATGAGATAGAATACAAGTAGATGGTGTTTCCTATAATCTTTGCCTTTGCGCCTGCTTACTACGAAGCCTTCAGAAAATACGTCAATGTCAACGTGGTGTAATTTTTGTGCATTTGCCTATTAAAATTCGTTGGTTAATTAATTAATATTAATTATTTAACACATCTGTGTTAATTTGACCAATAACTTTAATATAAATTATCTAAAATTAAATTTATTAACTTAGTTTTAGATTAGTAAATTATTTGTATTGATTTTACTTTTTATTTCTCATTCTCTTGTAGGCTACGTACTTCTGCCGTGTGTGAATTTCAGATACACATTTTTTATACGTGGGACGATCTTATCTATAAGGAACTAACTCAAGTGGTTGAACCTCGCACTCTCCCATCCCTTCCAATTTTCCGTTAGTTTTATTTTGAAACTATTTCCTTTTACCTAACACAAAGGGAGGAAGGATCCTTCGACCAGGCTACACCTAGCCTAGTCAAGCCTAGTAGACTGCGGCCCAACGTTTGATATCGGGAAGTTGTTATACTTGTATACTAATCGGAGCTAGAACTTTCATAGCGCGATGCAGGATTTGTAGTTACAGCTCGTCTTCGCTAGATGTTGTTGAAGTATGTTTTTGATGTATGTAGAACTCGCCACAACGTGTTCGTCTTTTATTTCTTAAATATTTGTAGTGTTTGTACACCTGGTACACATGTCATCTATATCATTATATTAATACGTGAAGAGAATTCTTTGTACCCCTTTTTAAGAAAATTTCATGAACGTAGTAACGTGAATTTTGAAATATTAACAGTTATAGAAGAAGTGCAGAAAGCTAAAATTTTTAAATAATATGTCTTATAACTTTAAAAATTCAGTGAAAACTGCATAATGAAATTACACGCGTCAAATAAATATGATTACCTGTCATAATAAGTAAGTCTATACAATGACAGCTCAAGTTATACTGGCCAATGAAAAAACAATGGTCGAAATTCAACCGTAAGGCGATCTCTAGTATTAATAGGTACGTGAAAATAATTCTTTGTTCTCCTTTTTAAGCAAATATCGCGAAAAGGGGAATGGGAAATTTAAAATTGTTTAATGTTCATAAGGCGAAGATGTGCAATCTTCAATCAAAGTTAAAATTTATAAAAACTATGTGATAACGGTGACATTAAGCTAGACAAGTACAGTATATCAGTTGATATATCATTGCACGTATGACTATATAATGCCAGTGTTATACAGCTCAATGAAATAAAACACAACATCATAATTCTTTCAACTTAAAAAAAAACCATTCCATAAAAGACTTATATGGTTTTCTCATGGATACTATTGTCAGAACTGGATCAAATGTGACCACACGGGAAGTAACAGCTTTCAAATAAAAGAAGAATCATCAAAATTGCTTCACCCAAACGAAAGTTGTGAGGTAACAAACATAAAAAAAATACAGTCGAATTGAGAACCTCCTCCTTTTTTGAAGTCGGTTAAAAACTTAACGAATTATAGTCGTAATTCGATCACTGTAGTTATTATATAAAATCTTTTATCTTTTTATCTCACAATAATTGTGAGATAAAAAGATAAAAGATTTTAAGTATTTGTGCACCTGCCACACTTGTCATGAAATAATTATTATTTCATGACAAGTGTGGCAGGTGCACAAAAACTATAAATAATTAATAAATTAAAGACAGACACGTAATAAGACTCCATGTCAAATTCCTTTTAGTATATAATAGTTTGAAAAGATTATAGTCAGTCATCAGTGTTAGAAACTGCTTAGCTTACCTTGTTCTTCATATTTATTATACAATTCTGTTGACAAAGGAGCACAGGGCCCGCTTGGATGGTAAGTGGTTAAGGCACTAGATGGCCTACTGGTACTTTAAAGTCGGTGCCAAGTCAAGCCTTTAGAAAAAAAGAATAATTCTGTTTACTAAAAAATATACGAGTATATGAAATACATATGAAAAATTGAAAATCGTTTTTGAATAAAAATAGAAATTTCTAGATACCAAAATAATGATAATAATGAACAGATACATAATGTTTTATTATATTGTATCTATTACGGGTATTTCGAAGTAGTACATTAGCATTTTCTTTAAGTTACTGTATCAGTGTGTGGAAACTTGTGCCTTGTGCCAAGACAAACGTCAATTCAAGCGAATCCTATTATTACCTCAGTAAAACGAACACAAAATAAAGTAGAAAACATAAGACGTGTCATATCCAGATCAATTTTTCATCGACATTTTTTATGTCCCGCTTCTGAACTAACAATTTATCAAGCCCATGTGTTGCTGGGATGTACAGCAAAAAAATCACAGATTAGGTTTTCACGAAAAAAAAAAAAAGATGTACGTGATCTCACTCGAATACGTGACTTGAATCGTACAAAGCAAAAATGTGAATTTTATGATTTTTATACGAGATTCGCTGCTTTTCAACTTCCTAGTGGACCTTTACTCTTGTGATTTTAATTCAACAGCCGATACTTGCTCTTTGACAACATCGCACGACTGCGCAATACAAGTTTATTTTTCCACACAATTTATGTCGTACGGCGTTATTTGAGATACTTTGCTGAGGGGAAAAGGTTTTACTGGAAAATCTTCAAATTGTCTAGCATCATTTTAACATGATTATATTTTATTGCTTAATACTACTTACTATGTCTCCTACTGTCATGACATGAAATTGTAGGATATTAGTTATTATTTTTTGGTATAAGATAGGTTATATTACAATAATATAGATGATTGCACACTATGCACATGGGTACTACCTAGATAATTTCAATACTTACAATAGTCTTAGTCGAACTAGGTTAGTACTTTAAATAACAGTAGCAAATATCTATATCTCTAGGCTTCAGAGGAGTAATAGTGTATATAATTTCTTATTCCATACGACTTTTGTAGTTAACGACGTATTGATATAAAATTCTGCCTTATCGAATTTATTTTAGTACATACGAATGTAATTGCTGCATACGGAACGAGAGCAGGTCACCGGTCGGTACAATTTAACGTATAACGTAGTAACAAGATCGCATATTTTGTGCAAAAACTTGCGGACTCGTTCACAATTATATATCTTTTCTCTTGAATCACTTTAAAAAAAACTACATAATTTTACTTTTACAAAAGCACTCAATCGACACACTTTTAAAAATGGCTTCCGCACAATTCCTCTGAATAAATAAACGTGATATAATTTTCTTGTTGTGTTTCTACCTGTCTCAACTTAACTGCGCTTAACTGGGATGAGGAAGTTCCATTTTCTTTTTGTATAAAAGAAAACCCGGTAAACAGGAAACCAGACGCAAAATAATAATGCAGAATAAAAAGGGTATTCAACAGAAGCACAGGAGAGCAAGGTAAGGTAAAGATGAGATGAGGTGCGAAATAACTCAAGGGCTGTTAATATTGTTCCTTTTCTATTTACAAGGGGTTGCGTGGTAGCAACAATAAAAAAGATTTATTATATATCTGTTTTTTTTTATAATTTATTGTTACAGCTTTACTTAATAAAATAAATGTAAATGTATATCCCTACACATATATATTATTCCGCCTAAAAAAATATTTGATGTACGAATAAGGAAATTGTAATAAAGTGGGTGGGCGGACAAATCATATAATATGGCTAAACTCGATAAAACAATTAGCTTGCTATAAAATTATATTCACGACGTTACTTTCTATCAGTTGCAAAGAGTAAAAAATTCGATGGAAACCAAAATATTTGAATAATATACTAAGGTTTTATAAAGTGAGGGGTAATTGAGTGTTATTGATCTTAGATCATGTAGAAGTTAGGAAGTCGGTTAAAGGATACGGCCGACAGACAATTAAAGTGATATATCACCATTAAGAATTATGATACAAAGGAGCGAGGGAGCACACGCGATCGGCGTTAATCGTAGTTTACGTGTACTAATCGGATTTTGTAATAATTAATTAGTAAAGAAAGGTAAAACCACTTGTTCGGCAATAGTGTACGGTTTTATTGTACAGGCAGCTTTTTTACATATACGTCTTTTTATATATGAACAAAATAACTGTAGAATTATTTTGTGTCTCTTATATATGCAGATGTTTATGTTTCAATTATACTCGGTACCTTGTTTAATTTGGTAGGTTGATTTGATATTAAGTTGTAATTTTTAATTAATGACATTATAGGCAAATTGAAAACCTATGCAAACCAATGAAATACTTTAACACCATTTACCTAATTGTTTTATTCTGTTACAAATAGGGTGTCCCTCTCGGTTTATCTTTACTTTTTGTTCTCAGAATTTAAACTGTATATTGTACTAAAAATACAAAAGGTATTAAAAATTTACTTATGGTTTATTATCAAATCCAAATTATATTGATACAGACCGCACGTAGGTACAAGTAATGCATATGTGTTTCGTGTACTGTCTTCAATTCCAGGAATGTCAAAGGAATTTATTCTCTTTACAAAAAGGTAGCCCTGAAGCAATCCCCGATGGTATCACTACTCTCGTTACCCGCTGTATGTCTTGTTTAGGTGGCGTCCTATATCCTTTGGATTTGACTTTTGTTTTTGTATACCGGTTTCAATTTATGTTCACACAATTTCAATCTCGGAACACAGATTGGATAGCATCGATATGTAAGACTGAATACATCAAATATTTTACACACTGCTATTTGTTGTTGAATATTTTTGACAAGTTTTTGTTTACGTTACGCAGAGTATCTAACGTTCAGTTCTATCTTTAAACCTTTTTTAAGTGCTTTGAAATATTTATTGTTGTTGTTGTATTGTTACGCTTTTAGTAAACATATATAATAATAATAACTCCACACATCTCAATATACCTACATATTGTTAAGATTTTTTTTATTGTTGAAAAATTCACGAAAGGTCGCTTTGGTGATAGGGTATGGAATAATAAAATCGACATAAATGAAGTAGTGTTCATTAATAAGAAGACAAGAGGCTAATAGCAAATAAATTAAGAAACATATCATTGGCAGAAATAACATAATACTATAATTGGCAACTTTAGAAGAGGTTAGCAATTAGCAGTTCCAGTATTTACAGTGCTAGGAGTCCTGTATGGTCTCAAGCCTTCAAACCAGCGTTTATGGAGGAACGAGGTCACACTCGTTGTTCATTTTAAATATACTTGTTAGTAAATAGTTACCGCTTTGTGGACCGAATGCCAAGGCAACACACAATTTTGAGGCTTCCTAGAATGAGATTCTTTGAAACCATAACCATAGATTATGGAACAATGGTATTCTCATTTAGGCCGAGAACACAAAGCACCTTTTTAGAAAATGCTGAATAAATTTTGTTAATCCACATTTTACACTAACTTTTAAACTTTCGTGTTCCACGATATAATTATGAATAAATACGGGAATTAACGCGATCACAAAATAGGTATTACATACCTCTGAATCGCCTGACGTCGACCAGGTTGCACGGACTGACTCAGGCAATTCACAGGTATGTAATACCTATTTCGTGATCGCGTTATTCTCGTATATATACATAATTTCACATTATACAATCTAAATTTAAAGGATCATTGTTTTGCAAGGGTTTAAACGTTCAACTCGCTCTAGTCCACTTTAGTAAAACATCACATAACGTGGGTAGCAGCACTCCGAGGTAGCGCATTGGGGGTAAAATAAATCAGGAGCCTAATGTATTTCCCTTCACGTCACAAGTATCGTTTACATACACCGGTCTGCGTGAACGATGGCTAAATATTCTGCAATAACATATTTGCGAGAGAGATATTAGGAAAAGCTTTTACCTGAAGTGGAAACGAGGAAACCTACTTATACCCTGTATTGACACGCATACTAATGAGTATGTGCCAAAATACCCGCAATAAAGTCCTTTTTATTCAGAAATGTAATATGTAGTTTATATTATATAAGAATTCTGAGGACTAGCAGTTGAATATCTAGGGCCTTAACAAAAATAACAATGCAAAAATAAACCAGTGGAATCGAAAACCTTCTCCTTTTTTGAAGTCTGTAAAAATGGATTATTTTAGAGATCTGTAATTTTTTATAGCAAGTTTTCTGCAGAATGTTGATGACTCTTTCTAAATTGTGTAGGTGAACTGATGGGCACTTTATGTGTCATATTCAACCGAGTGTAGCATGACTGTAACATGACTGCACGGATGGCGCAATGGTTTAAGTGGTCACCTCGCCACTACGCCGCGCAGTGTTGTGGGTTCAAATCCCATATGGGACAAAAATTTGTGTGATCTACGAATAGTTATCCCGAGTCTGGGTGTTCTTTGTGTCCGTTTTTTAAATGTTTGTGAAGACCACGACACAGGAATATTCCTAATGCCTAAAGTTAAGCTGTCTTTTAAAAAAAGAAATGCTTTGGAACGAATGAATGAAAACATTCGTATTTAATACCAAATATTGTTTTAATTAAGAGAATAATTTAGATGAGTAATACATTAAAAATTTAAAAAACCCCCGACACAAAATAATAAAAATAGTATGAACGGTTATCCTGGATTTGAAATTTGTCATAGTGTATAGTGTTCTGCTAGTATAAGCCCTTTCATTTGATAACCATATTGAGGGAGTTGTGAAAAAATATGTAATCCGCCATTTTGTGGCGGCGGCCATCTTGGACCGATTTTCATCAAACATAGCTGAGAACACTCCCGACTAATTCACCTTTCAAACAAAAAAAACAAAATCAAAATCGGTTCATCCATTTGGGAGCTACGATGCCACAGACAGACACACAATAACTAGATTTAATGGATTTGAATACATGAAATTTAATCTTTTTAAGGCATATGAGTGCATTAATTTCTGAAGAAATTTCTAAAACTTAACAATGGTGACTAGTTAATTCGTATTTTTGTTGTGTTGTAGCAATATACAAAAATGTATATCGTTGCTAAAGTGAAATCCAAATGCAATTCAGATTGGAAACGAAAATCACAGTGCACAATGCATATTCACAGTGGAAATGTAGTGCGAAATTGATGCGGTACGATACTGTAGGTTAGGTGATGTAATCAACATAGCATTTACGCTTTTGAACAATAGTTAACTTAGCTAGCTACTCTTCCTAATTTATACTTACCTTTACCTAAATTGTAGTTCACGAACGTAATTATGTTAATATCGAGGAAGTGCCACGTCAATACTGCGGTTCCGACAGCTCAGAAGGTATAGTGTCGGAGACGTGTTTAGAATCTGTAGTATTTCGTTTTCATAGGTTAGCTAGTTAGTCACCTATTGATATTATATTATAGTATTAAGTGATACGTAAATGTTTAATGCTACGTGTTTTTAAAATATCTATCTACATTTAACACGTGGTTCAATAAGTACCGATACTAAATTCTAAAACAAAGTTTTTTTTATTCATCAACGGACTCTCTTTCAACTGCGATACAGCCCCTTCAAAGTTTTTCTAACTTTTCTATTCCATGTGTGGAGAACAATTTATCTTTAACATCTAAATAAGCTTCCGTTACTGTAATTATCTAGCCGATTGGATTCCGGATTGAAATAGTGAATACATGTTTCATCCATTCTCACATACCGATGTAAAAAATCCTTTTATTTCTATTGAACAGTACCAAACACCGCTCTGAATCATTGATACGTAGCAATTACTCAAAAGCTTTTGGGCATTTGTTAGTAAATACAACAAATACAACAGTTACCAGCAAACCCATTTGGAAAAAAACTTTTTCATGGTCAAATTTTGATGTAAAAAATAGTGAAAACACTATCATGTGAAATCTTCACTATCTCAGCTATCTCGCGCACTTTTACCCTCCGTTCACATGGTTTTCATGATTTGGTTGATGTTTTGTTGAGTCACTGCTTCATTTGGACGACCAGAGCGTTCAGCATCATTTGTGTCTATACGACTGCGTTTGAAATCAGCATACCATCGACAAATGGTTGGTTTAGACGCAGCAGATTTGGATAACATTTTATAAGCCACTGCTATGCTTGAACGGTGTTTTTTCGCATTAAAAAACAATGTTTTATCAACACATGCAACTTCTTTTTTTAATTGTTTTTGAAATTTCAAAAAAGTAGCGTCACTTAAATATCTGTACTGTAGTACTCAATATTTTATTGTACAATTTAAAAAAAACATTGGTACATATCATTCGATGGCCATCACATTCTAAAAATGAAAAGATGTTTTAAAATATGCGCCATCTCCAAGTTAGTCTCGGGACTAATTGAACGATCTAGTACATAAGAAAATACATACACAAAGGATTAGAAATGCATTTAGAGTTTAGGCAAAGAAGCAATTTCAATATTTTACGTGATTAGACTGTTAAATTTTAGGTTTAATTTGTAAAAGCTATTTATACGGTGCTTGACCATGTATATTACGTACTTATTTATAGGTTCTAAATTATATATTTTCAAAATTCTGGTGATTGACGATTGCCGAAAGCCAATATGACAAAGAACGCTAACGACATAGATTCGGTAGTTAAATTACATAGCTGTGTCTTTTTTGGCCGTTTTTACATTTTTTACAAAGTTATAGAAACTTCAGATGTGGTATTCACTCTTCTTATTAAGCCGAAACTAATCAAATCAAACAAGATATTTTAAAAACAATAATATTCGTCCTCAAAATCCCATGCTTTTCTATCTGGAAAATTGAAAACATATATTTCTTTCAGTTAACAACATATCGGTCCAACAATGCGACCTAATTGAGTATCCTTGTTTGAGGAACAAAGAAATAGTTCTGATATTATTGTGTAACAAATAATACTTACCCTATACGGAAACATTTCTACATGAAAAGAGAACGAGAGTCTCAACATGAAATTAACCAACACACAACACGTACTATTGAAACTCGATACTGAAATGGGAAGCCTGAAGTCAACAACAAACAATACTACTATCACCCTTTCGAGAACAAAGACAATTATCTCAGCAGGCGTCCGTCAGTTAACAAAAGAGCCGAGCGGATCAAATTTTCATTTGGTTTCCTTGGCACTAGTTTTTTTGTTTTCTTTTATACGTTTACTTCTATCTGTGTATTGACTATGTGAACCTGGTAAAATTGATTCATAAATAGGGATTTGTTTCTTTCTGCATGTAACATTGAAAATAAGTTTTTACTGTGATATTAAAGCGACGATATAAGTATAATATAATACTATTACTATTCTTATATGTAATATTCTATTATATTATATTGCCTTGCCAATTTTGAGCTAATTACTCTACCTTTATTTAATTAAAGTTTTAGATTGAAAGCTTTGTTGGAGGATGTCAAGATTATGCAATGCGTGCGAAAACAAAAGAATATTAGATAACAATCAAATAACAAAAAATTATAATCTGTACACAACTTCTAATAATAAAATGAACATTGTATTTTCGTGAGGATTGTAATAGTAGTAAATTATATAAAAAAGTTTCTAAGCGTCAAAATGTCTACTTAATAAAATACAGATATATTAAGGAATAACTTCTTAGTCAAACTTGACGTTGACGTTGTAGCTCAAAATCTACGTCACCAAGGAGACAATATATATATCCATACATTCTCTTGCCGTTTATTGGGTCTTGTCACCAAATTGAATTATTGGTGTCAAGCTATCCCAGCGCTTTTAGGAATGGAAGTTTAACTTACCCATACTTAGATCGTGGAGCGGTTTAATGTTATTATCTAGGTATTTTCATATATTCAGATAATTCTCAAGCCTCGGTCCTCTCCCTTGCTAAAGATCTTATTACTTTGTACATAATAACTTTTTGTTACCGACACAAATTTCCCAGGGGAAGGATTCTTAAAAAAGTTTTTACTTTTGTTAAGTTTTCTTAATACTCAATAATATGTATTTATTACTAAAGTTTTATCTCACAATACTTATGAAGTTGCGGAAGAAACCGTTGGAAATATTGGAGGAAGAAAAAGGTAACTGTAATACAATATTATTAAGATACGAATTCTCTGGAAGATACGAAAGAAATTTTCTTTGAAGGGTTATGTCACATCTGAGATTTATCTCCAAGTTAAGCCTAATATTGTCTAGAGTAATAATATATTTAGTAGAACTGAAGAAATAGTATATTTAGTCGTATGCGCATCACTTGCGATTCGAAGCGGTCGATTAATCATTAGTTTTATAACCGTGAGCTAACTACTTTCACTTACCTAACATGGTCTTAGTATCATATATCTATTATCCAATATTATAAATACGTCATCAACGGAAAAAAGTTGAGAGTAATAAAATAAAACAACATTTATATGCACCACAATCTTAGTAAAAAATACATGATTTTTTTTTTATTAATACTTTATGCAGGAAAATGTACAATGGCGGACTTAATGTTGTTGTTGTTGTTCTACCAGTCTACCCTAGGGTGGTGCAGAAATAGGTGAAGAAGGTGCACTAAATTTATATAATAATTTCTAGAAGACATGAAAGAAAATAAATACCAAAACAAAAAAAGAAATGAGGAATGAAACATGGGAATATATAAATATATATACATACAAAGATACATACATACATACATATTTACATACTCATTATAATATTGCCATAACTTCATTTTGCGCGAGAGGTTATGTGAAAGGGGTGTCGATGATTTGAGGAGTACAATTGAAAAGACTGTGAAGCAATATTAATTCTATTGAAAACTGATCATTACAACACTATATAAATACAATCACTTTATATTTGCTTCAACGATGTATCGCCGCCTCACAATAATTCCAAACTAGACAAAATCAAAATATAGAAAAAACGAACTTATTTGAATTTAGTGCTACCAGCCAGGACCTCTCTGCCTTGAAGGAGGTATCGCTCTGCTTTGAAGGAGGTAAAATGCTACAATATATAAAGTTTAATGTTGTGATGATCTTGCTGAATTATGTGAGAGGAGAGCTCGTACCTTCGCCTTGAATGAAAGGCGACTGGGTGCTGTTCTGATTGTCTAAGGAAGAGCGTTCCAGAGTAGAACAGATTGAATGAGGAAGGAATGGACACATGCAGAAGTATGAGAGGGGCATAACAGACGAAGATTACTTGTAGAACAGAGAGTTCTGTTATGATTGGAACACAGGAACTGGAAGGAAGATGTCAAGTATGTAGGATGCTAACATAAAATATTAATTTGCATGTTTTTTATTTCAGATGCTACGTCTTAAGAAATTAAATTATTATTTTAGAATTTCACTGTTTAACAGTTTGATAATTAATGTTGTTGAAATGCGTTCACTAAGAAGTATGACTGTGTAATAATTAATAGAGTGAGGGATGATGAGATAAGAAAACATGTACTGAAAATATGTAGTGACAAGAACTGAGAAGGAAATGCTACGAAGGTTTGGGTATGTTGAAAGGATAAGTGAAGAGCGAATATCTAAAGGTATAAACCCCTTTAGATATTCGCTCTTATTCTGGGCTGCTGAAAGTGAGCGAGTCAGTGCGCTTAAGCCCCGAAAGACTACTGTCCAGATCGGCGGTATACTGAATAAGAACTTAGTTTAAAGCACCCATAACCAGCGGGCGTGTATGGAATGTGGAAAAGGCGACAGCTGTATGTCAAGATCGTGGTAAATAGCGCTCTATCGTCGCCTACCCCGGATGAGAATAAGGGGGGAAGTATGTATGTATATAAAACAAGTAAACATTGGTATTCATAATTCATTCACTCATTCAATTCATTCATTCACTTAATTTACGATACACTAAAAAATAATTATTTCTTTAAAAATTTGTGTTAGGTATATTTAATGAATATAGCAAAAAACTATCTTTAATTATTGTTCAATATTGTGTTTGAGCTTAAGTAGATTGTTATGTTGGGTAAAACAACATCCTAGTTATAAAATAGATTTGGAATAGTATCATTTTCACGATATTTTTTTAGTGAAATTTGTTAGAAATATTATCAAGAGATTTAGAAACGTCTTACAAAACAATCTGAACAGACAGATAATGCGTGTAAACGTTAAGGTTGTGTAAAAGTAGAGCGGCGTGTAATAAGACCCTGTCAGTCGTACATCGTACAATTTTTTCATTTTTATTTTGTCTGTTCTATAGCCAGTAGATTTATGGTTAGTGCTATGTCGATAAATATTCGCCAACAAACTGTTCCACATTTTGGCGATTTTTATAATTAATGTAAATGCTTTTCTTTTGTTCTAATAAACAAAAAAAAATAAAAAAAAATGTGAAAGGTTGAAAGTGTGAGATGGTAACATAGCATAAAAACTTAATCAAAGACCAATCATTTACGATTTTACAGGATTTGTACAGGATTCTCATTTCAATGGTTGGCTTAATGAATACATCCACTTTTAGGGACAATGTTTGGGTCCCACTCCGTACCCAATGCTGTTATAGAATAATGTATGGTTGCTGGTCGAACAAATGACCGACTAACGTTGGTTTGTTGCTGAGGAAAAGAAGGACAAACCATCAAACACACTATTGCACAACATTTGAAAGAACTTTTTACTTTGTTACTACGGTAAAGAGTATCAGTCACATATAACATTAAGTTAACGAAAGTTTTTTCCTATAAGTGACATTACATTACTCATTACTCAAGGAAGAGAAACGCCTGTAGCAGCAGGCACTCGGTAGCCATTTGGCTGCCTTTGATCATGTGCTCGAGTTAATTTATGCAATTACGTCTTACTCAGCAACTTGGCCTGAAGTCAAGAAAGTAGTTGGGATGCCATCGTTGGCCTGATAACGTTATTATAGTTTATTTAATATAATATCATACAATCTTAAACAAAAAAACGAAGATGATGAGGATGGAAAGAAAAACAGTTTTTTTTTTTTACTTTGAAAGAATGGGATAAGAGTTAACAGTAGTATTCACTGTGTTGTGGTGTAGCTAAGACTGAAATTACAATAATTTTATTAATTAGTGGTGTCATTAAGGTATTAGTTAGATAGGTATGTCGCAGCATAACAGCACCAGAAAATTTAAAAATTAAATATTGTCGCGCCTTTGTGGTATTACCTTATTACTGGCGGGTGACAAGCTGTTCTGAAGTATATAGAACTATTTTGAATTATATTAAATATAGAATAGGTTGAAGTCTGATGGGAGCGACCGTGAACGTCAGTGCGGTTCGCCAAAGAATAATATAAATGTGATCAAGATATTAATTATATAATTGTGTTACTAATGTTAAATAAGATTAAGCCAGATGATTGATTACAGCCTTAAGAGCTAGTGAGTGTTTCAATTATTCTCCTTTCACAAGTGTCCCTGAAGTCCCGATTCCACAGCTACGTCACCCCAGTCACAGCAATATAGAAAAAAGAAAGAAAAAATAAATATATTTGTTTTCGTAATAACAAATCCTGCCTGTTATCCAGTAAAAATAATAAACAGATAAAAACAGCTGCTCAGTTATAATATGTGGAAAATATATAATTAAATTTTTGTATACCTACTTACTTAATATTAGTCAGTAATTATAATATAGTTACTGTGTTCTCATCAGTCTACAAGGTTAAAATTAATATTAAACAGGTGAATAAGCCATTTGCCTGTTCTGTTTATAGGATATTTCACTGAAGATGAATACAACCACATGAAAGTAACCCACGCAACAAAGTGCCCTAAGGCAGCGATAAACGAAAACGTATACCAAGTTCATTTATACATTTTTGGAACTTATACTATTAAGAAAATATAAATTTCATATATTGCTTCATTCTGTAAAAAATCAAAATAGCCTACGTAAGAAACTAATAGGCTACAAAATGTATACGACAACCTCTCTTTGTAAAAATATTGTTAACAAGTTTAGTGCCAGCGCCAAATATATTTTTGCAATAACCCAGGCCTCAACAGCTACATTTAAATCACCAAGTAAGTGTTTTCACCTTCTCGTCCTTCTTTCACTAGTTATGTAGGACTAAATTAGATTTTTTAAACTAAATTTTAGGACTTCCTACCATGCACGATGTCAACGAAGGAAATCTGCAGTTCAGACTTTCCTTAAAACATTTTATCAGAGCAGATTCAGTATTCAGCAAATTCCAAAAGCATCCCCATTTTCTTCTCTTTATTCAGTTTTCATCATATATTTCAAAGTTTTAGAGCAAATCACTCAAACAGGGCATAAATTCTTGTTAGCTAAGCGCATCCACAGCTACGCAGTTTATGCTTGCAGTTTAACGAACTTTACCGAACGGAGCCAGTATCAACTATTATCCTAGTAAGCTCAAGTAAAATCTACCTACTATGAACTTTGTATTGAAGTTAGCTGTACTTATTTTAATTGCATTATTAATAGACTAACGTACTATACCGTAACGTAACATACTATAATTTTGTATTATGTGAGAGTGCTGGTTTATGTACTAGGTTGTTTGATTGTAAAATAAACAAATAACCGTCAAAACTGTCATATTTTAACAAGCGAAGTCATTCGAAGAAGAGAACACCACTTAAGGCAGGTCAAACATAAGTAAAATTTATTTCTATTCCACTTATCTATCTAGTTAAAATATATATTTTTTAACTTATTACATTAAATAATTCTTACAAGAGTACTGATAAACAAAAAGTTATTGGAAAGGTTCTTGAGTTTTTTGCATTTCATTTCAGTTTTTATATTAAATTGAGTAGACTTTAAAGTAACGCAGCAAATAGACTATTAAAGAGCTTATGTTTACAAAAATAAAAGTGATAAGATGAAAATGTTTTACATAGACAATATTTTGATTCCTAGAAATGTTGATTATAGGTTTTTTGTCCAGTGACATAATGTCCAGTTGACAAAAACAAAAAAAAACAAAGTATGAATTTGCTGTACATTTATACAGTTATAGGACAAATCCAAATTGTACATTGTTTCACACACTTCTGAAAATACGTATTCACGCATCTTGATCTCGGCCTTGGGACGTTTACTACGGAACTAAGAACCTTATAAAAAGCGGTCTTGGGCTGCTTACATTGATGCTGTACAATAAATTAGTAACATATGTTTTTGGCGATGTTGCAATGAAAGCATGCTTTTGTCTATTGATGGTTTCACTCACTGCTATAGAAACCAAACAGTACTACGATCGGAACAACAGTATCTACTGTAGCATAAGAAATCAAGTTACTGTGATATTTAATAGCATTCCCAAAAAAAGAAATCTATTATTTTAACAATTTAAAAAATGTTCTCTGAGATTTTTTTTTTAATTTCGGTATTCCATGAAAGTCTTCTCGCGTTAAACACTTATAAATCGGCACGGCAATATCACTTGGAATTTACTGGTGTGATAAATTGATATCGAAATTGGTCGTAACTCAATAGATAAGGGGATGGGAAAACGGTGAAATTAATCGTGTAACCTAATTGCTGGCTTTTTATCAGGTTATTTTTACGAGGTAAAAAATGTGGATGTTATTTCAGGAATCTATAAACTGTTTAAGAAATCTTTTAATTAATGTTACGGATGCTATTATATACTATAGACTGATGTAAAATCTTATTAAGTAAGGCATAAAGTTTTGTAACCGCACTTATTACATATCCTTTCACTTTCGTTCTTATAAAGATTGCCTGGAAAAGTACACTTGCACCAAGTATTAACGAAAATATTGTACTTTGTGGAGTAATGGGTATTTTTTACCATAAGTTTGAAAATGAATGCCATTGTAATAATTTAGCATTGAAGGTATAACTAGCATTTTGAATGGAATGGATAGTTTAAAGACATAACTAGCTACGTGTCGACGTCAATTGTTAAGCGACAAATATTTATAATACTTTTAAACTCAAGTGCTCGATACTAAAACATTGTTATTATCCAGTCAGAATTCTTTGCTCCAAAATAATAAACCTAATCAATTTGTTGTAATAAAATCAATATACATTTTGAAAGAAAGGGCAGTATTCTTCTCCACTCCTTGTTAACTGTCTCCTACTTGAATATCAAAGCATTCAACCTCACCTTCAGTAGCTTCGCTTCACTGACTTCGTGACTCGCATCATTATACAAACTTAAATTGTTTGATCATTTGTCCATCCTGTTTGCTTCACTATTTTCACTTGAATGAATATTTGTATACGTACGGAAAATATCAATGCTTCATACTTGATTCTTCGAATTATAATGTGAATCAGTGAATATCAATTGGATCTGAAGTAATGCGGCCGAGAGTGTATCATTCTTTAATATTAGTTGAAAGTATGTGGTTGTCTTCTTTAGAATATGCAAATGTGAAGAAAAAAATTGTGTTCGTATTATGTATTATATTTATTCAACTTTTTATTCAACATTTTCAAAATCATTGTCGACAAAGTTGATTTTGTTATTTGAATACTTTGTTTTTATTATGTAATTTTTGTTTGAGATGCATTGCTTTTTTCGTTTAGTATATCGTATTTTATTGTATTTATCAAATTTTAATGTAATACTGAACATAGTGACGTCCTAATATTTTAAATGAGATTGTTAATTTGTTTGCTCACGCCTTGATCGCTAAACTGGTCATCATGAAATTTTGCAAACACGTCACAACAGGGGTACAGGAATGAACATAGGATCACCTTTCATCCAGAAAAACGTAGGTACTGTACCCGAGATTTAGAGAAAAAATACTTAATAATGCGAACAAAGACGCAGGCAAAAGCAAGTTAATAATAAATGCAACTTATTTATAGAATTGTCTTTAATTTAAATTACTTTTTTTAGTGTTTTATGTAAATAAAGTTGTTTTAATAAATAAAATTATACATAATGTACCTAATAAAATGAAATTAAAAAAAAAAACCTTAAAGAAATATAAAAATATAAACCAATTAGGATACGTTGTCACTAATAAAATAAAAATTGGTAACAACAGGCTACGTTAATTAACAAAATATCTAAGTCTGAACATTTTCATGTCCATTAGGGTAAAAGTACCCAATCCCAAGATACGTTTTTATTTCACTTAAAAGGATTTGAATTTCAATGGCTATCTATCGTAATATTTCAGATAATCAGAGTAACAAAATTCGTAACAATCTATTTGCTTTTGCCATCTCTCTTAGGTAAATTAACTTGAGAGGCTCTAAAAATCAGTAATCCAGTTTTAAAACAAACATTTAACTCTGTTACCGTCTTTTGTTTTGGGTTTTAAAGTTTTATGACTGTAACTATAATATCATTATCATCGCAACCCGTGATAAGTTTAAGTGTTAAAAATTGTATTTGCCCTTTCACATTGTTTTATAGAGAGACTTTATTTCATACATGCTGGACACGATTGGGCATGGACTCCTACTACAACGGATCAGAAATTAAACTATACGGCAACAGAATAAACTACTTTTAAAAATTACCCTGTGCGGTCTAAGATTTCAATTAAGAACCGAATCTGCCATCTAAGAATTCACCGACGCGAAAGTGAAACCGTTTGGTTCGCATTCGATGTTATAAGTTCATACAACTTGTAACCCAGAAACGATAGTACTATTATTGAGTCCTGAACTAAGGCATGCTATTTAGTAGCACTAACTCGAAGTGTGCTACCTAAGCCAAAGAACATTGAAATATTTACTAACACATTTTTTTTGTTTAATTTTTAAACACAACTCTCGCATTACAGAAACTTTACTGTGACAAAGTCGAGTACTTCTCACGAACTTTAGGGTATCGACCAACAACTAATGCATACAAAAAGTGAGTATAGGCTGAGAACAAACTATCTTAGGAAAAATCATGTAAATAATGGTCTTATATGGTGATCGAAGCCACAATACCCGACACGGTGGTATTTGAAAAGGTGATAATTTTGTGTTACTTTGGCTGTGTGACTGGCCTGTTGGTCTAGTGGCTAGTGATCCTGACTACTGAGCCAGAGTTCGTGGATTCGATCCCCACCCAGGACAAATAATTGTGTGATGACCATGATTATTTGTTCTGTGTCTGGGTGTAATTTATCTATAATATATATGTATTTAGAAATATATAAGTATGTTTATCAGCAGTCTGCTTACCATAGTACAGGCTCTGCCTAGTTTGGGATCAGACGGCCGTGTGTGAGATGTGTGAAAAAAAAACTCGTTACGAAGTGTAATTATTAATAACAATATCCAGATTACAGCTGCCTAGAGCCAAACTTAGCAGATCATAGATCGTGTATTAGACATGGGTTCTTAAACATGTCTGGTACTAAAGCAAATTTCAAAGACAGATTTTAATTAAAAAATGTCACTTATTTGGAGTTCATATATTTCTAAAAAACAATTCAAGTTAAGTCGTTAAGACAAGTGGGTACAAAGTGTTTATAACTGTTACATAACAACTCTATTTGTTCTATTATTTATGATATAATATCGTGTAATTGTAATCAAGCATAACTTGAATTAGGTCATAATGCTTATATTCTGACTCTGAAAACTGATTCTGAAAACTATTAAAGACTTCTTTCTGGCTGCCTGCTAAGAAAAAATATATCCATGGCTCGGCAGAAGTCTGCTTAATTATATGAAGTACCTAATGTTTTATGACATCAAATATTACCACTACCATATCACTACTTATTATAAAACAAAGTCTGTCTGTCTGTTCGCGATAAACTCAATAACTACCAAATCGATTGTCATACGATTTTCACCAACAGACGCGAGTGATTCATGAGGAAGGTTTACACAAAACCTTAATGAGTGATACACCACTCATTAAGGTTTTGTGTAAAATGGCTGAAATATGACGATGATTGTTGAAGATGTCGGAAAAAAGTATATTTGCTTTGCTAATCATTTTCATAATTTAGATTTGTATCAATGTTCATTATAATTAACTGTATTCAATTTCAGAACCCATCAAACCTCGTTATTTCCCTATCATGGTAGGCTTAAAAATAAAACCCAAGATTAATTTTAATTCATTGTCGAAAATAATAATTTTGAACGTCGCGTCGTCTAAGATCTTAAAGATCGGAGAACTGGGGTCATTTAGATTTATGTATCTTCGTTGTAACATAACAACGAATGTCTATGTACACAGTTATCTCAATTTCAAATACAAACGAATTCTCACAAAAATAAAGAGAAATTGGAATTACAGGAGAGACGTACATATATGTAACGGTGGGAATATTTTTGCGAGGAAATGTGCTTTCAAACAAACGTTTGCGACAAATAGGCTATTACTCGAGTTTATCGGTCCCTTGGTAACATTTAAAAACACCTTTGGGTACCTTCCATTCACAGGTTGTCAATAATAATTGAAAGGATGATTTAATATTTACAACGGATAATTCTTATCAATAACAGAATGGCAAAGGCTGGATTACATTTCCAGTGATCTCACTGAAACTATATTTGATTAAAGTATAAGTGTTATTATAGAAGGTTAGATTTAAGGTCAATATACTTTAAATGAAACCTATCTACGGTCTACGATATAAATCTAGGAGAATAATTATAAATGAAGACAGAGTTACATAATTATAGACATAATATCAGAATTTTTACTTTCTTTCGTACTAAAGAGACAAGTTTCGAGGCGAATCTGGTTTTAAAGTGTGAGAGTGATAACTCCACTGGAGTAAAGCTTAAGGCTTTAAGCGTTGTACCGAGTTAAAAGACTCTGGTCAATATCCAGATGTTCCTGCTCAAAGATGACAGCAGCACTTCAAGTGGGACCGATCTTGCCATTTAATGTTGCTTTTACTTTAATGTTTACGAGGAAGACCCGTGCTGCTCCACATCATTAACTTTATGTTGAACGTCCACGCCTAGGTTCCCTCTAACTCAACTAATTTAAGTAGGCAAAAACTGGAATGAAAAAGCTCGTTCTAGTGTTCTTAGACCAAAGCGAACCGCGTACCTCAACTAGAACCGGAGACATAGAGAAAAAAAGCTATAAAACATGATATGACCAGGGGGAATCGCATTTGCGTATAGCTTGAGAAGGAAGTCATTCAGTCAGTCACTCAGTCAAGACAAAGCCTTTTATGTTATTTACTTTTTTTTGCAGCGCGAGCAGACGCGTAACCTGATGGCAAGTGGCTACCGCCACCCATTGACACTTGCAACTCGGGTCACAAGTGCGATGCCGGCCCTTAAGGTGGGAGTAAGGAAAGAGGGAGGAGAGGGGTTATTGCGAATACAACGCAAGTATTGTTATGAGGCCAGTTTTGGCCATGACTCTCCCACGGTGTCTAAAAAAACTGTGTCTAATTTCACTTCAGTTTGAATTATAAAATGTCGAATGGCATTTCATAGTCTAAACATGTTTTTCATGAAATACCTTTTAGCATAAAATAAAACAAGAAAATAAAGGCACAGCCATTGGCGACATTTTCGACCCGCCTGTTACTTCGTTGTGAATAAAGCTAGAAGCTTGAAATTTCAGTGACATAAAGGGTATAATATAATAAGTGAAATTCCTAAATTTCATTCCTTTTGAACTTGTAGTTTAAAAACGATTGCAAGTCAAAGTTCCTTTTACTGACATACTCACCGATCATAAAACTTTAAGGTACTTCTAGCTAACACAAAATATTTAAGTTTTGAATTTGGTTAGCGTTTAGCCTATAAAGCAAGGAAAAACTATAACAAACCACAATTTCAGTCCTGTGTTCTAGATATACAAAACAAACTGAATAAGTAAATTTGTAATCTGATATTATAAATAACAAAGTAACTTTTGCAATTTATAAAACTTTTCGTGACTTATGCCGCGTTCCTATAATCAAAAAATGATTCGTTTTACTTACGGACGGTAAAATTTCGTTGAAAATTCAACGAAATTTTACCGTCCGTAAGCAAAACGAATCGTTTCTTGATTATAGGATCGCGGCATTACACTACTTATATAGATAGATAGGTAGGTAAATGTTGGGTACAGGGTATATGTAATAACACGTTAGTTTTTGTGTACGAACGCACATGCAGGTGTGCGGGCTGCATCCTGCCCTTTTCACTTAATATATTACATTAGTGTACAATGAGCTAGCGTGTTTGATAGACGCATGTTGCTCCTATACTTCACTTCCATGTGGATACATAACACTACAGTAAATCATAGACAAACAATGTTTCCTATAATATACCTACCTATTAAAAGATGCGATGCGATACTGAGCGATGATGGGATAAATACTTCACCGTAAAACACAACCAAGTTGCTATACAAGCGGCATATAAGCAGCTAGGTTAAATAACAACATATAATTACCCTAAGGCAACATAATGGGGGCCTTATCGCTGAAACAGATCTCTTTCAGTTGATGATACAGATGGTACAGCCTAAACTGTGATGTAAGAACAATTATCTGAGTTACATACTTTATACTACAGTAATAAATAATCAAACATTTAAAACACCTCCGTCTCGAAAATTCCTTCAACGTATAGAAAAGAGCTGATGATCTTCGAACGGCTGAACAGATTTTCTTAAATTATATCTAAGAACACTCTCGAACAAGTCACCTTTAAAACAAAACAAAACGCACTTAAATCGGTCCATTCAGTTGGGAGCTACGATGCCACTGACAGATTCACACAGACAGATACACAGACACGTCAAACTTATAACAACCCTCTTTTTGCGTCGGGGGTTAATAAATAAACTATATACAAAAATAATTCCTCTATGTATTAAGTAATGACGTAAATATCGTTACAAACACTTAATCATTGCCCAAATATATTAGCGCACGTATCACGGCTTAAGGGCCGTGACTTGTATTTTGGTGTATGAATAAAGTATTCAGCTCACTACAGAGAAATATTCCGTATTCCATATGCCCAATAAGAAAAACAAAACCACCACTCACGCTCCTACTGATCAATATTTTTTGGGCTCTACTTGTTTGATAAACGATGAATCATCGGGTTTGTTCTTTTAAGAATGATATAAATATATAATAAGGACATACAACAATCTTATGTGTTTAAATGCAGTCACTTCACGAAATCTGAAAAACCTAAAACTACAACATAAGTAGTACGGACAGAATACGAAAAAAGGTTCAAACGGGTTTAATTATATGATATTTTTATATATATTTTTCTATCCGATTATTATGTAGTGATCAAGTAATCAGAGGGGGGTGTCCCTCTCGATAGACGAGTAGAAAGGAAAAAATATTTGAAAACATTTATTTTCGCGTACAAGGATCCGCCATTTTGAATTCTTATCATTTTAATATACCCACTCGCGCAAAAAAATATTCGGTCGTTTAGTAGTCACGAGAACATAAGAACGGACATAATTATATGCTATGCTTGCATACAGGTCAAACTTACTTCGATTTTAAACAATGTCGCGTATATTGAAACATTGGCTTCTAATACTGTCCTCAGAAAATTTAAAACCGTTGTAAACCGTTCGAGACTTCGTTATTATAACTTGTCTGTGTGGGTGTGCTTTGTGACTGTGCTGTGTGATGTGTAAATCATAAAAGGTATCAAACCTAATATTATAAACGGAGAAGTAACTTTGTCGGTAATAAAACGAAGTCACAATAAAATTCAGGTACGAGAAACTATTTCTATATTTACCTCAAACCCAAACCTTTTTGGATACGTGGACAGACACTAACGGCATTCAACGTTATACTTACACAGTACAGACTTACATAATAATAACTTGCAAATAATTTTGATATAATTTTATAATAAACACTGAAAATAACATTTAGGCAGCTTACTCGAGATGCAGCAACTCATTAACCCCCAGTAAGCGGCAGGACAATTTCTTATCAATACCGCTTTCTCTGACAAGATGATTGCATTACAAACTGCCGTACTACCTCTCCACGACTAGGCCATCTGGGAAAATTTACGGTTATTGGTTAACTGTCTAAGTCGTATTGGCCAAATCCAAAAGAATTCAGAAAGAGTAGATTCAGAAAAACAGAGAAGGTCAAAATGATGGCCTTTGGTTATCTTTTTTAGAAAATAAGCTTGAGGTAGTAACATGTTCATAAAGAGGAATGTACCGGGGTTTCTAGCCAAAAAGCGAGACTTGAACCATCCACCCAAGCCATCTAAAATCTTTGCAAAAATCACTTACATGAAATCTTGTGGGAAACAAGAACTCCTAAAAATATGTGCCAATATAATATTAGCTCCAGAATATGTTTGGCGCAAAAAATAAAAGGCTGAACAAATCTGTCGTTTAATGGCTTCCAAATATTTGGAAGGAAGTGTATATGACAAATGTTTCTCAACGGCCCTGAGTAAGGACAAACGGTTGGTGTCTGCCAATAAACAAGGATCTACGAAATTGGAAGAATAGGCAAATAAAACTTCCGCTGATGTGAAAAATTTACAATATACCTACCATCATGTACCTACTTATTTAACTCAATAAATTAACTTTTAACCCGTTGACCTATAAAATGTAGAACAGGTCGTCGCTCTTAACAAATGGCAAGTTAAATTTAAATTTACGGCTCCTAAGAAAATTGAAATCTATAACTAGGTAGCTGACCCTAAATTTCCCTATAAAATTATATAACATAAACATAACAAAGTAAAACTAAAACATTAATATATTTTTTAAAACTAAACAGCAATATTTGCTTTAGTATTTTTTGTAGTCCTTGTATTCGTCTAGTCTATTTCAGCCAGGCCCAATATTATCATTTAGATTGCGTAGATTTGTCACGTAATAACAAAGCCTGGAGCACATTATCATGTAACATAGTGGATTCTAGCAATATGAATTCGGAATTACATATTTGTTTAATATGATGAACAAGGTTTGTTTCGAAATGAGTTTCGGTCTGTGTGTAATATACATATAAAGTGAAAGAACAGTTAACCAATACAACCAAGCTTGGAATGTGTTGGGTTTGCGTCTCTAGAAAACCAAGTAAAATAATACAAGCAAAAGATACACATTTACAAAAATTATATCATTTAGTCGCAAACGCTTTCATTAACCGTATTACCACTATGTTCAAGAACTATTACTAACTATTATTTTGAGCAGAACGAAACGCTTAGAGATTAATAGAGCTTGTTTGCCAAGTCACGTAGAAATGAAAAATTTATCTAATTTTATGGTCAGAAGCGCTATTTTCTGTTCGCGATAAAAGGAACGAGTCAGATGGCGAAAGTAGAGAAGTTATTCTCCTCTGTATGCCGGTATCTCATAAACTTAGTCATGACATTGTGCCTTCTTGTGACTATATTTGTACTTTTGAGTCGGTAAAAGTAACGCGATTTAAATCAAGTTGTAGACATTCACTATAAGAAAAACAAACAATATAGCAATACGATTCCAAAATGTATTTCTATTTTTTTTTTACTTATATCAGTGACGTAACTTAATCGATTAAATTTCCGCTACTACTTTACTACTTCAGAAACTAAATCTTTTATGTTTGACACGAGCAAGACAAAGCTTCAGTTAATATGTTTTGAACTTGCTAGTGTTATGTGTAAGTAACACATAAGACAGTATATCGCTGCTTTGCGAGAATATCGACATAATTCAAAATTCAGTCAAATTGAACTAAGTATGCCAAACGATCATAAATCTTTGATCTTTATGGTGAACAAAGATGCAACACCGATTTCGTGCTAACGTTCGTTAGAAAGCGTATAAGTTCATTATATATTTAGAACAAAATACTCCAGCGGAAATCACAAAACATTGCGATTGTCTAAAATCAATAATTTTGAGTTAAGTCGCTATTCTCGCAAACCAGCGATATGTAATTTGAATAACGTCTTTTCTAATTTCTTATTGTGCAGTTTGTTACGCAAATGTAGACAAACATTATAACTGCAAAAGTGTGATATGTTTAAATATGTTGTATAAAATAAAGTCATTGACTGAGTAATGTATGATAAAGACAGGCTTAGTGTAATTTTTATGTTAATGACCATATCATCAATAACTTACGCACTACATCAGTGCTTTTAAATACTAGCTTTTATATTAGCTTCACTTGTAATTACCCAAAAAGGTAAACAAATATAAGAAATCAAATTTAAAATACTTCTAATATATGCAGTTCAGATGATAATACTTACTAAAATTTAGCATCTAATAACTTTTAAACTTTCGCGTTCCATGATATAATATTCAGTCAGCCTATGACCATGGCCAGTGCAACCTGCTCGAAACGTCAGGCAATTCAGAGGTATGTAAAACCTTTTCGTGATTGCGTTTATTCCCGTAAATACGTAAATAATAATTTTGCATCTGTTCTCTTCAGTGGCTACTAGTAAATAGTTTAGGCTCATATGATTAGCTTTGACAAGTCCAACCGATTGCGCTTGGTAAAGATGGTCTGACTATTAAGCCAGGAGGTTGATAGTAATATAGTTTAAGCGTATTTTTTTAGTTTTACTAAACTGTAGTTATTAGGCTTACAAACAGGTTTTAGTTTTATCGTATTCTACAGTATCTCACTATACGTCTTATTATCGGAAATTTATATGCATATTATAAGAATATCCAATGATGTGAGGAGGTACATAATGCACGTTCGTTGCCGGTAAAACAAGTGCTATAATTAACGTTTAATAAAGGACAACCGATAAATAATTTAAATTACGAATATAGTAGATATGCAATTTAAATTTCATACAGTCATTATTGTGTGTACGATCTTTATCATTATTTTCATGGTTTATGGTTCATAGTCCCAGGAATTTCGATTATGATGAGATCCATGTATGTGAAATTCGAGTAGGTATATCTGTAAAACGAATTTCAAGCGTTAACAAATAACAATACTTGTACTTTGTAGATAGTCACATATTCACAAACTTATTATATCTGTGGAAGTAAGCTTGCAGTTTGGAGCCTTCTGGTTGCTGGATCCCATGTTCTATGTTGTTTTTTCACATGTCCTGGTGGTTGTTGTGAAAACGTTATCTATATATTCTTTACTAGCAACCCGCCCCGGCTTCGCACGGGTACAGATTATATACCAAAACCTTTCTCATGAATCACTCTGTCTATTAGTGAAAACCGCATGAAAATCCGTTCAGTAGTTTTTCAGTTTATCGCAAACAGACAGACAGACAGACGCGGTGGAGGACTTTGTTTTATAATATGTAGTGATATTTGTAAACATTTTTAAAAAAAAATTGCCAACAGAGGAGGATGAAATTTGGAATACTTAAAGTTTTTGTATAACAGAAGTGCAGAAAGCTAGTCAATGAAATAAAACAAAACATTTAAAACTGAATGTAGTAAGGAATTATGGTTAAAATTCGACCACCAGACGATTTTCTAATTATTGTAAATTGGCAGTGTTTCTTTATGTAGTATTTCTTTAATACAGCCAGTTTATGTAAATGCCTTCAAAATAAATGGTTTCTAAAGAAAGAAGAATAAGAGTTTTATTTCATAATTCTCCAAAATTCACTTCATTCGCGAAACTTTAGGCCGTTAAAGTCATAAATTTTGAGGCAGTTAGGGGCCAAAGTTATTTAAATTTATTATAATTTTGTGCGTTACCCGTTTAAAAAAATACTGTTTCAGTATATCTAATAAACTGAGGCAGGGTTGCCAGTCCACACATCATTCTTGTCACTTTTAAATATAATAACTATATTGAAAGGTCCTCAGTCACTTCCGTCCAAGTGCCCTATCTGTCATGAAAGATGTCAAACACGCTTCAGCAAAAGAAATTCAGATAAAAAAATAGAGAAGGTAGCTAGCATTTCATTAAGTTATGAAATACAAATTGTGAATAGCGGTTAATATGAAGCTTTAGGGGCCTGCTTACCAATAGAGAAAAACCTGGTGCACTTTGTGTCTACTTATGCCGCGTTCCAATAAAAAAGAAACGATTCGTTTTGCTTACGGACGGTAAAATTTCGTTAAATTTTCAATGAAAATTATACCGTCCGTAAGTAAGCAAAACGAATCGTTTCTTGTTTATTGGAACGCGGCATTAGAGCATCAACGAATTCTATACGATCTGAGTAAAAACCTTTTTAATGCTATATGCCTTCAGGCATATAGCTTTTGCAGAATGCTATACAGAATAAACATTTCTAAAGTTGGTGTAGTAATCACTGTAACCTTTGATACAGACCTGGGATCAAAGTTATTTGCTTTGCTTTTTATTTGTCGGTATTTAAAAACACTGCCAAAAGCATATAGTTTTAAAACTTCACAACTTACACATTTTTCGTTCGTTGAAATAGATCTAAGCCTGTATAGAATAGAGGTAAGAAAATGGATATTAAATATTCAAAAACCTGACCTCAGTCTTATTAAACTAAGATGTTTCATCAACTTTATACTTAGTGTCTTATACTAAAAAAAACAATGTTTTAAAATAAAATAATTACAGTAACATAAAGTAACATAAAGTAACCAGAATTACGTTTAAGTGTTTAAATTTAGAAAATTATTTTAAAAGCCTATAATAAATATGAAAAATAAGTACTTAACGTCTCCAGGTGTGCAAAGACATACGCTACCTGTTTTGTTTAAGGGTTTTTCTCTTTTGAAAGCTCCTTCGATTGGCACCTGATGTTACAAGTAAAAACACAGTCCATTTTGAGGAGGGTAAATTGTATTCCGTGCCGTTCAAGAAACGTACGTGAGACATGACCACAGCTTTCTCTTACGAACCCATGGACGGGGTAACAAGCTTTCTCACACATCACTTGGCTATCCGGGTGATCTTAAGAACAAAGCAAACAGCATCGTAAGGGTTTTTTGTCTAATGACGAATTCTGTAACGTTTGTTTGTTTTTTGTTTCATTATGTTTTGTTTACTTCAAGATGAAGATGGGAGACATAGTTTTGCATATAAACTAGGCCGTTCTATTTCTGCGCGTTTTCACCACCAGTATAAAGCGGGAGAAATTAGTAGAGGTTGGAGGAGGGTTTAAACTTCACTTAGAAAAAAGTCCCTGAGACAAGTTCTTACGGAAAAAGCACATTAAGTACTTACTTCGAAATAAAAGGGCAAGAGAAATTTTACTTTGAAAAACTTTTTATATCCATTATAATACAAGCAACTGTGATGAATTACGAAGTTGGTATTTTGGAAACATTTTATGGTATACTTTTTAATTTGTATTTTGATAATTAATTATTTTTGTAATCGGTTTAAGTTTTGGTAATCTTAGAGTTTTGTAGGTATATTTTTACGACGATTAATTGCCAACTTCGTTAGACATTCGCCACACATCATGTCACCTGTCATTTTTAACACAATTTTTTTTTGTCGTTTGGACACCCCCTCTGGTCATCACTCCACCGAGGCTCCCAGTAAAGTGGTATGTCGGAATCGAACCGACTAAAATCACACGGTGTTGGTCAAGGTCGAAGGTCGACGGTACGGGGTCGAACGTGTGAATTGCTACTAACGACGGTATATATATATATGTATATATATATATTATACAAACATACGTACGTAAATACATAAACGACTATATATAACGTTATTGTTTTTCCACTTATAAAAAATAATTAAAAGATTCTGCTAGGGTTCGAATCATTACAAAGACAAACATTCTGCTTTCTAAGTGCTGACGTAACGCAGAAGATTCAAATTAATCATTAATCAGCTCTAACTACACAAACGAAAGTATTTATATCGTGCATTATAATGCATTATAATGCTATATATAGCATATAGAAACAAAGTGAGCTTTATTTCATCCATAAGAATGAATAAAACATTATTAAATTGGAAAATAATTCATTTAAAATTAATAAAGTACAATGGCAACACTTTTCTGTAATCTGATACTGTTGCGTAAGAGCTATTAAAATTTCATCGCCAGTGAAAGTAAACAGATACCAATTTATTTAATCCAAAAATCTAAAGCGATCGGATATTATCAGTATTTTTTGATGTACATATTGATATGAATAAGTGTTGACATTGATGTGAGTGGGTTAATAAACAATTTTGGTGCATTGATTGTTGAAGTCACTAAACATTGTTGCCTTTTCATATTCTTTCTTAGGAACTCAAAACTTAGTCAACAGCAGTCAATTGGAAGAGCATTCATTCAGCCACATGACATTTTAAAAGTAATAGTAATAACCATTAAACTTAAAAAAACTGTATTCAAAGGAGACATGTATGGGCTAGACTTTTGTACAGTGCAATTACTTTCAAAAGTAACGGGCACGAATACCGTAGATATTGAGTCCACCATATAAAGGCTTACACTCTATAGAAATCGACGAGTAAACGTTGCAGTAAGGAAGAGTTTAAAGGCAAGTGGGGAACGGTAGAACGTCTACTTTTTCCTACTTTACGTCTGATCTCTCGGTAATAGTGTCTTAACTTAATTTGTTGTAATGTTTGTATTGTTTGAACTAACATTTTTAAAATTAAACATCTTTTTTTAAGAAATTCGGCGAAACGGCGAGAGTGACTATTTTAGGAGCCAAAAACTAAAGTAGACAGCGTAGAAGCGTTTTCTCACACAACACGATATTTGGTATTTTCTTAAGTTGTTATTCTCTATAAAAATACCTGTATTTAATTTTAGTTTACAGTTCAGTTCAGTTTTAGTTTACTAAGAGTTGTCTATTAAATTAAAAGTACGTACGTACTGATTGACCGTAACAATGTATGCAGATTCGCGGATAATTGCATCATGAACCCTACAAGGTATTGGGTAGGAAAAATCAAATGTTTTAACTAAGATTATTACACAAACACAATTATTTGTTTCAAACTCTTTCCATTCCGAAACAAAATCGGTCCGTTTATGTTTAGTTCCTAAAATATCACGTAGCACGAAATCCCGAGTGATGGGTGTGAAAAACTTCGTACTCTGCGTTTGTCGGCAGGAAATTAAACTTGGTGGATTCCAACCGCATACGGTGCTAAATCAACGTTACTGTGTTGAATATTTAAAAAGTCAGTGTGCGTGGATCTCCAAAATAAATAAAGCATTCTATATTTGAATTTTTTGTCGTTAAAAATCATGTCTAAAATCCTCTTGACTAATAAATGAGCAAATAACAACTATTGCCATAATTAATGAACCAGGCTATATGAGTGGATAGCTATAACAATAGAATAATAAGCTCGCCCCTTATTATGTGGATCTAAAATACTGGCATAGGGGAAATGTAGGCATTTGGCCTTTTTTAATTGCACGAAGACGGAGTTAGATAACGCTCGAACGTTTTACTTCCTTGTACCTACCCTGCCCACTTTTTTATGGATATACAGTCATAAATATGTAAAGTAAGTGGGCATAAGGTCACATAATCATAGAGTGCCTCGTTATTACGAGATATTTTGTATATGGAATCATCCCACATACGAAACGTTGAACCTTTCCTGATATCATTCAACAAAATGTATGTAATGACAGCATAATTATGTAGTATTGTCAAATATCATCATAACTGATGACTGATATTCGTTATCAAAATACAGGAGGGTATAATCTGACAACTAAGAGAAATCTCGAATTGTACATTAATCATACAAACCTGCGATACTTTATCAAGGTACGGTTACACAGCGGCAGCATGACGCACAGGAATAATTAATGAGCCCATACCGAAACATGTAATTACGAGTCATTTCATGCTCGTGGTTCACTGAATTATAGGTGCCAATCCTTTCTGTGGATGCGTATATTTACAAAACACCTATAATCACAATAACATAATACACTTTGATGTAAGCTCGCTGTCATATTGATCTGTCTACTTGCCGAAATAATCTTGGCATTAGTTGAAATACTAATTGTCCTAAAGTGTTTTTTATTATATTAAGCACAGATATGCCTCAAAATATACTGGTTCACTAAAAATATCTTAGCAATATTGTAAAAAAGAACAAACTTAGATGCAACTGCTTTGCTTTGTAATGCTACACAAATCAAATGAAAAGAAATAATGCTGTAAATGTAACACCTCAAATATCAGTTAATTGAATGATACCTATCTGACACATCATTTCAAAAGTTAATGGAGTTTGTTCATTTTCCAATCAATTTCTCTGTGGATGTATTAATTATTGAGCGTCCTTACCGGTGCCGGTGTCCATACATCGTCCCAATTACCAATTATGGTTGCGAATATTAAACCTTCAATTTATGCGTGAAACCGTATTTTTAACTCGTAACTCATTTCGATAGATCTGAATATATTCTCACGAACAGACCGTTAAGTGAAGCAGTAGATTATATTTATTTTTATCTAATTTTATTGTTATTTTTATTATAATAGTGCTTTTTATCTTGTGATACAACAAACAACGACCAATGTATCGCGGCGGTAGTGCATTTGAGTGAAACAATTTTTGTATGCTTGCATATTTCTATTTACATTGGTCGGGATGTATCTATAGTATGTATATACATATTTACAAAAACAATACCTATCTACAAAAGCAGGTTTATCCGTCTTCTAGTAGGTAACCTTAGTACAAGCTATGCTTACTTTGGACCTATAAAGCGGTGTATAATAAGTCCCACAATATTATTAATATTTAATATTAAAGTCGTAGAATTACAAGTAATAATGTAGTTACTTCTTTCTATAGATTGATTACATCAATTATTTTCTGGCAAAAAATAACCTATTGAAATTTGAGGCAATGCGAAATGTTTTAACAATCAATGAATATCCAAAAATGTTTTTAAATTGTGTTGGGAAACAATCTCTATTACAATTTTTATTGCACTTTAAAGTTATCAGTAGTCTACAAACGTGTTAATATTAAGTAATGTATTAAAATATATATCGATATTTATTTATTAACTTTCTATTCTATTTTTCTTTCTATTTTTCTTTCTTCATTTGATATCCGAACAAACGTTACCTCTATAATGCGTTCGTCTCCTTATAACATCAAATATGTCATTGTGGAAGCCGGGATTACATTTTATGTTATCCGGTAAGAGATATGGTTAAATATTAAAATCATTTCCAAATGCTTCACAATCCAAAAGTGTACCAACATCTAATTTCTAGGTTTGTATTCAACATTGTTTCAATGGATTTGAAGCTGTATTATAAACGAAGCAAGGTTGATAAAGGTTGAGTGTCGGTTTCGTCATACGAAAAGTAGACATTGTATTGTTGGTATTGTACACGGAAGTTAATAGCGTATTCATTGTCAAGCCGCGGATACGATTGGAAAAGGAAAGGTTTTTATGAAAAAAATAACATTTAAATTCATTAATACTTACTCAATGTCGCTCAGTGCTTATTTATTTATAACAATCTTCGGAGTTGTTTGTGGTTGTCATCCGTCAGCCCCATAAAAAATGTGGGATCCTTTAAACCCTCGAATACATTTCAAAAGATGAAATTTATGGTTGCATAAAGGATGCATCCATAAATTGTGCGATGGTTCTAGGTGTTATTTTTATTAAAAATCAAAATGCCGCAAGTAAAGAATAAAATTGGGTGGAGCGGTATATCACATCAACATACATACATCTTTAAAAATCAACATGTTAATCAGTAGGCTTTTTAAAAAAGTGAAGACCTAACAAAATGGTATTTAATATATTTAATTTTTAAACACATAAATTTGTACTTCTCATAGCAAGCTCTTCATTTCATTTCATATTTTTATTTACCCCGAAATAGGTCACGTTTGATATGACAAAAGTAGATACATTGCGCTTTCAATTGGACTGGATTTCATATTTGTTTACTTATTTTGTTTAGACGAATGCTAATGATAACCAAAGATCAAGAGAACTTGCTTTAATATAGGTTAAGTTGCTTAACCCAATAGATAAATCACTGTACATTCATGTTAAGCTCAACCCATGTCCACAAGATTGACATCGACAAGAATAATGTACCAACTGAATAATACGCTCGGATACATGTATGGTTTAAACAAATAAACCATGGTTTTTAACTATTTTTATTGGGTTCAAACTAATGAATATCAAGCATTCATATGAATTGAAAAAATGAACAGCTTAAAATATTTAGCTTATTAAAGATATAAAATTTTACTCACGTGTTTATTAGACCGTGTGGATTAGACCCGACGGGTGCCCTTTGTCAAGGAGTGAAGCGTCCTGGCACGATGGTACTAGGCGTCATACTTCACAACTTCGCCAGGTCTCAGCTTCGCCAGGTCCTAATGGCCGGGTGGAAAAAAACGACTAGAGCGACCGAACGCAGGGCACGGCACAATTATGGCGGTAAGACCCATCTTAGAGAATTGGCTGGATAGACGACATGGCAGCTTCTCCCACTGATTGACGCAGGTACTCACCGGACACGGCTGCTTCGGTAAGTACTTGTGTCGCAAAGGCCGGGAGCAATCGCTTGCGTGCCACCACTGCGGAGGCTGTCGCGAGGACACTGCACTCACTTGTGACCACACCGAGGATTCCGTAAGCAAACAAACTTTTATACGTCCATCTCGGGAATCAATTCTCAAAGACTTGCCCGTCTTTTTCGAAAGACAAACTTAACTTTGCGGTTGCGATGTACGACAAAGTGAACAATCCAACCGCAAAATATAAGTTTGTAATCACAAAAACTTTTTTTATGTGATATAACAACAAATTAACAACTTTCGGATCTTTCCTTCACTTGTGCTAGACCTGGCTTCTTACCAAATTTCATGATTCTAGGTAAATGGGAAGTACCCTATAGGTTTTCGACACAAAACCTATAGGGTACTTCCAGATGACCTAGAATTGTCAATTTTGGTTAAAAGCCAGGTCTTACAGCACAAGTAAAGGGAAAATTCCGAAAAATAAAAAAGTTGAAAATTAAGGTAAATTGTGGTTAAACTTACAAGTTTTTGCGAAAATCAAAATTTGTTAATATTTTTTTATCTTGTTTACTCAGGACTTGATTTTTATACACCTAATAGGAACTATAGACCTCAGTATCTGGTATAAATTTCAACTTACTAGGTCCGCCTGTTCCTGAGAAAATCGGTGGTGACACACGGACAGACCGACAAGAGAGTGATCTCATAAGGGTTCTTTTTTTACCTTTTGAGGTACGGAACCCTAAAAGTATGTTATCCTCAGAGCAATAATATGTTATCCATTTAAGTATGACGTATTATACGCTCACAATCACCGTTGACGTAATAGAACAGAATTCAGAAAGGGAAGATTCAAATATAACGGTTATGAAAATTGTGTCATTGAAATGTTATAAACATATAATGCAGATTTTTCAAACAATTCACGAATTCCTCGAGGTTCTTCTCGAGGCAGTTATAGGAACTGTCGTCACCATCTCGATTTACCTGAACAAAGTGGCGTGTAAAAGTGCCACTAAAAATCTATTTACAAAATTAAATTTATTCTCATTCTCATTCACTTTAAAAATATTGAATTAAGTACTAATGCGAAGAATGTTCAGTTTTCTATTTTCAATTGCCACACTATAATATTTATACAATCCGTAGCAACAGCTCTCTATAACAATTTATATTACATCACAAAGTGGATTACAATTCGAAAAAACCTTGAAAGTTGATGACGACGCATGCATTATATATCTAAGTGAGAATATTGTGTAGGATATAAGCGTGCCTTATTCATTTGGTTATTTTAAAGCATGTAGTATGAGTATTACAAGTAGATTGTGATCTAAAAGGCACAATAATATACTTGTAATATGCGGGTTTATTAAAATCCAGTGTTCACGTCCCTTAGCTTTATAAGGCACTTTCAGAGGTGACACAAGTGGTTCAGAAAGCCTTTACGAGCATCTAGACTTAAAAACATAAGCGAGCGCAAAGTGCGAGAAAGTTTACCGGTATTTTTTTAGTTATGTAAGTAAGTATTCTTTATTGTACATCAACAAAACAAAATATAGAAATAGATATTGTATACCAAATGCACAATGGGTGGCCTTATCACAAATAAGCAATATCTTTTAGGCAACCTTTGGATGGAGAGGAGTGTAATGATTAATGTTGGTGGTGCCAACAGGTCAAAGACACGAGCGGAGAAGTCAGCTGGCGGTGTGATTATTATAAACTGTGTCTGTAAGAGTAAAAGTTATATATTATTATTACACCTGTCTCTAATCGAGAATGAATATGGCAGTAGTTATTCAACCAACTAATAAGCCACCTAGATAAGTATTAATTATCAAAGTCACCATACACCCGACGTTTTGCAAAGTCTACTTTTTTGTGCGAACGTCAAGGCATCCTCTCGTCGGTTCCGAGAGGCTGACTCTGCCCCCTTAATTGTCCAACGGCTACGGGTGATAATTTACCTGGCAAAAAAAATGTGTCCGTGATTATTCTGCGGACGTTATTACAGGATAAATCTTGTTTTTATGTGGCTAAAGTGCGCAGTAAAGACCTATGTGATTTTGAGCTGTAAGTCGTTGGATAATAAGTTTGGGTTTTTTTTATTTTAATAAAATTCCCTTTATGAGCATATTGACAATAGTGTTGTAATTATATTAATATCAGACAAATGGACATACATGTAATAATTCGGGCTTTGTTTAATTGTAATTCTAATTCTCTGTACAAGAAAAAGCCCCGCCGCCTGACCAGGAGAAGTGTCGATCAGTCGCATAGCTAGTTCCTTGTAAACATAATGAGCACTCGTATCCCATAACCTTAACGCCTCGACCCCAAACGCCTCAAAAACATAAATACCGATTTAACAATAAATTATTGTATTCACGATGTTTAAGCATTCTGCGGATGCAGCAACAGCACTGGCACAACCAGCTGTGCTTGAAAGATGTGATGGCGCGAGGGTGTTGATGCAAATTGCGTTCCACACCAAAGATCCACCCATCTTCCATGGCATACCATCTCTCCTCTCTCTCATCTATCATCTGATCTCTCCCCATCGTCTCGTACCAGACCATGGGGTTCACGTACGGCTAAAACGCCGGTGGTAACAAGAGTCCGACGGATTATGTACGGCTTCTCTGGAATTTTTCAATGAACTTTGTTTGTTGCTCGGAAATTTCCTCTTGAATGAGGTTTTCCCTATAATGACACAGCCTGATAAATTTATTCATCAGGCTCACTGTGTGAAAATTTGGGTGTTATAAGATTCATTTTCTGTGAGACTTGGTTCTTTCTAATATTTCCTCTTTTACAGAATTCATTCGTAGGTCATGCCGGAGACAGTCATTTATGACAGTACCAAGCTGCAATTTGTCATCATCGTTAACGTATATAATTTAAACCTTTGCTATCATTAAACCTAACCAAAGCCAAGTGTAATAAACCCAATTGATACAAATATCATAAACCTATAAAGGTTTAGACAGGACAGATCTAAAGATTTACAAATAATGGCAACTGCGACAAAATTAAATAGACTTTGCATAAGATCAAAAGCTATAGGGTTGATGACAAACACAGCTTGGTAAAGTTATAAATAACGGTTCATTTTATCTCGTAATATTTATATGTATTATCAAGGTTAGTAGGATGGTTTTAGTAATTTACATATTGACGGTGAAGTGTCAATAATTCCCAATTTTAGCGTTTTAAATTTAAAACCACTATTTGCATGTATTATTGAAATCTTGCATAAAACAAAATGTCAGTTACATCTCCTCTCCAACCACGAGTATGTTCATCCTACAAAAAGGCAAGCTTAATTAGACTGTGATTTCCGGCTTTTCTACAAGCCAATAGTGACGAACAATTCTATTTTTATTGGATTCAGATGATTCCTTTCTAGACAAGTTAACATAAAACTATTGGATGATTTGCACAAATTAACACAAAAAATACACAAATTAACACATGAACACCAAATACATTTCACTAAAAGCTTAATATGTTTATTCAGACGTATGAACCGGTATGTGAAAGTTTTAGTAATTTTGCATATGTATCTAATCTGAATTCCTCTCCAATACAAGTTTGTAAAGGTTGCCGTAGTCACAATGGGAAAATGGATATAATTTTCCATGTAATATTTATATTACTTCATATTGACGCAATATAATATGTATGTATCTAATAGAGTGCATTGAGATAGAAGGCATACGTGTGTTACATTTGCAAGCCTTGGAATGCCTATTGTATTCTTCAGAACTACAAAGAGTTGCGCAGTCCTTTGCAAAAGGGCCATGATTTTCTTACTGTGTTATTTTATTGGCACAAAAATATAATGGATAAAATAGTAGATACCTTACAAATACCGCTCTGCATTACATATCTTTTAGAAAACAGATACAGAGTTTTCTACAAAAATAATTTTATAGAAAAAATAATCTTTATTGACATTTACTTTCAATATTGTCCTGAATTACGAGTTTTAACAGTCTCAACTCAAAGTATTACGCGGTGTGTATAAAATGGCAGTCAAGAAAAAAGTGTTGCACTCATAAATCAATGAAATTTGAGTGAAATTGATTTAAAAAAAAATGTATGTTAAAAAATGTGTGTATGGTTAACAAACAGTCTCTGTAGTAATAATAATGGATTTTTATCAATAGTCAGTCATTGCCTAAAGGTCGGCCAAATCGGTAAGATTTTGTATAATTTGCCTTGATGTTCTATAACAGCCGAACTTTATACTTAGGCAGTACCTACTATTCTACTATTAGCAAAATTTCAGTATTTTATAGTTTTAGTTCAGGTTTAGGGATCTTACTTAATTTTATTTAATCAGAGATCTAAATCATTGATTATGTTTGCAAAATGTAAGACTAAACTACGACAACTAGTGTGTACAAGCACAAGCGTGGCAGTGCAAAGAGGCGATTAATTGATAACAAATAATATTAATTAAACGAGAGAGAGAGAGAGAGAGAGAGAGAGAGAATCAAACGTATTACACGTTTGTTTGAATTTCGTGAATAACTTATTATCTTTTGTAATAGCAGTTTTGTTTGGTCTGTCTCGTGAGACGTGAGTTTTAATGCCGAATACCACTCACGAAAGTTTTTATAATAGCAGTTTTACAAAATCCGTGTGAAAAACTGGTTTCGCTTGGTCATTTATATATTTCTTGCAAGTTAAATACTTCAAGCAATAATAATAAACCTTGTGCCCTTTTTGCTTTTACGGTAATAAAGTTCATATCTTTAAAAAAACTGACTAAATTTAAGTTAAAATATTATAAGACTTTCTGAGGTCATGCAATCTGAGCCTGAATTTGTTCGAAGACCGAGCAAAACGTCAAGCAAAGTAAGCAAGAAAACCCCTGGCTTTGCTTACACATATACTGTAGTTCAATATTGTAAAATTGTCACGAACAAAATAAAACAATAATATTCGTTGAAACAATACATTTTACTTTCCAAAAATACATACTGCATAAACAATATATCACCCCATCGGATACAATATACGGACTCCATTTTCCTTCATTTGCGTTATTAATTCAATGGCGACCTTCCAATATTGTGAACAAAGTAGACTTAATTAACCGTTTTTGATACAATATTTACCCGAAAACAATAAACCGAGTATCTGGATGTACTCATAATATTATTTCTTTTTGTAGGTAGGTATATTAAAGGAAACATCGTTGGTCAATGACACTTTACTTACCTATATCCACTATTTTATAATATAAATAAAATATTATCCTCTTCTTTTAGTATTTTCTCCAAGTATATTTGCGCTAAGATGTTATGTGTTGGGTTGTCGGGTTGGGTATTTTATTTCGATTTAAAGTTTTGGTCATACTGGTCCAACAGGTAGGGGGAGGTCTTCCTCGGCCTCTTTTATGCTCCGTAGGCCTCAGCGCTTTTTTGACGACATGATTTTTGTGTCTGCGCCTAGCGTGACCAAAGCACCCTAATCGTGTGACTATAAGTTTTTCGTTCTCAGGGGCTACCTTGATTCTATCACAAATATACCATCGTAAAATTTTCAGTTCTGTCGTGTGAAGTATTTGTTTATGCGTCTCTTTAAACTTTTAGCTTTCCGTTCCGTACAGCAACGCAGGTAGGAGAGGCATTTTCGGTAACATACCAGTCTATTTAAGTATCCGTATCTGCGCTGTTCGAGATCACAGATCTCAGATATTTAAATTGTGTTACTTTTGGGACTGATGTTCCTCATTTTCTAGTGAATTGATCCATAAAGAAAAAATAAAGAAAGTGAATTTTGAAGGTCGTTTGGAGTTTTGGCGATAAGGACAATGACATCCGTATGAAAAAGACACAAAATTGTAAAACCTGCAAAATCATCCTTATAATCCCATATCTATCCAATAGAATTACAAAGTTACTTATTTAGTTTGTACATATAGAAACCAGTACTGAAATTGCGGCATGTTTGAGCTATTCCTTACTTTATAGGCTAAACACTAATTGTGTTAAAATTTTTAAGCTTGTTTGTCTGTTAGAAGTACCATAGCATCTTGATGATTGATGAGAATGTTGGTGATTAAATTAAGGAACTTTGACATGCTATCGTTTTAAAACCACAGGTTCAAATTGAATATTATTTGGGAAAAAAACCAGTTATATTATGTTCTCTTGGTCATTAAAATCAGGCTTCTAGCTTTATCAAAAACGAAGTTACAGGGGTTCGAACTTCTTCGAGAGAAGGATGTCACGGCCGTGCCTTTGTTTTCTTTTCAATAATAATAAGTACTCGATATTACTGATTCTAAGGAAATATGGAAGGGCCAAGAGCTGCATGGACGTTTTTATCGGGCCCTAAATAGGCTCGATATAGATTTATTAACATCTGTGTCCTGGCTACGGTTTGGTGACCTCTTCGGAGGAACTGAAGGTTTTGTCTATGCAATTACAGATGAAGTTATTATGGCGAATAACTATCGGAAATTTATCCTTAGGGATGGCACAATTGTAATTTGTAATTTCCTGTTATTCTCGGCGCCAACATTGCCAACGGTGAGTAATTACATAGACATAACCAAGTGGCACGGATAGTCCATCAGTAACTTGCTCTTAAATATAACCTAGTGACTGTGAAATTACCGTAGTACAGGTATGTGCCCGATCCAGTTCTTGAAAATGGTCGTGCAACATTGTACTGGGATCGGTATATTATCACTGACGGGACTATTGTTGCCAATATTAGCCTGATATAGTGGTAATAGACCGATTACCGACCGAGGCCCGAGCAATGATTGTTGACATCACATTTCCCCATGACAACAATTTCTTAAGGGCTGAAACAGAAAAACAAATTATTTGGATTTGGCCCACGAGTTGGTCAATATGTGGGATGTGGATTCAGCAGTAATTGCACCGATTGTCATATTAGCCCATGGGTTGATTGCGAAGAGCCTCGACCTACACCTTCAGAGGCTCACGTTAGGCAGCTGGATTAAGGGCCTGAAGCAGAAAGCGGTCCTTCTCGATACGGCACGTACTGTGAAGAGGTTTCTTTCTCTGGAACTCTGACCACCGATAGCTTGGTCCCTGTACCCGCGATGGGGCACTATTTTTTATATTTTTAAAATATTTTTTTTATATCTAAATGTTTTTAAAAATTTAATTTATATGTATATTTAAATAAGTAAACAGAATAATAATAATATTTATTTCCATATTTTGTTAGTAAATCTTAAAACCTAGTAAGTAATTTTTACTCAGCTTAACGGGAGCACTACCGTGCCCCCAGATATTTTTTAATGACCAAGTTGAAACTTCTCTCGCTTGACATTCAAACGTTACCAAAAATAAAACACTTATAACAGGTACAATACTATTATTATACCAAGTATACTAAGTTCACAGATTACCATGAGATACTTTAATAAAATATGTGAAATTATAAAAACTCTTACAAATACTTTCTTTTAAAAAAATACACAAATACTCTGTACAGAAAATAATGTGGCAATGCAAATATCATTCCGAACATGACATGACATGCTGTGTCAAAAAAATATTAAAAATGAAAATACGTTTCATTGTGTTTTACTCCGCTACATTAGGTCGAAACAAGGAAATTTTAACTGCCGAAATGTTGCGATGATTTCTAATATCAGCATTTTTTTATTCGTTTAATGAATATGCATTTGAAAAACATTTGAGAGTCTTCTTACATGGAACCACAGAACTCTGTGTCAATTGAGTATTGTTAGTTATACATAAATGCCAATAACACGAATAGAACTCTCTTATCATACTTTGTTAAGTTATTAGTTGATTGAACCTCAGAATTACGCATCTTTTCACAACAACAAAATAGTATCTGTGCCAGCAATATCTTGCAAACTCGCAGATTTTAAACCCACAAAAGAATCCGCTTTCCTATCTTGCACGGAAACTCAAATCTTGAGCGTGAAGCAAGTATAAATAAATGTAGTAGACTTGAGTTGTGAGTTGACTGGCCTGATCGTCTTGTGGTTGGTGACCCCGACTGCTGAGCCAGAGGTTGTGGGTTCGATTCCCACCCGGGGCAAATAATTGTGTCATGAGCATGATCATTTGTTCTGTGTCTGTGTGTAGTTTATCTATAATATCAATATATTTAAAAATATATAAGTATGTTTATCAGCAGCATTAGACTGGCCTGTTGGTCTAGTGGTTAGTGACCCTGACCGCTATGCTTATAGGTCGTGGGTTCGATTCCCACCTGAGTCTGGGTGTTCTTTGTGTCCGTTGTTTGTATGTTTGTAACGTCCCCCGCGACACAGGAGTAATTCCTAATGCGGGAGTTGTCTTTTTAAAAAACAAAACAAAGTCTGTGACTATAATCCAGGCTCAGCCTAGTTTGGAATCAGACGACGGTGTGTGAGATGTGTGAAGTTATTATTATTATTTTCTTAATTTATTCAAATATGGTACACCATGACAAAATTTGGTTTAAGAAATTCATTACGACAAAAACAGTGCTTTTAACTATTATGTCTCATGTTGTTGAATTGAAAGAAAACTCACTTTTAAATTTAAATAATTTTTTTTTGATAAAATTTCTCATTTAATAAGTATATATAGATGTTATGACATAAAGACGGCTGCCTTACCTTACCTTATTTTTATAAAAGGAAATTCCGCCAGTCCCTATTTATAGCCGATATCGCAATTGCGTCATAAATATTTTCTTAACTGACAAAATACCAGTCAGTATTATTTTCATTTCGGATATGAAAGCGTCATAGCAATTTGGAAATTTGTACTTGGGTCAATCTCTTAAACAATATATTAATAATTATTCAAGTGGAGTAGCTCATTTATAAGTAGTTCTAGTATAATCTAGGTTTTACATTCTTTGTTAACTGCTCTGATTTTTTAACTTTAAGAGCCGTCTATTACTAAGTTTCAGAAGTACCAGATAATGAAATATTCACTTCTTTAATAAATTATTAAAAACAATAATTATTAAACATCAGCTTAATTTTATATCTTAAATTTGAACCGTCTATGTGTGTGAGAAAAATATTGTATTTTGACTATCAGATTTTAAAAATATAGATGAGTGTAAAAGAAATTAATCCCATAATTTTAAGCGAGTTCGAAGTTAACTGTCTACCTTCATTTTCTCTTTTAGTGGCCGAGGCGTACGTACCTAAATAACACAGAATATTTTGAAACATTCTCCTTGTCTTATAATAATAAAACAGAAACTCAGTACTAAGCTGCTAACGGTATTCATGAATTTTACATTTTAAACCTGTAACACAATTGTGCATCTACTGTTATGTTAATCTTATAAGCCCGTTTGTAAATAAACCGTTTTAATGGAGTTATGGTTTGTTAAAGAGAACACTGGGGGCAAAAATTTTGATTTTTCATAATTCTGTTTGGCTAATTTCATGTGAAAGTTTGTTTTTACCCGACTGCGGCGGAGCCTAAAAAGGTTATGTGTTTGACCTGTATTTTAACTTGTAAGATCTAGGTCATCGATTTTTTCCAAGTCGTCATTTTATTTGTATATAGCCTTACCTTGTGTTTGCCCACGATACCACCTTACCTGTATCGGTAATAGAAGCGCAAACTGTTACAAAATGTGTTAGTACCTAAACAAAAATACTAAGAAAACAAAAAGCTGATAAGTAATGAATACTTCAGTAAGCTATTTTTTCTAATCATTGTATTGCATTGAACTTGTTACTTTTAGGCAGCTGTATTCCTAGGCCTCATTGCACCGCTTTAATTAGAGCCCCACTAATGCGTGCATGTACAAAAGAAATGTGTTAAGAAAGTCTTGAACGGATAGTTCAGTAGTAGCGAAATTTGAGGTATTGACTAACTCTCATTAAAAATATTTCAGATCCGATTTATGTTGTTTGTGTTGTTATGTATGTACATAAATGTTTAGATACCACGTCAATTTTATCAATTCGATTCTAACCATAAGGTGGATAATGTCACTTAATCTGACGGTGGCCCGATGGCAAAACTAGTAACTCTCGAGAAGCTCCAACGTGGTCTACGTTGGAGCTTCTCGAGAGTATTTTTATTACCCTTATTTATTTAATAGTTGTGAATAATTATATTCATTTATTCTTTCCTCGAAACAACAACAACTACAAACAAGACAATAGTTATTTGATACGCTTTTCAGAGTGTGAGTTCCACGTGGAAAGGTATTAAAATTCTATTATCAAGCATGCCAAAAACCATGTGACCGCCTCCCGCGCCTTAACTTTTTGTAAGTATAGTTTCAGGAGAAAAAAACTGTACAAGTAGAAAGGTTAGGGATCTAACATGTCAAATTCAACTTATAATTTTTAAGATTCTCGGTTGTATATTTGCTACGATTTTAGATTAATGTTATTTAAAGTCACATTTGAGATAAGTGCTAATTTCGGAATTGATTAATCTTTGCGACCGATTAGGGGTGGTTCACCTACGAAAGAAATAAGGGAACTCTATACAAATATTGGCCACCCGTAGAAGATTAGATGGCCAGCCTGGCTTCGAAGAAAGAAAGTCGCGCTCGGAATACATACGTACGAGCTCCCCGGCTTGCTTTTGTTTGGCCTCGAATGAGATCATGAATGGATATATTCCAATAGATTTAAATGTGTTGTTACTAGTATAGGCTATATTTATCTGCTACAGAATTTAAAATAAATAAATTCAATGTCAACTAAAGTGACCTTGATGACTTTGAAAAACGATAACACACTTATAACACTACTATTTTCGGAATTATACAGAGATGAAAACAAAATGCTTTTCTCAATTTTTTTTTTAAATTATGAACATTTCTGAATAAAATGTATGACTACCTATCTCTCGTATCCTTGTTCGATGAAAAAGTACCGTATACATTCCTTTGTCATAACTTACCTCAATTTCCTCCCTCTTACGTAACGTGCCAACATTTGAAATGCATAGCTTCTTCAGTATGTATGTAGATAGACAGATAAAAAACCATGGAGCATACTTTTGTTTCCGCGAGTAACTCGGTCACATCACAACAGAACTTCCGTTTTATCTCCAAGCGTGCCTACCTTGCCTCAAGTTTTTTAAAAACACGCTTTGTCTTACACAAGTCAGCTTTTGGATAAGAGGAAGAGGGTTTTAATTTTGAAATGGCAGTTTGTAGTTTAAGACATAAATTGAAATTAAAATATTTATAATTTCTATGTAGAAGAAGATGTGTAATGTTTTTAACAGTGTCCGGGCGGTAGACCAAACCCTTATTAAATCCTAACTGGTGTTGACGAACACGACGCTTTACAGCTTTTTTTGACTTCAGCGGTGTTTAATCGGTTTGATTTTTTACTAAATGAGCCCTTGCTTTGCTAAAGCGACGAGTAATAATTGATATTCCATTTTCCCACCTGCATAAAACCGGAATTATGCCTAATGTAAATGTGGACCGGTGTAGTTAATTATTGATATGCTTTCCGTTTTACTTAGTAGCGTTGGTTAATTAAATGAGAATTAGCCAACCTCACTAAACAAAAGTGGGCGCTGTAGTCTGTAAGTATTTACTGAAAAAAAAAAAAGAGGCAGTCATAGGACTGCCGACAGAAGTGCAAACTTAAACGATACGACGAACTTAAAACGTCACATTACTCTCCTACTCACTCACCCACTCGCCCACTCGCCCACTCGCCCACTCGCCCACTCTGCCCACTCTCCCTTCCTAGATTCCCTCCCTACCTCCATCTGTCTCTCACTCCCTCCCTCTCTCTCTTATTCCCTCCCTCCCCCTCTATCCCACTCTCCCTTCCTAGATTCCCTCCCTACCTCCATCTCTCTCTCACTCCCTCCCTCCCCCTCTATCCCACTCTCCCTTCCTAGATTCCCTCCCTACCTCCATCTGTTTCTCACTCCCTCCCTCCCTCCCTCCCTCTCCATGTCTCTCTGACGCTGTACATGTAAATATAAGAAACTTACCGTCACTCTCCGTCTTAAGAATTTTCGAACTCGTCATAGAAATATATTTTTTTAAATATATTACACTCGGACACATTTTCCATACATTTTCGATCAGTTTTTACTCGGACACATTTTCCATATATTTTAGATATAGCCCGTCTTCTCGTTTGCCCCAAGTACCATAAAAAAATAAAAATTTGGGAATTAAACACCTTCTAAAAAGAACATTCATTTTATTAAATATTCAGATTATCCAGAATGTTACTATATATATTTTCAAACAATAGTGTTTCGTTTAAACAGAGTGGGTTGAGAGTTGTGTTGACATTAAGAAGTTGACACATTGGTCTCTTGACTTCGAAATAAGACATATCGCTCTCGAGTTCTCGACCCAAAAAACTATCGCCATTTTTCAATTTTCAATAAAAAAAATTATCGCCATTTTTTCGTAAATGTCAATAAGCCCCACCATAGCCTTGTCACCACTTTTGTGACAGGACGCCATTTTAGAATTTCATCTTTCATTTCAAGTTCATCTGTCATTGAAAACCTTCCTAGTAGTTTTTCTTCGTTTTTAACGATAAAATGTGTATATTTTGGTGGTTTTGTGGTATTAAAAGAACTAATAAACAAAAACTAAAATAGTAAAGTGTTGCATAACAGGGTGTAATACAAATTCTCGAAGGATTGTCAATTTTATATCATATTTAATATTATATTTACATGTTAATTAAGGTTTTTCCGTATTTCATGTACAATTTTTGTTGCAACTATGTTTCATGTCTATAATTGGAAATTAAGATTGATTTGTAATGTTAGCTAGATTGTTATATGGCTACTATCAACTATTTACATTTACACACACACATTTACATACATTATAAGTAAAAATATTTGATATGTTACCATACAACATAGTGTTGTGTTCAAGTTTTGTTTCTCTCTCACCCCACTCTCCCTCCCTAGATTCTCTATTCCCACTCTCTCAGCTCGCCCCACTTGCCAAACTCGCCCCACTCGCCCCCACACTCCCCACTCTCCCTCCCTAAATTCCCTACTCCCACTTGCCCTACTCTTCCCACTCGCCCCACTCTCCCCACTCAACCCACTTTCCCACTCTCACTCCCTAGATTCTCTACTACCAGTCTAAACACTCGCCTCTCTTGCCCTACTCGCCCCCACTCTCACTCTCCCACTCTCCCTCCCTAAATTCTCTACTCCCACTCGCCCTACTCTCCCCACTTGCCCCACTCGCCCCACTCGCCCCACTCCCTCCACACGCCCCACTCTCCCACTCTCATCCCTAGATTCTCTACTCTCACTCTCCCCACTCGCCCCACTTGCCAAACTCGCCCCACTTGCCCCCACACTCCCTACTCTCCCACTCTCCTTCCCTAAATTCCCTACTTCCACTCGCCCTACTCTTCCCACTCGCCCCACTCTCCCTTCCTAGATTCCCTCCATACCTCCATCTGTCTCTCACTCCGTCTCTCTGATGCTGTACATGTAAATATAAGAAACTCACCTCCATGACCCTGAATTCTGACGCTTTTTTAACATTTTTTACCAATGTCAAAAAGTGCCCAACGCCGCTAAAGAAGTTTTCACTTCAAAAACAAGATTTTTTTTGTATGCGGGACCATTACATAGGTTCTAAAATGCTCAGACGAAAAAAAAATAATATTCAGAATCATCAGTGATAATGATAAGTCACCATTTAAAGTAAACTCGTTTTGTTAATCAAGCTTACTCTTTAACTCTATATTAGTAAGAATAAATATTTAGCTTATAGAAAACAAACCGAAAACCTTCATGGTCAAAGTGTAAAATGTAAAAGATACAATGGTACCTATTTTAAAGTGCTACGAGGCATTACAAGGCAATAGTTATTCATTTATTCCTATTCAAAATAATAGTCAAAGAATAAGAGCCATTTTTTAAATTTTATAAAGTTAAAAGCAGACTACTTTATGTAATAAATAAACCGGGTTATAAACTACGGACTATCGATATTTAAACCGATATTTGGAGCTTTATACCTATTCAATAAAAAAAAAATATATATTTTATAATTAAACCGTGGTTGTTGCTTTTCTCCTTTGTTCGGCGCCGTCTTAATGACTTGGACAGCTGAGAGCAGGACCACGAAACTAACTCCTATATAATTCGTCGTTGTTATTCAAGTGACGTAGTTACTAGAGGAAGCTAGTGCATTCAATGGCTTTGTAAATTTGCCTCCGTCTACTGTAAGCATAATGAAATGCATACTCCAAGCAAATGGAGTCATTACATTGATATATTGCTTTACTTTATTAGGGAGCTAAATAAATGGGTAGCTTTAGTGAAATATCCGTGTATCGCGTCTATAGAAATAAACAATTAATGTATGTATATTTGTCCTTTGTTGGAATATGTGATGGACACCACTTAACTACGTCAACCATTTAGCCATTTTTTTTGAGCTGCAATTCTTTCTTCTTCATGTACCTATTAAAATTCTCTTTCTCGCTTCATGATCTCACTTTAATTAGAAACATCAATTCAATTATTTTTGAAGTGAAAACTTCTTTAGCGGCGTTGTGCACTTTTTGGGATGGGTAAAAAATGTTAAACTCGCGCCACGACACGTGACCCTGATCCAAAATTCGTAAGACGGAGGTCGAGTTTCTTATATTTAAAAAAATATAACATTCGAAATTCAAACATTTATGAGCGGCCAGGAGCGCAGAACTTCCAGTGTACCCTATGTATACATTTAGATGTGTTATTATTACCTACTTTTTATTTTTAACCAAATTATATATATATATACAGATGTGTGTGTGTGTATGCATATGCAAATATGCAAATACATGACGTGCAGTCCTACAACTGACTGTTTTTTTTATTTTAGTTCTACATCAGAGTTTTAGTATCACATGCATTAGATATGACACATATTACATTATATTTAATTTAAATTATTCCTCCCTTCTCTCATGTTTGATAAAATTAATGGCTTAAGTCTTTTTTTAATTTTGGTAAATATTATGTACAAGATTAAAACCTCTCTCGAGGATATTGTCACGCCTTTGTGGCATATCATAGTTACTGGCCAGTGACAAGCTGCACTGAAGTATATAGAACTATTTTTGCATTATATAAAATATAGAATAGGGGGAAGTCGGATGCGAGCGACCTCTCGGTAGAGAGTGTTCTGTGCGAGCGACCGTCGAGCACAGAACGGTACGCCAGAGAATAATTTATAAATGTGATCAAGATACTAATTATGTTCTATTATCAATGTTAAGTGTGATTACCCTGAGAAATGATTATAACCTTACGAGCTAGTGAGTGTGTCAATTATTCTCCTCTCCCAAGTTACCCTAAAGTCCTGGTTCCTCAGCTACGTTACCCCGGTCACAACAATATATAGCTCCGCAATTTCTGAAATTCAATGATAACATGGATATCTAAGAGCAAGTGTGTAGAAACATTTCGACGTGACCCTGCAAAACACGATAAAGTGATTATGATGAAGTCGAATCTGCTCAACAGCTAGAACCTTCAGCTACCCAGAGAAAGAAGTGAAGATCAGATAATTAATAACAAAATATACTTGTGTCATTAAATAAAAGCCCATTCAATGTGGGTACTTACAACCACTGAGACACTATAATTCCATTGTTGTATCGACGGAACAATTGGGTTGTGAACGGCCGCCCGAGATTCTCTATTCAAATTTCCAATAGATCAGCTGGCGCCGCAACAAATTGCTGTTCGGTTACACCCAAAACGTATTTCATTTTTGCTGCCGACCTTTCCTTTGTTCCACATAAATCAATTTAGAATCAAGTCTGTGAAGTTCATTGGATTCGAGTTTTCAAGAAAAAGCCTTTGTGCGCGCAAAACGGAAGGAAATTATTGATGAATGCCAGAAAGTTCAATTCGTAAACCTAGTAACACAGTGTTGATTATTGTTTATGATCCATTTCATTATGTTGGTCTTGTACTATGCATTTGCAGAAAATTTTTAAATTATTGTTTATTAAGTTTCAGCAAAATTTTTGTTTTTTATTGTTTAGGTGTCTAGTGACTACCGCCGCCCAGTGGCACCTGGAACTCGAGAGTCACAAGTGCATTACCGGCCTTTAAGTTGGGAGTAGGGGAATGGGGGAAGAGGGAGTGTGCGGGGAGGGGGAGAGGGCAGGGTTAGGACCTCTGGTAACCTCACTCACTCGGCGAAATACAATGCAAGCATTGCTTTAACTGCCGGTTTTCTGTGTCTGTATCACTCCGGTCGAGCCGGTCCATACTTGCCGAGGCATGGATCTCCCTATTTATACTTATACTATTATATAATTATATACTAAGCTATTTATACTTCGCATCTGTTTTAAGCAATAATTGAATAAAACATGAACACAAATAGAAAGATAAACCGGCTCATTATGAAGTAAAACACTTATAATATTTGTATTGTATTCACGTTGTCTCAAATACTCCAAATGCCGATCCAGTGTTCATTAGAGGCCACCGAAGAGCATTTACAGCTATTTAACACTCAATAACGGATGTAAGTAATTCACGGTACTGCTGGATGAACGAGCTTCCCAAGCGCGTTCTGTCGCCGTTTGATCAAAATTGACTGTTTTTTGCTCATTTGCTTTTTATAGTCCATCTCTCTCTCTCTCTCTCTCTCTCTCTCTCTCTCTCTGATACCGACCAACGTCACTTCACAAATGTCAAACTCGTAATTACTTCCTTTCCTTCCTATATTTCAGTTTTTATTTTCTAAAAGCAATCTTGCAAATTTGGTTATTTTATTATTGAAGACCACATCAGAATGTTCACAGAAATTAAATCCCCCGATTTCAATGTGTCACCAGGATACCACATATTCCAAATTCTGAACAATTATTTATAAATAAAACTATTATTGTCTAATGCGGGATCGAACTACAGCACCTGATACGATGTTAATGGCCGTGATGAACACTTAAGGTATTTGTGAGAGCCATAATATATTATGTATTTGGGGCAAATTTATATTAAAGTGGGCACTGACAATAATAGTTCAATTGATTGATCGAAGTTCTCTATTTAAGGTTTGAATTTAGTTGCATTAAAGTTATTTTTCTATCCTTAGGGAACAATATTTGTTTTTACAAGCTTTTATTTAGTTTCACTTGTCCCGTTGTCAAATCTTGGTTAATTTTGATTAAGTTTAATTAAGTTAAATTTGACACATTTCCCGGTTTCCGATTGAGCTGAAATTTTGCACGCATATGTATATCGCGTGACAATGCGATATTATGATGACATGGAGCTGATCTGATGATGCAGCTGGAAGGTGGACAAAGGAACTCTGTAATGAAACGACGCAACCCCATCGAGTTTGGACTCGTTTGATTCATAGTAAATCCCGAATCATTAATACTAAAAATTTAAAAATAAAAATAAAGAAAAATTAAAAAAAAACGAGCTTTTATTACTTGTTAATAAAATAACTTAAAAGTAAAAAATAATAATAATAAAAGCGTGTTACATTTTGACGGCAAGAGAAATAAAGAAGGTGTAACGCGCTTTTATTATTATTTTTAACTTTTTAGTTCTTCTTATTAAAAAGTAATAAAAGCTTGTTTTTAAAAAAATATATTTTTGTCTTTATTTTTATTCACAGGTCTGTCCATGTATAATGTCCATGTACATATTTTAGCCCAGCATGTTATACATTTACTGTGGTATAAGTATACCGACCAACAGAATATTTAAAATCAAGACAACATCTGAATAATGCTTTGGCTGCAGGGCAGCGTTATCTCAATATACGAGTATAAATACGTGAAAAATATTTTTGTACCCCTTTTAAGCAAATTTCTTAAGCAGTGCAAAAAGGTAAAATGTTTAATCAATTTGTGCTTTAAATTGAAAAATATGTGAAAACAACTACTAAAGTCCAGTATATAAGTTGACTTATCATGGTACAGAAAGCTATACAACGACAGTTGAAGTTATACTGGTCAATGAAATAAAGCAAAAAACAACTTAAAAATAATGAATTTTGGTCGAAATTCGAGCACCAGGCGATCTCTAGTACTTTTAAATGTTCAAAGCAATTGAATATTTCATAATATTTAAAGTAAGTTACTTTGGACATTTCAATTATAAAGCTTTCAAATCAAAACTTTCTATCCGAATGTTTCCTTTTAGTTAAAATGAAAAGACGCATTTGTTACTATTAGCTTCGTGAATGTCATAACAAAATGTATCCGGTCCAACCTGGCTCAGTCTAGGCCGTGACTCGCTTATAAAAGAATCGGTTCAATGAGGACGAGAAAAGTTTTACGGTCCTTCAGGAAGAAAAAAGTAGGAGCCGATGAACTCACGTTCAGGCTTTTTCTATAAAACTAATGTAGAAAGACCATGTTTTTTATTAGCGACTTGTTTAGTTCACAGTTATATAATGCTTATGTAATGTAATGTAATGTAAGAAACCTGAAAATGAGAACAAACGTGATTAATGTAAACTGTATAATGAGATCGAAGCCGTTTTTTTGTCACACATTACCTACTTACTGTACAGTTTTTGACCTATCCAACTAAGCTCAAATGCTATGTAATGAGTAAGTTCACGTCGTTCCAGTACACTATTGCGTAAGTTAGAACCTGCAACCTTTCCATCGCAAGTCCAACGTCGTAGACGTTATCCAACCGTCGTTTTTAAATAATTTTATTCGTATTTATATTTAATTCGGGGAAACAAACAGTTACCATATTACTAAATCTAGAGGATTATCATTAGAATATTTGTGATTGAGTATCTCACAACGTTACTCACATATTATCTAGAAACTTATTTAAATATTGAACTACGATAAAACTATTAAAGTTGTTTCATTTGAAATAAGTTTTTTTTTTAGATCGAAGCGAGTTCTTGTGTCAGCAAGTATCATAATACTTTACAAATATTTCATTCTTCCACATTAATGACCTCCAAATTTAATATTGGTGAATAGTCGTTTTGCTTAGAACTACTTTCTTTAAATAGTTAACGAGCGAACTCTACAAACCCAGCGTTTCGATCCCAAACCTCTTGAAAATATAATTGCTGACCAAATTAGTACGTTTGCCTTTGAGTATTTTATTTGGTTGTTCTTGAACTTCTATTATTATATATTTCTGTCTCCCTGTTATAAGGCGATTCAGATTGGTTAATTATAATAAGTACCTACCTATTTATTATTTTACGATTATATTACGTATCTAAATAGTAGTAATAGTAATATTAGTAATAAGAATGACATTGAATGGATACTAGATGGCGCCCTTTTCTCTTTTTTTAAGAGTGCCCACTCCTGCACTATTATCTATTCCGGTGTCGCGGGGGACTTCACCAACATTCAAACAATGGACACTAAGAACACCCTATCTCGAGGCAACTATTTGTGGAGCATAAAATTGCCGGAATCGGACTCCCAAACCTCAGCGAGGCAACGTGGCAAGGCGACCACTTTAACTGTTGCCCCATTCGTACAGTCATTCCTTTGTTTTTAAGGCATTTGTAGTCATCGTTTTGCGCAAGTTAACCTTAAAAACTCGCACTAGACACTTTGAGTGGATAAGAAATTCATTTACTAAACCCATGGGATAAGATTTAAATCCAGTTAGGGATCGCGGTTGTCCCTCGGCAAACATTATGTGCGCACGCCGTAATCCACCTCGGAGTACTTGAGTATTATGTTTTATTTATGCAAACATTTGGCATAAAATAAGTATTACAACATTTGGTATGGTTGAAGTGGACGATGGCTGGCGCGTGTGTCATGCTCGTGAACGAGTGCCGTAGGTTGGGGCTGGTCATCTCCGAACTGTTCCGGATGTCTTAATAAAAGCTGTTCCCGGATCCCTCCTACTTAAGGCGCAGTATGGCACACCGTGTGGTTTTAGTCGGTTCGATACCGACACACCGCCCCACCGAAAACCCCGGTGGGGTGACGGCCCGAGGGGGTTTCCAAACGCATAAAAAAAAAAAAATTATCATCTCCGAACTGTTATTACTTAGTAGTTTAGAACAATACGTTACAATGTGATCACATTTAATTTGCGCATACAAGCAATGTAAGGAAAGACTTGTAAAAAACATGTTGAAAAAGAGTGTCAAAATTTCTTTTCAAAATTTCAATTTAAAAAGTTGTGCCTGTACAAAAAAAACAATATATTAAAATAATGTAGCTACATTGAAAAAACTACTAAACGCAAAACTTAAACTTACTACTTAGCTATCGTCAAATCATTTTCTTTTAATGTTTGGCTTTACTTTTATAAATAATCATAAATTTAAAATACCCCCGACTCGAAAATCCCCTCAACGATTAGAAAAGAGCTGAAGATCTCCGAACGGCTGAACTGATTTTCATATCTAAAAACACTCGGATCAAGTCACCTTTCAAACCAAAAAAAACGCACTTAAATCGGTCCGTTCGTTTGGGAGCTACGATACCACAGACAGACACACAGACACACAGACCAACAGACACACAGACACACAGATACGTCAAACTTATAACACCCCTCTTTTTGCGTCGGAGGTTAATGAGTGACAGGGTTATAGAACAGGAACAGGAAGCACAAGGGTAGGATAATGTTAAAATTGGAAAATTTATATGGTTGTGGTTTTGCTTGTTGATATTTTCTCGTATATACATTATGACACAAAATACTAATAAAACATACATTATTAATTTACTATTCTTATATGTTTTCTGGGAGTCAGAAGACTGTGGTTTAACGGTGCGCGTTTAAATATCAACTCAGTTTTTTTACACAACTGAGCCGATAGATCCACTCTGGGTTAACTAACCAGTGCAGTGTTACGAAGGTGAGGAGGCCTTCTCAACATATGTGACAAGTATTTATTAGCAACAATAACCCATTTCCATTAGGTATGCTTCCCAACTTCTCTATGTAAAAGACGCGGCGATGCTGTAAATCGAACTAGAGATCTCCCCATTATAGTAATACCTTGTTGGTCGATATTCGAGTATAATTCATTACGGTTTGAATGTTTTATTTGATTTCATTGACTAGTGTTACTTGAACTGTCATTGTATAGACTTGCCGTGCATGACAAGTCTATGTATATACTGAACGCCTGTAGCTTTTAGTAGCCGTTTTTACAAAATTTAAATAAAAAAAATTTTTTTTACTGAAATCACTAAAATTCGTCAATACCTACCAAACATAAAAAGAAATAAAAAAAACCTGTTGACAAACATAAGAGATTTTTTTTTGTCTTGTATTTAGATAGATACTATTATATTTTATAGCTATTAATGTATAATATTCTTGTAAATAGGCTGTATATATTAAATATATTTTTATCTCGACATTAACCACCATTACACAAAACTTTATTATTAAAACATAAATCTGGTTGTGACGTGAATCTATTCAAATAATATCATATTTAAATTTATAGAACACAATTCACGTTGCTTGCGAGGCTTGCTTTGTGAAAAAATTGTTTCATTACAATTTGGGTATTTATTATGGAAATACGTATTAATATTATGATTTTATAACTAAGCCGTCATTGCCCATCGTCCCTCGAACGAATACTAAATTTTAGGATATTTAAAGCCTTAAAATCCACCCATCCGCATTACTGCGACTCATTTTGTACCATCGGCATTGTAATAATGTATTCAAAATATCTTTTATAGTCCCTCTAATCCTATTGAAAATGGAGTGACGGGATTTTTAACGCCCCTCTACGTTTTCCGAGGGGCCCTTTTGATTGTATTGGAATGGAATTTGTAATATTACGCTTTATTTTCTGATAGATTATTTGTTTAGCTATATAATTAAGCGATATCAGTTCTCAAGGGAAATAAAATTTTCAAAGTTTTAAGGGATCTGTCGGATAACAATCTTGTCTCTAAGGATGACTATTAGCAGCAGTTATTACATTAACCATTACAAGTTCAAATAAAGTAAGAGGACGTCGGACTTGTGATTCGATGCGAGTAAAAGAATATCAATAATTGCATTGTAACGGCGTCATTTGTTGAAGTGACAACTTCTTATGGGAGGGTAAACCGCTTCGTTACGTAACGCGTTACGGCGCTAGTCTATCTGGCTTCCCTTTCTCTCACGCATACGGCAGCGGTAGGCAGGCTCCTCCTCTCTCACTCTAACAAACAGCGCTAGCCGTATTAGTTTAAGTTATCACTTCTGTCGGGCGCCCCGAGACGCACACTTTTTTTAAAGTATGTATAAATATGTTTGGACATACTTTTATCTTATAAGAAGAAAATAATTTGACACCTTAAAAATTTACAACCGCTTTGGCGATAATACCTTTTATATGGAATAGAAAACAAAGGCATGAACGATAAAAAATTGGGTGATTACATAATCTTAATTGTTTTAAAAGCTCTAAAATATAATCGGAAGAGTTTTATTTATTTCATACCTACATAATTTTAAATTTAGTTTATGACATAGAAACTTACTACCTATTCTGTAGTTATACGTTTTAGTTAATTGGCAATGTTCACGATTACCTAATTATAATAATTATGATTAGCTATGAGTGTCTTTGCAAATAAAATATAATAATGACAATGTTCTCAATTGTGTTTATTGCAACAGTTATTTATGTTGGATGCTGGTATTAGTGACTAACTTACTTAACTAAAATTTTCCTTAAATATTCTACACAAATACATGAATACAAAGTTTGGCCACATATAAAACAAAATTATACTGTTATTCATTACAAATACAATACAAATACATACATTTCGTCACAGTCGTAGAAAAACGGCGGATTTGATTTTTTGCAGCTTTTTTTTTTATTTTGGGAAAAAAAATTATCCAGCAAATTTTTTGCAAAAGTGGTGCCCTTGAGTGATACCTAGAGCTTAGAAAAAATTTGGATGGTGATGACAAATTCACCTTGTAAATTCATACGCCTTTTTTTTTTTTTTTTTTTTTTCGTGATGAAACCCCTACGGGTCATCACCTCACCATGGCTATTGGTGAGGTGGTATGTCGGAATCGAACCGACTAAAACCACACGGTGTTCCGTAACAAGTGAGTCTATCGCAAGGGACTCGGGTATACCCTAGGAAGGAAGTCCCCGAGAACCCTAGCAGACTTTGGCCGCCCTCAAATAGAAGGCAGCCACACCAATGGTAGCGGAGGGCCTTGCCCTCCTTCCAATTTAGAGAGGCGCACGCGGAACACGTCGCGCCACCATCTCAGGCCTGCTTCTGCAGCGCTCATGGAGGCCGGAGATCATTCTGCGCTCTCCGGCGCCTGGTGCCTCTTCTTCGGGACGGGAGAGTACTAGTCCTCTCCCGTTCCCTTTCCGCCGCCTCCTTAGTGGACATCACTTCCTCACAAAAAGAAGCGGCGGATTCCCAAGCACTCTCACTTTGGACCATGGACAGAACCATGGTCTCCAGCGAGAGGCCGCCGCGAGGTCGTGGCGCTGTTGCATCCACGCAGAGCACTCCACAAGAGTGTGGAGTGCAGTATCCTCGCGACAGCCTCCGCAGTGATGGCACGCAGACGTTGGCTCCCGGCCTATGCGACACAGGTACTTTCCGAAACAGCCGTGGCCGGTCAGCACCTGCGTCAGCCGGTAGGAGAGGCTGCCGTGCTGCCTCTCCAGCCAATCCTCCATGATGGGTCTTACCGCCACAATTGTGGCGTGCCCTGCGCTCGGTCGCTCAAGTCGCTCTTTCCACTCTGCCATTAGGACCTGACGGAGCTGAGACCGTTGCACCTCAATTTCCTGAGGAGTGGGCCCCAGCTCTCGCTCCTTGCGCCATTGATACAACGACGCAAGTGTCTTCGCCTCGAGGTCCCATGGTGCAGTTCCGGCTAGGAGACTCGCCGCTTCGAAGGAAACCGTGCGGTATCCCCTTATGACTCTGACGGCCATCGCTCGCTGTGGTCGCCGCAATATGGCAGCATTGCGGGCCGTCAGGTTCTCCGCCCAAATAGGGGCCCCATATAGGGCCATGGACCGCACGATACCATTGTAGAGCCTCCTACAGGAGGTGTCGGGCCCCCGTAAGTTGGGCAGCAGCCGCGAAAGCGCAGCTGCCGTCCTCATAAGTTTGGGAGCCAGATTCCGGAAGTGGTATCCGAAATCCCATCGACTATCGAGTATAAGCCCAAGATATCTCATTGAAGGCTCGATGCCGATGCGAACACCTCCCACGATAAGGCTAGATCCAGCTGGAGGCCTTTTCCGAGGCCCATGGAAACAAAGAGCCTCGGATTTATGTAGGGCCACCTCAAGACCTAGCCGCCGGATCCTTCCAACGACTTGAGCGACACCGGCCGTGGCTTTTATGGTAGCCTCGCGGTGCGTCTTGCCTCGCGCCGTCACGAGGGTGTCGTCAGCGTAGCAAGTGACGGCTACACCTCCCAAGAGCACTCCGCGAAGCACCCAGTCGTATCCGATGTTCCACAAGAATGGCCCTAACACCGAACCTTGTGGAACACCGCACGACATCTCTCGCCGACCATATCCTGCCGGACTCGGGTAGATTACGGCTCTCTCCGATAGGTATGCCCCGACAATACGGCGAAGGTAAAGAGGCACTCCGTGAAAAACGAGCGCCTCTCTGATGCAACTCCAGGGCAAGGTGTTGAATGCGTTGGCGATGTCGAGAGACACCGCCAACATCACCTCACCCCGGGATACTGCTTCCTCCGCCAGAGCCCTTACCTTCATACGCCTGTGATATGTGTCAAGTTAGTATTATTATCTGTAAATTCAGCATAATATATCCTACATTTCTATAAGATCAAAAAACATAAAACAGTGCTAAAAATAAAGTTTAATTATTAATATGTCACTCATTAACGTTGTTCGTATTTAAAAATATATATTTAGGATAATTTTAACTAAGCCTTAATATGTCTAAGGGAAAGTTAGAATTTGCATAGAATGTAATAAAACTTCATAAAACAGTACAGATAAGCAAAAACTTTGCGTATAATTAATAAAACTTAACTAAAAGTACCACTTGAAAGGATAAAGAGGCTTTTGAAATTTGAATCGTATATTATTCTCTGGGTGTCGTTGGTTTATAATCTCGTTGAGCGATATCACAACGCGTTACAATGTAATTTTAATCCCTAAAGACGGTAATGTATGAATAGGACGGACGGTTAAAGCAGTTTGATAGATCCTCATTATATTATGATGCTTGACGATAAAACTAGATGAGTTTTAGTATAACGACAATGAGATAAAACTAAATGAGTTTTAGTATAATGCATAATGACAATAGGATCTTTGTGGAATGGAGTAATTTGTAAATGGTCTTATTCAAAATTTAAAATAGAAAAAGGCTCAAAAAATATTTAATGTAAAAAAATCATCTATGTATAAAGTAATCCTTAAGACTCTTCCAATGAGCTTAAATATATATATACCTCTGCTTTAAGTTAGAGAGGAGTTGGGAATTCTGCTTATTCCAGATGATATTGTAACACCAGGTCAAGGTTATTGTAATATGATTGGAGTCATAGGATATCTACTAAATTTCGATCAAACCAGTAGAAGTCCCTCATATTACTTTAAAGATTAAAAAGAGCTGATGATCTTCTAACAACTTAAGAACACTCTTAATCCAGTCCATTTCAAACAAAAAAATCAAAATCCGTCAATTCGTTTACGAGTTACGATACCACATACTGATACACGTTAAACTTATAACACCCTCACTTTTTTGCATCAGAGGTTAAAAATCTCTTAGTTTTAAAGTAGTTCGTCCTACCTAAGTATTGTATTTTACCACCTCAACAATATGAATAAAGTCTAAGTGTATGTGTACTTAGTTTAGGCACATTGTATCATGTATGTATCATTAGCATCAGGGTATGGGAATAATTTCTTTAGAGGAAAAGGAAAAATACAGTAGGTATACTCATATTTAGAGAATTCATCTTTCTCGTAAATTTTGTAAATATTAAAGCACTCAGAATTATCTTCATCTACTTACGTAGGAATTTAAAATATTTATGAATTTTTAAAAAGCAATACGACGAAAATAAAAAAGGAGGAAAAAGTCGTATGTAACATTTATTTCTAGGTGAAGCACATTAATTTCTTTTTTCACGTACAATTTTTGTTTATCTTTGTGTTTTTCCTCGTTATCTTAACCTAAAACGTTAATCTTTGAACCGTTGACTCAGGTATGACACATAATTATTGTTGTCTTCATTCTGTGTCCAATTTTCACTAAACAGTAATTTTTGTACCTTTAAGAAATTTATTAAATTCATAATTTTATTACTTTCCCAAAATATTCTTGAACCTGTTAGAGTCCATCTACACATTTTTCCGGAACTACTCTGTTGTGAAAACAATGACTGTATTTTAAAAATGTATATTTATATATAGCAGTACCTAAGTTATGTTTTCAAAATTCTAATTCAAAACCTAAAAGTTACATAAAATTTATCTGAATTTTATCTCTTGTTTATTTGCGAGACTATACTGAGCCTGAAACTTTAAAATAATACAGAATAGACCACACGTAGTTCTTAGAACTACCTCACACATATTTTATAAGAAAACTCAAATGAAAACTTCTAATTTACGAGAAATAGTAAGTTCACCAACACCTATAGCACATTAATCAGTTTATTGAGGTTGTTACTATGATTCAACAGAGATGTTGTTGTATGTTTTCGTTATGTTGTGTTAAATGAGTAGACAACCAACACGCTTGTTAGATTTATTGTTACTAAATTGTAAGAACAAAGTTATAATATTGAAGACGTACCTACCTTAACAATAATGCCGATATGCTTTAAATAAGTAGGACGCATTTTATTACACAATACAGAGTTCAATGTACAGCGTAGCTCGTACACCACATAATAGAAACTCAGTTCTTTAATTTATAATTAATTTATCTCAGCAATATAGGGAGGTTGAACAAAGGTGTTATTTTAAAATATGGTTTGGAAGAATTAATTCTCGTTTCTAATTAGAAATATAATATTAAAAAAAGACAAAATAATTACCAAATAAAAACGGGAACTTTAATAAATATTATAATAATTTTTAACTGTTTCAAAATGAAATCCAAATTGAATCAATACTAACTACTAAGAGACAAATAAAGTTAATAAGGTTTCATTCAAAAATTTCAGGAGCTATGAACAGAAACGATTTCTGGACATATATATTTTTATACCCACAAGAATTATTCACGAAAAATTACGTTATAATTTGTTTAGATAGATATAATGTTCATTATGAAATCAAACTAAACGTATATTAGGTATGTAATGTAAGTCAGTAAAAATTAATTGATTGAATGTGCTATAAGGAGAAATCGTTCACTTAAACCAATGTACACAGAAACAAAAGCACCATAATATAACAAACAATAAGTCCAATTAAATACATTCAATTAATTAGTTAACCCGACCACATTAATAGGCACTCGTAGGGATTTTAGCATTAGACCGTACAGAGATTGGATTAGCGGTGGAATAATTAAATAACGAAACTACGCCTCGAGCAAACAACCTTGTTTTGTTATTTATTTCTCTTTCTCTATCCTCAGTATGTATTGGTATGTAAGGGTACGTTTGTATTGAGAATACTGATTCTCGCTTATCGGTTAACAGTTTATCACATTACGTCGTATAGTTTGTGCTGTGTAAATAATATATATAAAATATTTAAAACATGAAATTACGGTATAGACGAGATCTGGGAAGGATTGAAATAAATTGCACTTTTTACTTTATGGGTAGGTACTGTGTTGTTGATTTATGTCAGACAGACAGACAGAAAGACTGACAGACAGACAAAAAATATAACAACTGATTTTTAGGCATAGATATCGTGCAAATAACTGTATGGGCATAAAAAAAAACTATTATTTTGACATTACAAACAGACACTTCAACTTTATTTATTTGTAATGATGACATTTTACTCCTAAGCGTAATATATTAATAAATTTAATGTGTCTCTTATAGAACGATTACGTTCAGTTTTTTTTTGTAAACTTGAATCACCGTATATAACAGAATTAAGTGCATTGCTTACATACACACATATTTTGTTTGCCTAGTGAAAACATATCCTACATTTTAAAAGTTTTAATTTTAAAGCATGTTAACCGCGTTTATCCACACAATAATTAAATAGGGTTTTCTTTTTCATATCATGTGCCGTGTATACGTATGTTAGTACAAAACAATATATTAAAGTACAGATGTCATATACAGTAGGTATACATAAATACCAGTTTACTGTTCAAAGGAAGCAAATTTGTTTGTTTTTGTTAAAATTTAAATATTAAAAGGTGCCCACAACTTCGTCTGCGTAGAATAAGTAATATATTTTTGAAGTAAAAACTTCTTTAGGCATGTTGGACACTTTTGGTAGGTACGGGGAAAAAGCACTGAACTCGCGTGACCGTCACGCTCAGATGACTGATGTTTCAGTTACGTTTTCACTTCTGACGTGCAGTCCTACGAGTGACAGTTGTTTTTTCTTTCTTTCTTTCATCAATCTCTATATTATTAAAGTACATAATTATAAAAATAAAAATAAATCGTGGTATCTAGGTATAAATAATAAAGCATGCATGCATTTTCATATTTTAAATGTTTCTGTCATATTCATTGCCCCGTACAATTTTGCGTTCCAGGTGTGTAATTTGTAGCCGTGTGCCATGACACAGTCTTGGTTAGTCAAGATTTTACATTTACATAACTGGAACACCTACTATAACACCCCTGAATTTCTAAAGGGTCGAGGAACTGTACAGGGTAGGTACGATGTCAGTTGCTCAGTGGCCATGTCATTGTCTTCATTCACATACCCGACAACATCACATTCAACATGTCACATGATTTGGTCGTTGGTCTGTCCCACAACAAAATTTCATTCGTTGAATTTGTAAATCCCTAAACAAATGATAGATATCCCATACAAACTTTGATTCCCTTAAAGGTTTATTTTCGCAAAAAAACCGATAGCCATGTCCTCCTCCAAGGTCTTGTTGATCTCTATATAAAAATTCATCCAAACGAACTTGACAAATGATTGTTTTCCCATATAAACTTTGATTTCAATTTTGCAACGTTCTAGGTTTATTTCTTCAAAATCTTGTTTATCTCTATACCAAAATTCATCAATATCGATTTAGCGGTGTTACTTTCCCATTTATAATATGGATATGGATAAGAAAATATAAAAAGTTAATGACTAGTTAAACATTTACATGCCCAAGTCGATAAATTACTTTTGTTCTATACTTTTCCGACAATCTAATAACAAACAAACAATATAATGTATAATCTACAAACATAACCACCTCTAATGATATTTAGATACGAATATAAACATTCCTTATTCAAACACAAAATAAAAATCACAAAGCCCACCCAGCAGTTAATCACCGGGTTATTTGTTCACCTTTTTCGAACAAGACTGAACATGCTACTGTCAAAGATAACACTACAAAAACAAAGGTAAATTGGCTCGGAATAAACAGGGTGCGCGAGGGTGTAAGGTTAGCATAAGGTCAGTAGCTGCCATCCATCTCTATGAGACGGGTAGTGCCATTAATATTATAGGTTATAGCTATCTAGATACTTAATATTGGGCGATGCGGTCACGTGAAATGTTCATGATGAGGTAACGTTAACTTTGTAAAGTTCTATAAATTTATAACATATATTATGAAAGTTAAGAGGTTAGATTTATGTAGTTGTATTTGTTTTTCTCTCAATTTCTGTGACTATGGGTGTTTAAGTAGAAGTGTATGGTAGTAATATATGCATTTAAATAATTTAAATAGTTTCTGTCTACTGCAAGAGGATTGAGTTAATTCAAATAAACTATCGAATCCCATACTAACCACAAAATTCTACTTTAAAAACGTTTTTCTGTTCTTATAAAGTAATGTTATCATCTTCACCACATATGGAAGCGATTCTACAAAATGTATATAATGTACTATCTTACAAAATAGTTTTGAAGTTATGGCTTTGGTCTATACTTACTTTTTTAATGTGTAAAATTTTAAAGCTGGATTTTCCCACATGAGACACTATTTTAAGTAATTCGAGGATTTTTTAAAATTTTATATTTGGAAACTTCTTCGTGGCACAAGAATATTTCCCTCAGAATTTCCCCCAGGAATTGTCTCAAACATTAATAAACCCCAAAAACAGGTTACGTCGGTGTGCTAATGAAATCTCGTCTCGTCGACTCTTGAGATTCTCGTTATACAATGCTAACTTCAGAAATTAATAATAATTCTGGGTAACTCCTGAAATTACTACGAATAGCGAAGAGCAACAGATACAAACTACAATTAGTTTCAAAGACACTGGGCAAACAAATAGTGGTGTACCACTCGGCATTAACTGTCTTTTGTTCTTCAAGTGGGATCGTGCAGACAGGACCCGTCCGGGAGGACCCATTTCGCGCCTGCCTCAATTTTGTTGGTTTGCTGTCACCTTCGAACACCCATACAGAAGACTGTTGCTGTCTTTCCGGCATGTAACAATATGTCCTTGTTTCATTTCCTGTCACAGTGTCATACACATCATTTGAACGTCCGTCATCATCCTTAAACAACATTTTTAAACTAATCAACACGAGTCCGTTTTTGTTCTGGGGTGGATTAATGAGAAATCCAGCGATAACAAAGTTTTCTAATTTTTAAATGTTGATGTAAAGTTTTTTGAATTTGGATCATACCAATCCCCAAAGGATCTCGAATCTCCTCATACGTGATACGCCGGTTTTCTTTAATTAGTCGCCTGACAGTAGCCACATTTTCCTGAGTGATCGCAGTTGAGGGCTGACCTTCACGAATTTCATCATGGAGAGAAAGAAACACGGCCACGATCAAATTCTGCGTACCAACGCCTTATGGTGCTCAAATGAGGTTCTTCCCTCCCAAAAGCATTTTGAAGAAAAGCAGTGCAGTCTTGCGGAGTCAGTGAACTTTTAAAACCATGAAAAATCATCGCCCTAAAATCTTTTCGCGTTAATTCCATTTTTGCTACGACGACGAATTTCAACTTGTCATAAAAACAATTGACACGCGATTGCCCGCCAATTTTTTTGTAATCAATGATTGAGTTTCTTATGTTTAAAAAAAATTATAACATTCGAAATTCATATATTTATGAGCGGCCAGGAGCGCAGAAATTTCAGTGTGCCCTATGTAATTAAAAATGTTTATCATATTCGAGAAACATTTCCACATTTTTTTAAGCTACTTTATTGTTAAAGACACACATCTTGTCTTTACCTAAAAATTGTTCAGGTGCAATATACCTACCTTGAAATTTTTACTATGTAATTAATTAAAATATGAACTATCAAAAATGCTAACCGTTCCTGTATAAGAATATGTAACCAATTAGAACACAAGCTTCTTGTAGTCAAGTTATTATATACCTATATAAAATATTTACGGAAATTTACTAGTGAAAACAAGACCTTAATTTGAAAAATATTGGTTTCAAAGAATGCTATACGCGTTTGTTTTTACAATAGTTTCTTTTATTATTAATTACTAACATTTGTAATTGACAAAATTAGGCGATTAATACACAAAAACTATCAATAGTTTATCAGTGGTATATTGGACCCATCATCTCACTCATCAGTACCCTGGTTTGACATTGTATTAGTAATTCTCTAATGTATATGTTTCCTGTCATGTCATACTTACCTAGTTACGTAGGTAAGTATGACAAGCAACGTAGTGATTCATACTTCACGTTTTTTTCTACATTTACAATGTTGTTGTATTCCTCGCTAATCAAGTCTCACACAATCACACACCACACGCAGACCTTATCGCATACGTTTAGTATTTTACAGTGTTTGAATAGCCCGCTTTCATCATTTTCGTAAATTGTTTTGATTTTTAATGGAACAGTTGAAGAGGAGGAGGGGCAGGGAAAGGGCTAGGGCCTCCAGTAAACTTACGCACTCGGCGACAAGCAATGCAAATGGCCATACGTACTGAAGCATGGCTCTCCCACGATCCTATATCAATTTTTACATTCCTAACTTAAAAAATGACAAAGTTTCATGCAAACTTTCAACCTCTATATTGACTTCTGAAGGGATGAGTTTTCAAGAATCCTTTCGAATGCCTACCTCCAAATTTAACGTCTTTACGACCAGCGGTTTAGGCTGTGCGTTGATCCATAAGTCACAAAGGCTTTTATATAATGTATGTATATAGAAAGATTGCGGCCGTAGTTCCCGGAAAGTCACTAATGCGTGGTGTCCATGCAATTTCAATGTAATATATCTATATAGTCAGATTGACAATGTCATAGATTGTCACCAGTATTGGTTGAGTGGAATTGGAATGGCATATAATTAAAGCCGATAGATTTTGTCGAAAGCCTATAGAAAGAGTTCATAGACTTGTTGACGATATAAACTCAGCTTTTGAAAATAAACAATACTGCACTGCTGTTTTCTTCGATACTTCGAGTTTCGCATGACGGGCTTCTGTTAAAAATGAAAAAGACTATACTAATAAATTACTATTTCACTACTTTAAAACATATCTAGAAAACAGACACTTCTTAGTTAAACAGGGGGAAGACGTAACGTCGCTACACTCAATACCTCAGGCGTACCTCAGGGCAGTGTTATGAATCCTTGTATCTGCTCTATCAGCGAAAGGGGCGGTAACGGAGTCGCTACCGCCACTTTCGCTGTCACTGCTGTTCTATTTGCTTCACAAACTCTACAAATGAGTCTTAATAAAATGAGACTGGCTCAAAGACTGGCGTATCATTTTTAGAAATACATGCCCTTTAGTAAGATTAAACCAACTGTAAAGTTTTCAAGCTGAACAAGCAAAATACCTTTTTTTTTTTTTTTTTTAATGTGTGGAAACCCCCACGGGTCATCACCTCACCGGGGCTAAACGGCGAGGTGGTATGTCGGACTCGAACCGACTAAAACCACACAGTGTTCCATCACCGGGTCTTACAGCCGGGGCCTCAGGTGTACCCTAGGAAGGAAATCCCTGTGAACCCCGGCAGACTTGGCCGCCTGTTAAACCAGGCGACCCCACTATGAGGTGCAGATGGTTTTATCCCCTCTAATTTTGAGAGGCGCGCGCGGAACACGTCGCGCCACCGTCTCGGGCCTGCTTCTGCTAGGGTGACAGATAGCCCCTTCTGTCGCCCCCAGGCAAGCGCTCATGGAGGCCGGAGATCGTTTTGCACTCTCCGGCGCCTGGTGCGTCTTCTGCGGGACGGAAGAGTACTTGTTCTCTCCCGTTCCCTCTCCGCCGCTTCTTTGGCATCCATCACTACCTCACAGAAAGAGGCGGCGGAATCCCACGCACTCTCGCTCTGGACCATGGACATAATCATAGTCTCCAGCGAGAGGCTACCCACACCAATGGCCGCCGTGAGGTCAGCACGCTGCTGCGCCCACGCAGAGCACTCCACCAGAGTGTGGAGTGCGGTATCCTCGCGGAACAAGCAAAATACCTGGGGATGTATCGAGATGGACGAAATAGATGGCTTACATGGATAAAGCATATTTTAATAAGATCCAAATATAATTATAAAAAATATAAATTATATTTATAGGTACTGTATTATATTTCCTGGTATATATGCATGTAAAGTTTTCTCTTTCAAAATGTGTTTACCAGTGTTTTGTTAGTTCCAAATTTATATTTGTATAATATGTGGATTACGCACTGGGTTATACATATATGTAATATTTAACTGTCTTAATTAAGATTAGTGTACAACTGTTTGATTTTCCTAAATAAATAAATAACCAAACGCCTAGCAACAAATGCGTAAAATGCACTGGATAATCAGTAGGAATTCACAACTGTCACTAGACGACAAATTATTATTCTACAAGTACATATTATTAAAGCCGGTTTGGACTTATAACCTACAACTACGGAGTAAATCGGCTAATTCAAACATCGAGATCTTACGAAGATTTCAATAAAAAAGGCTACGTATGGTAGCTGACGGCCCGGTACTGGAACGAAACCAATCAGAGATTGCATTATGACCTGACCTTGAAAACAGTCAAAGAAGAAATTAAAGAGCGTACAAAAGTATATAAAACTAGAATACCAGAACACACAAACAACTTGCAAAGCATCTTATGAGTGATCCTACTCTACCTCGAAGACTAAAAAGAAAGATACCACAAGATCTACTAGTTAAGACTGTTGAAAATGAAGCGGACGTGTCAGTGGACTCGTACCGTGCAAGACTGATAAATCTTCACAAACTTATTGGTAAATATCTATTACACAGAATACAAAAAAAAATTAAAGAATAAAATAAAATTGTTAAATACATTCATACAAACACTTACATCTGTATTCAGGAAGAGGTAGGCATATTTTGCTAACTATAATTTGGTTCCAGTCACGCAATATGGAGCAAGTCTATTATTACCTTCTACTAGGCATTTTGAGAACTAAAGATGGAAAATTTAAAGGTTTCGCGGTAGGTAAGAAGAAAAGACAATGGAAGGAAAATTAAAGGAATGTTAAATACAATGTGCAGCAAATCAAGGCTTAGGACCACAACATAGAGTCGTTGCACATTACTACATTAACTTTGTTAATGAGGAAGTAATTGGTTGAAATGAAGCCACATTAATTAACCATGAATTAGATACATAAGAGCCTCGCTGCACGCAGTAGTCAACGGCTGTAAACCATTTAAATTAATTATTACAACATCGCTCTAACACGCAATTTAGCAAAGTGATAATTGTGCCAAATCGAGTTTTGAATCCAAATTATACTAAACTAAAATATTATTCTTTCGGTGTTATATTGTATGTAGCATCTTTATATGTATATTATAACATAGAAACATTATGAGGTTTGCTTCATAACCGACCACTAGCAAGATAAATAAAAATAAGTAAATCTTATCGAATTTTAGTCGCCATTCAGGCTTCTAAAATTATTCCTTCGGAGAGGTTAGTACCTCCTCTCTACAAAAAAAAACAAGAGACCCGACTTTTGTAGTACCCCATTCCTACAAAGCAAAAGATTACACAGTACTACCAACATAGTGCTGTTTTATTCTGCTCGTCTGTTTTATGGGAAGAGTTTAGAAATGTACAAGAAACCTCTAGTGTTGTGAGCTTATAAGTACCGATAACCACTTACAGCCCGTTTGTGTTTTTGTCAGTCAACTAAGTTGTCTAAAATATTGGTTAATAACTCAGTCGCCTGAACTAATAACTCATTCTTTCCCCAATAAAATCGAGGTCATTTCTCGACAGAGTAAGATAAGCAACATAATTTTTCTCTTTTGTTGTAACGGTTGGCAACAGGAAATTGTTTTCTACGTGCTGTTGACACATTATTCAAATGACTACACAATATTGTTTCCAACAAATGGGTTTTTGTGGTACATTGGTTCGAGTAAATAGAAAACATTTCTGTTTGCATTAGTGAACGCGTGCTGGTGAGGCTTTTGTGTTTCCATACTCATATAAACTGTACATTGCATGTATCTATTGAGGCAATAAAGAGTTTACTTCGGTAATGCTATAAAGTGGAATAATGGAAGCGGTGGAAGTTTAATGGTTAAGCGTTGGACTTCTTGTGCAAGTCAACAAGGTTTGAATGCCAACTTTATCTAGTCTGGTACTCTGCCGACGTAAATCTACTCTAACACAAGTATCTAAATTAGTTCTAAGTATAACCCCGTTTAATGTTAATTCCGTAATGGATAAATTTAATGAAATTTAATTATTTTAGTAAGTGAAGTACCATCAGAATCTGCTACATTAATGAATGTAATACGAAGGGCGCTACATAACTTTGGTCGTATGCGAACTATATATAATATTGTGATTTGAATTCATAGCAATAAACCCTAAGTAATATTAAAAAAAAAAAACAAATTTGGAGGCAAGGAATTCTGTTTGATTTTTGAAGTGAAACTTGTTTAGAATCGTTGTGGTTCGAAAATTCGATGAAACGAAAAAGCGAAACTAAAAAGAGACAAACATATTCATAAATAGGATTTAGCCTGCAAGAGAATGAAATAGAATACAAGTATACAGTGTTTCCTACTATCTTTGTCTTTGTGCCTGTATACTACGAAGCCTTCAGAAAATGCGTTACAGTCAACGTGTATCATTTTTGTACATATTCGTATTAAAATTCGTTGGTTAATTAATTTATGTTAATTATTTAACACATTTGTGTTAATTTGATCAATAACTTTTATACAAATTACCTAAAATTAACTTTATTAATATTAGTAAATCATTTGTGTTGATTTTACTTTTTATTTCTCACTCTCTCGTAGGCTACTTTTCTGAAGTTTCACTTCTACCGTGTGTGAATTCCACACACAAACTTTTTTTTTAAATACATTTTCTAAACGAAAATGGCAGGCGTTTCTCGTAATTTTTTGTATAACTTTAAGCGTGCTTGTTCATCTTTAATAACCATAAAATATTCAGTTCAATCGCGGAAATTTTAACTTGGAGGATGATGCAAGCTTTTTGTGCTTGGTGGATTAGAATATTGAGGCAGTACGTACGTATTTACGTAGGTACTGCCTACTGAAACTACGTATTGAAAGAAGATCGACGTATGACATATTGACAGGTAGAGCAAACCCTCAAGATAAGTGCACCAACTGGATTCTTTACGATCATTTGATGACTGATGTGCTAAAGGAGCAGCGCGTGACATGGTCTCACGATATATTAAAAATAATTGTAAACGGCCGATTTAAGTACGTGAGCCGATTGTTACTTTAAAACATTCATAAATGTTCCGATCCGTAAAGAAATAAATAGTTGCTTATATTTTTAACTAAAAGAGAAATATAGGCTACGGTTGTACTTGATAAAGGGAAGACTTACTGCTGCATGGTATACAAAGGAATACAAGTATTAGAAGTCTTAAAACAATTAACGACCAAACTCAAGACTGAATAATTGGTTTTTGCATCAAGATAACGGCCCTGCACATCAAGCAGGCAAAACTACGGACTATTTGCACCAAGAGGGAATCAAAGGGACCCTCCTAATAATGCGGATGTAGAGGCATGCGACTTTGCACTATTCCGGTATGTAAAAAACAACTGAAGGGCTTATAAGATCTTTTGAGGAGAGTTAGGGATGTGTTCCAGAGGGATACTGGAGCAATGTATTCAGCATTCAGCATAGAAATGACCCCAATAGCATATAGTTTCTTTATAAATAATATTTAAACTTGTCAGCTAAATCTCTGTTTGAATGTGTGTATAGATGTTAGCTCACACACGGTTAATATTAGACTATAAATACTAACACAATTTACTAACAAGTAGAGTATTAAAGGAGTATCTTCACACGCCACAGTAGTTTCACTATATGTACATATAAATGAACAAATCAAGTCTTTATCAACATTATATTTTTCTCAGTACAGGACTTCTTTCGGACATAATAGCATTGGCATTTTCTAGAACAAATGTACATATTAAACTCACTTATTCCCGGTACTCTAGATTCATGTTGTTAGTGAGTAATAGGAGGGAATTAGGATAGGACTGCAAATTGTCGGAGATGGCAACAATATGCCAACATAATGTGTATACTCAATTAATCCGAGTGTCCTCCTGCATATCAATATGCCTCAAGATTTCTATCTTAGTAAATTTCTGTCGTAGTAATACAGTTGAAGACAAAAACTAAAGACTGCAAGCACAGTAAACTAATCATATTAATCGTTAGATTTACGGGAACTACGTTATTACCATTCCATTGTATGACTCACTGATTTGAAATCAATTTAGGCAATACATCACATCATTGCTTGGTTACACGTTACATTTCATTTTGAGGGTTATTTGTCCCTCGTATGTTTATATATTGCTAGAAGTGTGGATTTTTGCAATAAATTATTGAATGAATGAATGTATTGATTTTTGTAGTCTCTTTAGGTCATGATTAAAGCCTAAAAAATAAAATTAAAAATAAAAATACTCTCCTGTGCATCGATGTATAACAAAGTTAACTTTCCAACGGCAAAATAAAAGTTTGTAATCACAAAAAAACATTTTTTATTGTGAATTAACAACAAATTAACAATTTTCGGATTTTTTCCTTTACTTGTTCTATCAAACCAAGCTTCTTACCAAATTTCATGATTCTAGATCAATGGGAAGTACCCTGTAGGTTTTGATTTACCTGCGAAAAGTTCAAATTGGTTAAAATCTAAGGTTTAATGACCGTATTTTTGAATACGTTGACTTAGAAGCTTGATATGTTTACAGTTTTAAGGGACCGCTGAAATAAGTAGGTATTTGATGTCAATTTCAACTTGATGCTTCCTCGGTTTTCTGAGAAAAAGAGTCTTGATAGACAAACAACAAAGTGATCTTATAAGGGTTCCTTTTTTGTTTTGAGAAAGGTAACCCTAAAAAACCTACAACAGTTCAGCCTTGCAGCTGTATAAAAAAAAAACATAGCTTTTTAAAGTAAAATGAAGAAACATTTCTAAGGTTTATTTAGAAAAACAACTTCATTTAAAAAATAAATTCAAGGAGTAGACGAAGAGAAAATAAGAAGAGAAATTTAAGCCGTCTGTGTGTACGAATTTAATAAAACATTTGTACGATAAAGGTGTGATAAATGCAACTAAATGTGAGAGCCTCTGAAGTGTGCCTAATATTCAGTGACGCACCCGCAGAACGTTATGATGAAAATTCACTTTCGCGACGTAGTAGCCGAAATTTGGAGACTTTATTTGGATATTTTATTTTATTTGGTTGATGGACTCGTGTGAGTTAGTAATGTGGATAATGTTTGCACAAAGGTCGTAAGAAAAACATACTGTGCATCACAAGGAGTTTAGCAGAAATACTTCAAAAAATAAATAAAAAGAACAGCAGATTAGTTAAATTCCTTCCACTGGTGCTACCTACTACACTTTAAAGATGTATACCTGAATTAACACATACTCTTAGTCTTAATTTAATAGAGATGGCATATTGAAGTAGCTCGTAAAGTTGGAGTTACTTTCACAGCCAACTATAATACATACTTACTGTATCTCTTAGAGTAAATGACAGAAGTTAATCTTAAAGAGTAGATAAATTGTGGTGATCCCTTACTATCAGTTGGGCCGTAAAGTTATTTATCACCAAAGTGGTATAAAAAAAGAATTGTAGTATTTTGTGATTCTAGTATTTTCCTAAAATATTTATACTGACGGTTATTTTTTTGTTTACAAGACAGGACTTCTGTAAAAAGGCTACAGTAGACGCTGTTGTTATTTGAATTCGTTAGTAACAAATTTAATTGTATTTACCTACATAAACTTACATCCATACAGTCACACCTGTATCTCCATAAGGGTAAGTAGAGGCGTATCAAGCACATACATTTTGCTTTTTATTATAATTAGATTTCATTCATGTAACAGTGGCCTATTGCCGTTAAGCCGGCTCTTTTGGATAAACCACGTAAAGTATATTTAATTTATTACAACAAGGAAATGTAAGGGTTTAGGCCATCTATAAATAATCTTTACTCAAAATACTATTTTCGGTATTATGGCCAATAAGCTAGGGGGTGGGATGGTCCAAAAGTAGATTTTAATAAGAAATTATGACAAGTGCAGACGTACAACGTACACGAGATCGGAATAAGAATTACATATTACAACTCGTATATTGAAGGAATAAAGTTAAACGTACTTATGTAAATATGTCGCGATAGAACGGGTTCCACGAATTTTATTACACGAGTTTTCCTCGCAACCGATGTAAATTTTAAGCGTACAAGACACGTTTCGGATTTAAAGTATTTTACTTTAGGGAGTGAGTTAAAAATATCTGCAATGTAATATGTGGGACATTTCTAAGATTTTCGAACTGACATAAAATGTTACTTTGGATGCACCATTAACACTATTTATACGTTGGACGTACATCTTTACCTCTTGGGGATTGGATGAAAAAATGTTTTTGCATTTACTAGCTCAATTCTTGAGGAAGGTTACAGATGAATCAACATCACGCTAAGCGGTTCACCCGCGTTTATGGTCAACAGTGATCGTAAACGCGGGTGAACCGCTTTTCAAAAGTAGATTGCGTTTTGGAATCTTTTATCATTATAATCAAATTGGCAATTATAATAACATTTTAATAATTATTATTATTTTATATAAAACTTTATTTAATTAATGGTAATTCAATATTCGAATTATATATTGTGCAGTTGCAATTGGCAAAGTCGGTCTTTGCAGCTCTTTCACTCGACTGCACGGATGGCGCAATGGTTTAAGTGGTCACCTCGCTACTACGCCGCGCCGAGTGTTGTGGGTTCAAATCCCACACGGCACAAAAATTTGTGTTATCCACAAATAGTTGTCCTGAATCTGGATGTTCTTTGTGTCCGTTGTTTCAATGTTTGTGAAGCCCCACAGGAATATTACTTATGCGAGAGTTGCCTTTTAAAAAAAATGTGTTTCTTGAGTAGGGAATTATGGATTGAGTATTGTTCTTTACATACCTAGATGAGTAATAATTTGCCACTGCTTTACATATGTAAACTAAACACGCATTAGTCATTAGGGCAATAATTAGGTACCATCAGCTTTAGACATAGTAATTAAGTATTTACTCTAGTTTACTTGCCTGTTCTGAAAATGCACTAGCAACACGACATTGATGCCTGCATTATGTTCACGTAAATGTGAATGTAAGGAGAAGTTCTTCGTCACTAAAAAAGAAAACAATCCAGAGTTAAGTGTCAAGTTCAACCATGTTACAATGTAACTCTGGTGAATGGTTTAATGTCAACTTGATTTGAACTTGAAAATAATTATGCAACAAGCCAGTTTATGCAATTTATATGTTTTTGATCTGATTTCAGATATTTATGTTCGTTTATATAAATATCTACATATGTATATTATTAGAGAAAGATTTTTACTTATGTGTTCGTTTATTTACTTTCTTATTATTTTGATAAACGATATATATACGATATTCAAGGCACTAACTTAAAACGAAAATTAAAAAGAACACTCGAATGCTTTTTCAGTGAATCGGCGCTAAACACCACTTTTCTATAGGTACTTACTTATTTTAAGTATCTGAAATGTTAAGTTGGAAGTTGTCACTAAAACCCGTGTATGCTTCTTCTTCAAACATCAGGACATGATTGTATACTAGAGTGGAGATCAACATTTTTTATTATTCAATGTCCAACAACATCGGATGTTTGGAATGAGCATTCCGTCAAAGTTTTGTTACGTAACAAACACTTAACAAATGTTACAAATGTGTATGTTACTAGAAATCGCCTGGTGATCGAATTTCGATATATATATATATAATTAATAATAATATAATATTCATCATGACATGTTTTGAATCCTTTGTTTTATATCATTGACCAATAGTACTTGAACTGTTATTGTATAGAGTTTTTGTACTACAACATAAATGTTAGACATTCTTTTAGCAGTTTTCGCATAATTTTGAAACTAATAAGACATATTGATTTTTGGCTATCTGCATTTCTTCTACATTAAGTTTCTCAAACATACAAAGAAATCTTTTTACGTATTAGTATAAAGTATATGTAGAAAGTATGTAGATTCGTTAGAATCGTTCTGGCTCCTAATTTAACAATCGAATTACTGTCTTTGTAAACCGGGCATTTTGGATGTTGAAATGGATAAGTATTTAATCAGGGAAGACAATTGAAGGAAAGGAATATTGCTTATACCAATGGAGTTTAATTAATAGCTGTAGCAGGTCAGTGTTACTTGAACTGGCTGTTGTCGGGAAGTCCAAGCCGAGTCCGATGATTTTAAAATCAGGTATTTTACCTGTAGGAAGTGGAAGTGTACTGGTAAACGCAATATTCCTCTCTACATTAAATCCTTACTAATATTCGCCCTTTCACGCTAAAACTACTGAACCGATTTAAATAAAATTTGGTACACAGATAGTCTAGAGCCTGAGAAAGGACATAGGCTACTTTTTAATGCGAAAAAAGGGGTGTAAGGGGTTGAAAGGTGGGTGGAAGTATCATCAGATTTAGAGCTAGAAGATTGAACTTATTTTTTAGGCTGTTGATTCGATATACGGCACAGCGGGCACAGCTAGTAGAGAATAAAATATAGAAAACCAGCCCTTATATTAAGCCATTTAAATATTTTTCTTCCCTGTGTCTCTTTCTCTGCCGCCTTTAATTTGAGTTAAAACAAATGTATCGCAACCAGTAAGTTAATTGGCGCCTCTTTCTAAATAACCGATTTTTAGCCGACTGCAGCGAAGCCAAAAAAGGAGGAGGAGGACGGTCAATGAGTATATTGATATGATTGCATCGGATAGGCGTCTACCATCTTCGTCTTCATCGTCACTTTCTATCAGGTGAGTTGGAGGACAAACGCCTGTTCCATTTCATAATAATAAAAAAAAAGTTACGTGTTCTCCAATGCTAAAGGATATAAGGTACAATGAATTGGAAGACCTGGTTGCAACAAACTCTCACATTTTGATAGAGCTGCAAGCATATATAGACGCATTAAGGCGATGTCTTAAGATGGTTAGTGGAGCATCTCTTATAGTGGCCGGTAAAAAACCAGAGGCAGATTTACACGTGTCAAATTTAAATCACGTGCAATTATGGCATATTTTGTTAGGAAAAGTTATTTGAAATATATGTCAAAATCTGTGTGATTTTCTTAAATAAAGCTTTTAATGTATGACATAAGTGTCTTATTGACTTGTATGCCAAAATACAATAAGAATTTGATGTTTATAACATTCTATAGAATTTTAAAGAAATACCAAATTCTATAAAATTGTCCAAAAAAGAAATAAAAAAAATAAATTTACATATAATTTAGCAAAATGCAACTTTTTACAGGAATTCAAAATCGATTCAAAGTCATTTTTTTCTCCATACATTGACGCTTCACCCTAATGTAACTAGGTACCTCAGTAAGATAAGTGTGAAGAAATGTATTTGTAGTAACAAAAGAAAGGTTAAAATACACAAGCAGTATTCGAAGGAAATTTAAGCGATATGCTACTTTGTACATCACATACACAATCCCCTCTTATGATTACGTGCTCGAGGTAAAACATCACCTTAGGGTAGCACATTGTTCAAGCCTCTTTTCCATAATCGAATGAGCTTAACACGGGGACAGATTGAACGAAAGCGAAACGTTATTATTATACAACCAAAATCACTTGTTGTAATCCTTGATTTCATTATGTACGATACACACGTACTGTATGTGGTACAATGATACTGAAGATTAAATCCGCCTATAAATAATTAGCCTTTATTCGTAGTTTCAACCGTGTATACGGTCACTGATCTGCTCCTAACGCGTAATCTTAATTAAGAATTAGAGCTACCAAATGCTATAAGATTTTTTCAAATCCGACTGATAGGTTGAGAGATTAGCGCGATCGGCTAAAAAAAGCTTCATTATCATAGTCAAGAAAAGATGTCTAAAAAATCTTATTTTAACTAGCTGAAGCCCATGACTTCGTCCGCGTAGAAAAAGAATTAAAGCAATTTACAAAAAATACAGAAGTGATTTAAACTCCTAACACAAGCATTTAGATTAGCTGGAGGGGTTAACAAGAATACTAGTAACGTGTGACCCACGCTACTTACTAGTAGCGTGGGTCACACGTTACACTAAACAAAAAGAAAAACAAATGTTTAGGATTTTTAGGAATTTACAATATTTATTATAGTGCTTGTTTACAAACGATATTGGACGTATGTTATTCATTTGCTAGGATATTGATGTTAGAAGCATCACTTACCCGTAAACATGCTACATTATAAGAATGTTTTTCCTTGGAATGTATTTATTAAGATACTAGAAGCTATGTAACTTCTGTGTTGATAAATATGTTTTTTTATTTATATTGGTGCGAAAACATGTCCTTCAAATACCTATTCGATGGGAACTATAGTGCGATTTAGTCCGACACCATCATCATCTCTCGAAGTGAAGTGTACTTTTTTCTACCATTTGGACTTTAAAGACTTTATTTAAAGAAGATTGTGATTTTTTTTAAACGCTTCTATTTTATTTATAGTATGAGTGATCTAATTTGACACTGATGCCATCTGTCAAAGGAACGTTAAAACTTCAATTAATTTTTACAGTTGTTCTCTCTTCACGTTTGCCCTTTTCAAAAGTAGATCTGGAAAGTAATAGTAGTTCTGAAAAGTCCTGAATCTGCCAGTGAAATACCCATCAAAATTGGTTTAGCCCTTCTGGATTACAGCCGGATAATTTTTTTTATTGGTTTTCGATTTTTGAAATAAAAAATAGCTTTGAATATGTTCTGAACGTTCCTAAACCTTCTTGAGAAAGTCCCGGCAAATCTATTTATTGCAAATTTCTTTGTATGACGACGTGGGAGGAGCGCTGTAGTGGACAGTGAGTGCTACACTAGTTCATTATTATTACTTTTGTTTTGGCGGAATCCCTATTATTTTTGTGTGTCCTAAGTTACTCACCATAACATCAGCTATCTTCAGTAAAAGTCAAAATTTGTCCAAACGCTTCAAAGATTAGCCGGAACAAACAGACCGGCAAACAGTTTTTTTAATGTTTATTTTGTACTAGCAGTTCCCGCGCGGCCTCGCTCGCGTGTACATACACCACTAATTATTTTTTCCATAATAAAAGTAACCTAAGTTACTCCTTATAACATCAGCTATCTGCGAGTGAAAGTCTCATGGAAATCGGTCCACCCATTCTGGAGATAGCCGGAACAAACAGACGGAAAGACAGACAAAAAATTTAAAAACTTTTTTTACGGCATAGGTATTGTGCAAATGAGCTGTATAAGCTTAAAAAAATATTATTTTGACATTACAAACAGACATTTCAATTATATTTATTTCCCAGTCAATTCCCAGACACTTCATAAACTTTAGGTTAAACGAAGTGTAGGTCATGTTTTTCTTAAATTCAGAGTGACAGATTTCTTTACCAGCTGATGTATTCCCTGGGCTATCTACAATACAATACAATACTCTTTATTGTACACCATAAAACAATTTACAATGTTACAAAAAAATAAAAACAAGTCATGGTACAAACGGCGGTCTTATCGCTAGCTGCAATTCCTTACACACAACCTTTAGATGGACAGATGCAATGGATCTGTTTATTAGATCGCTCGGAAATTATAAATTTCGGCTGAATAGTTATGCATGACAGGTATTCAAATACTGACTGGAAAGCACAATGAAAGCAACGGCCTAGTTTAATGTCTCTGGAAAAATCGGAGATAGCAAAGTATCGGCAATAACACTGTATAATTTTCTATACTGTATCAGTTTAAGAAGTTCTGATTAGGAGTCTAAATGTGATAGAAATCCTACCAATTTATTTTAATATCCGTAGATCGTTATTATATCCTTAAACTAAATGTTCTACTTAACTAAATATTCAATATTTTCTGTCTTAGATGAACGGAATCTAGCGAAGGTTTATTTCAAAGTCAAACTGAGGTAAAACGCCGTCAAATGTTCACATATGGACATAAGCCAAATATTTGATTACCTGCCAGACATTTGTTTTAAAGTCAAGTTCCGCGCTGAGCTAAGATTGATACAATGTCTAATGTTTGTGATTCAAATATAATCTAGAATAACTTTAAAACGAAATTACATTCTGTTGTTATAGTTGATATCATAAAATGTTATGTTGTCAATCTATAGATTGAGCTAAGCTCAGGAAGCGTAGTTGCTGTACTGTCAAAACGGTGGAGATTAAAATATATTGTAGTATTACTATAAGGCTAGCCTATCACTGAATAAATTCGTATTAAGAAAGAAGAGTAAATATTTAAACACAGGGTACTGCTAAGCAAATTTAGTAATACTAATTTTAGTTCTATTTTTTTTTTTCAAGCCTCAACAAAGTCACAATCCTAGAAGATCCACATTATTTTACATATACCAATGCAACTATTAGAATACTACTAGTGTTTGTTAAGCAAAAATGTTTTCAAATTATTTTTGTTGATAACACTGAAGCTACTAAACAAAAAAAAAAGAAAATCCGTTGGCGGACAGGAGGAAAAGGTTTTGAACTATTTTCTTTTTGCCTGTTTATATATAGATATTTCGTATCTAATTTGAGTTTGAAATGTTTTAGATCTGTAGCAAAAAACCATTTGTTGGCGGCAGTTCAGTACAATCAGGCGTCTACATCGTTTACACCGAACCGCTAGAAGCAAAAAAGGAAATTGTTTTCTGACTGACAGAGACGAGACGAGATATTTTGAATCTGTAAGCCAACATTACCTTGGGAGATAATGACACACTAATATCCTTCACAAGCATTTTTTTACTATTGTCTTGAATATTTAGGTAGTATTAGTAATATTGGTCTATTGTAAGGGTACACAAGTACATAAGTCAGTTAATATTGATTTTATGACGCAGTATATTTTGTTTAATAAACATACTCGTAAGCATGTTCTAAAATACCAGCTAATAAGTAACTTAAGCCACTCAACGTTAATTGAGCTAAATAGTTACGGTTTAAAATATTAATATTTTGAAATATAATATTTTAAACTGCACAAAAAACGAAGCTGCGTTTTAAATTAAACAGTTTTTAGTTAAACTCTGATGTATTTTAATGTTCAACGGCCACATGTTTACACATTGAAGTAGGTAGTTTATTTAGAACGTGTTATTTAAAAGTATTATTTGCTTCTGTAAAACAGCATTTAGTGTAGTGTATCATAAAGCTTATTTATCATGAGGGACTTTTGAGTACCACGTCAATGAAGTGATTAAGGTATTGTCGAACCAGCTAAAACCATACGTCATCTCCCATACTAGAAGGTCAGCTGTGAGATATGGTTTTTTCCGCAAGATGAAAGTACCCACTAGAATGTTCGGTTCAACTCACGAGAATTGCACAAGGCATCCCTCAGGTACAATTTGATTGAAACGTAAAGTAAACAAAAAGGTATGTACCTACATCTAATATAATACAGATTATCAATTGTGATTAGACTAAAATAACTATTGTAACTTTCATAACCATTACCTCTCATATATACCTCCGTACGAGTTAATTTTCGCTGCCACGATAATTCCTCGTATTATTTATTGTCTGACGTAGTAAAGAATTACTTGCAAGGGTTTAATATATTATACAAATTTATGTCCACCACTTGGAAAGGGCAAAGTGGCGATACGCAAGCCACTTGTTGTTTCTCCACTGTATTTTTGTTTAATCAAGCAATTAAGCGTACACAGAAACCGAGTGATCAAAAACATGGACTATTGCTAGGCCATGAGAACAGACTCAGATTTGTCAACATCTCCCTAACCACCTGTGTGGCCATCAAAGTATGTACATCATGAGATGGTTTTCTGGTCAAACAACCAAGCTATCAAAATCTAGTACAGAATATATTGCGATGATGTTATTTTTAACCATCTAAAAAGGTTGTCAGTTCATCGGGGTATTTACGTATGTTCACCGATTACTTGATGACATCTGTACTGATTTGGTTTTTTTTTAAGCGTATAATGGTCCGATTGTCATCAGGAAAAGGAAATCGAGGGAAATCTTCAAATATTATAGGTATACCCATAGCGATTTGGGTATTTTTAGTAACTCGATTTTGGAAAGCACCATTTGATTTAGTGGAATTGATGATGAAGACCACAGATGGTCACCGCTAATCCTCAATAATAAGTATTTTACAGGTTCCGATTCGATTATTTTAATATGGTTATTAAACAATTTATGCTCTTTACAATGGATATTTGAAATACCAGGAGAACTCTTCAACGTCCCTCAACCGGAAAACGCAATATTTATCAGATAGAGCCATTCCTTCTAAAGTCTTCACTCTGCTTAGAGATATGGAAAATTAAAGATGAAGAATACAATTTATTTCAATTTATCACGATTTTAGGCACATTGAAGTCGGATAATCTTTTTTTTTTAAATAAAAGATAATAATTCTTTTATTAATAAGAAAATGTGTTTTTCTTTTTCTTAATTTGTATTAATAGTTAATGTTAGTGTAATATATAATTACATGATTTTTCGATATCATTTATTTAGTATATTATTAATTAATAGAACACTTGTTATTCTCAATATTATCACATGCCGAAGTCTACTACAAACTAGTTCTGCATTATTTCGTCTACGTGTGTGTGAATTGTTGTGATCTTGAGAATTAACACAGAATATTGTAATTAATTTAAATAAAACATGCCCTCGATTGTATCGTCAAAGATAAATATCCTTAAGGCCCGTACTCTCAGTGAATCAAACGTCCTGTTAGATGTTTTAACAGGCTGTTAAAGCTAATTAGTGCACAACGTGCTAACGGGTCCGTAGTATTTTTAATTACTGGCTAAGCGTAGTCACCGCTCCACATTGTTGTTGTGTTTACTGTTGAGATGGATATAGCAATTACTTTAATGTTTGATAATAATGATGTTGTGTAAACATTAAAGCAGTTTAAAAAATAAAGTGAAATGTTTTTTTTACAGAGAAAAAACGAAAATGCTTCTAAGAATGAGATATTTTATAATCAGTGTTGAAATATATTCATGCTTTATTCGAATGTATTTATTGTTGAAGATGATCGTGAATTTTATACTTTTAATCAAATTTCAGATGAACATACAAATCAATTGTTCTAAGTGTATCTGTTCCTCTGTTTTAAGATTATATTGTGCACCAAAACTGACATACAATTTTTAGTTAAATCCCCACACAGAATATTCTACTATTTTAACTTATTTATCAAATAACACGTTTTTTATGTAAGTGTAACAAAGTTGTAAGTGTTGTAAGGCTCCGCACCATAGCAATCGACTCAACGTTATAGTGATATAATATATGTATCTATATACATTATGTACATACGTAAGGATAAACTTGCAGTCTCCTTTATTTTAACATGATTTTTTAACCATCTGAATGTTATACAATTAAACTGTATGATCATCTACATTTAGTTTTATGCTATATGTCCGATTATATTATTAGACACAATATATGTACGGATGTAGTCACAGCGCAATTTCACCAATAGATACGAGCAAATTAAACCGTTATTTCCGTCTTAATTATAAGAATTATAGTATTAAAGCAATATACAAATTCGCTTATCCTTCCTTACTCCGATCGTAATAAACAAAATAATATTGTTTTATACATTTACGAGTAAATTAGGTTAAGTATTATTATTGTATAAACAACCTTAGCGGGGAGTCTTTCGACAATATTATGACTTAAAATTTTACTCTCCAGTAACAGGAATTCGCACTAAAAAGCATTTCCGACAGTACCTATATATGTACGTACCTCTTACTCAGGTCCATCGATGAGAAGGCCACAACAGCAACTTACTGAATACAGGACGGTAGTACAGAAAGAAGTTCTCGATAGTACAGAAATGGTAAATCGGTTACTGCCCTGGTGAAACGAACTACGTAAAAAGTACACTTTACACTACTGTGGTTTGTTTATTTTGAGAAGTATTTGCCATGTGTTATCAGCAGGTATAGGTAAATTAACAAATATTACAAAACAAACCTTTATAATTGGACGTTCCCAGAAAGCACCGTTACTTACAATATAATAATCTACTGATACGAGGGACCGATATGAACAAGGTATGGTAAATTCAGGAAAAAATTACTTCAAAATTACAATAGCTTCGACAACTTCTAAGCGCTGTCTTCTCTGTTTTTCGTTTTCAATTCTATTATCTGACGTTTTTGCTCTCTCGCTGCTGAAATTTAATGTTTGTAATTTCCAAAACGTTCGTGAATCGATAGTTACGGTATTCAGGGAGTTTATTACTCAAATGCCGTTCGATTTATCCAATTGACTAGTTACTCACAAGTTCATTAATACGATCGAGTCGATTAATTTTATTAGTTTGTAACTATGATAATTACTATGATATGCTACGCTATGATAATTGAAAATGCATTTAATATATCATATAGCGGTGCCGGAGCTGTTTTCTGGGAACACTATAAAATATATTTTGTTATATTGGTTATTGCAGGTTTTTTGTGATAAGATTATTATCCTAATTGTGTACTTATATGTTAGCTACGCTTTTAGTTGGTCTATCCATGAATGTTAAATAAATTAATACAACTAAATTAAACAAACGTACAATGCGACAGTAGTGGTTTTCAGAAGAGTGTTTTAAAGTTTCGAACTGCTGTTTAATAAAACTTACAATTAGATATATACATATGTTAAAAAAATATAAAACTGTAGAATTTTCGCGCTTAGGCTGTTCATATATGTCAAAAATCGTCAAGATCTTGACATATTTGACATTAAAAAACGCGTTTAATATAACTCGACATATATGACATATCAAAAAATCACAGTGAAATTATTTCTGACACTAAAAACATCGGATTTTCTTGGCAATTATGTCGACTTTTGACATATTTGCAAATAATTTTGTTTCATGAAGTTAAATGAGGGTAAAATAGAAGAAATATTAAAGTAAAATAATGTGTCAATCGCTAGTGCAACTTCGATTCTTTGTTTTGATGAATTGATTTTGATGATTGATCACAAAAAACTTATTTATGAAAATAGAAATATACATAAAATGAATGGAAATAGCCGAACAGTTAACAGCATAAGATTGGAAATACTTTTGTGACACTACATGGCAAAATGCGCGCAAAAGAACCATGGTAATGTTTAGTTTATTTTAACTAGTTTATCCGTCATCAATTCGTAACTTTTTTTAATTTATTTAGACCGTTTACCAACTTTAAATAAAGGAGTTATCAATTAGATATGTATGATATTGTGTATGTAGGTATGTATGAAATATTGTCATTGTGTATGTGGAAACCGTTTTTTAACCCGCGACGCAAAAAGAGTGGTGTTATAAGTTTGTCTGTGTGTCTGTCTGTGGCATCGTAGCTCCCAAACGGATGAACCGATTTGAGTGCGGTTTATTTTGGTTTTGAAGGTGACTTGATCGTGAGTGTTCTTAGATATAATCCAAGAAAATCTGTTCAGCTGTTCGAAGATCATCAGCTCTTTTGTAATCATTAGAGTCATTTTCGAGTATATTAAATTTATGATTATCAATTTGTTAGATATTTCAGGAAAAGAGAGATTTTCGTCTGCAGACTGGTTCTGGAGTAGGAAAAAAATTTAAATATGACGATTCTGATGAAATGATACTAAAAATAATAGAAAAGGATTCTCCAGCAATAGGTGGCCTTCGAATACACATCTAATATAAATAACGTAAAGGCCTAATATTTTGCTTTTGGACTGATGGTATTGAGCTGATGATAGTTAGGGGTGACCGGTGTTTTTAAACTTCTTCTAACTTTTTAACAATGACAACCTGAAATACTGTTCCACTAATACCAACTAACTTAGTTATCGGTGATATCTATGATGTGAGCCCACTTTTAGGGACCCAATGGCAATCACCACATATTATAAAACAAAGTCTCCCGCCGCGTCTGTCAGTCTGTTCGCGATAAACTGAAAAACTACTCAACGGATTTTCATCCGGTTTTCACTAATAGACAGAGTGATTCATGAGGAAGGTTTAGGTTTATAATTTGTACCCGTGCGAATCCAGGGCGGGTTGCTAGTTAACTTTAAAACATCTTAGTAGGGACCGATAAAAACATCTTCGTAGGGACCGAATTAGTAATTTATTCATTTATTTATTTTCCACCACAGAGTATATACCAATTTGAAGTGTAACAGTTTCTACAAAACATTTAGTAGGTTGTGAGGGTGGACTGGAGCCTAAACTAGGGAAACCCTGTATTTCAGGCCTCCAGGACACTCCCCCGCCATTAAAGTTTATATTATTATATAAAATTAAATCTACACCTTTGTTTTGTCCTAGAATAGCTTCTCGCACAGGTATTTGGACAGCGATTTAATACATTAAATATTGGGCCATCAATTGTCGTGGCCTCCAAGTACGCTAGAAGTATTTAAAATCAATAGTATCGACTAAGGAACCGTCTTAGTAGTCCATTTGAATATTGGCCGTAGAAGGTAAGTAAATAAAGTAGCCATTATTTCGTAATTATAAGAATTAAATCGTAATTATGAAAATAAAACCTGAACATTGCGAAAAAAATTCACTTTATCTTATCGTAAAACCTTATAAAATTACGTATTATCCTAGGTACGATATATAACGATGATATAATTATAAAAATAAATGAGAGAAAGTTTATTTTATTAAGTATTAATTTCGAAATTTTGTATAACAATAAATGTTCATTAGGGAACGTTTGCTTCAGTGTTTTTAGCATTTGCTGCTTTAGTTTTTTAGCATCATCCTGGCTTAAATTAAATACTCTAAGTTATATGCCGATTCAAGGTCTTCAGTACACGTTCAGTATAACATGTGTCGATCCGTCGTGATATGTGACTAGCCCATCGCCGCATACTCGCAAGTTTTCATATTCTGCGGATCTAATATACCTGTAACCAGTTCTAGTTTTGTCTTGATCTTGTCAATATGTCGAAATTCAGACTTTGTTTGTATCGTTTTAAATTCGATTAACTTATTATTATCTAGTCACATTCTTACGCCTAACGACCTATCCTTTATACACCTAGGTTATATGTCTAGAATCTTGTGTATTTATTTCGCACTAGCTGCACCCCGCGGTTTCACCCGCGTAAGTCACGATGCCGTGCGAATATCGCAATAAAAAGTAACCTATGTGTTAATCCAGGTATCCAGCTATCTACATACCACATTTCATCGCAATCGGTACATCCAAACATCCATACACCCGCACAAACTTTTACGTTTAATAATATTACGAATAATATTAGTAGGATAGAATCAAATTTGAAAGGAAGTTGGAGTTTCCACATGAATAAAAATCATGTTTATTATATTGTTGAGACGGACTCCACGCACCCCGCTTGCAAACTCTGTGGTTGGATTAAGAACTCTCTGGCACGCTGAGTTCTGGCTGGCGGCACCTTACTCAAATTCGTATTTGAGTTAGAATTTAAGAATCAAGCAAGAAAGGATTATCGTCTGTGAAGCGTCTGAAGACAAACGTCTGTGCTGAAAGCACGGAACCGCAAGATATATTAATTAATTAATACAAATGTTTTTATAATTATAATTTGGAGTTCAAGTAAAGTCACTCTGCAACCCGCGTAATCTTTTACTTACTTTTCCCTAGAAATAGATCCAACAATCCTGTTACCAGCTCGCCCCTGAGCTACGACACGTGTCACGCCTCTGTGACATACAATATTTCTGGTTGGTGAGAATCTGGACTGAGTTATAAAGAACTATATATTTGAATGTATAAAATGACAGAATAGGATGAAGTCTGATGTGAGCGACCGTGGATGTCAGTACGGTTCGCCAATTGTGTTATTAATGTTTGTGATAAACTTGAAGATTAATTTACGAGCTAGTTCGAGTTTTAATTATTCTCCTTTCGCTAGCGACCCTAAGGCCCTAGTACCGGATCACCCCCCGGTTACAACAATATTATATATAATATTACATGCGAGTAATAGCTACACGTACATTTGGTCTTACTCTAGCTAATGAATAGGCGGGTATGTTCAATAATTATAGCAGGGTACTATCTAACACATTGCTTAAGGCAAGTATTGGGTTAAAGGATGAGGTTTATCATATAATACACTGTTTGAATTATGTACATTGCTCGTAACAAGTACTAATAAAGATCTTTGTATAATTTTCACGTATAAACTTATTTAATTGTTTTATTAAAATAAATTAACCCACAGATGCGTAAATAAAAATGATGATAAATTTAATGTTTTGAAATATTAAAACGAAATATAACAAGCCAAGCACCTGGTCGCTGGATTCTGTACTTATTTCATTTAGGTGATTGGTAGGTCTCATTTTCCAATTATGTGAAATCTTACGAAATCAACTCATTTCGTTTTCAAGATTTCGAAATATAATTTATGAAATTCATAGAAAAATATCGAGTTTCATAGTACATATTAATATGACTGCCTTTATAACTGCACTGACCTTTCTAACTGTAAGTGGCAATATAATAGTTTTACACTTAGTTTTTATATTTTTTTATTGTGTATAAGTGTCTGTTTACTCACTATCTTAGTATGCGACTATACTTACGTACGTATATGTACATAATTATATGATTTAAGCACAGCTTAGTTGGTGTTATTTTTTGGTATGTTTTTGGCTAAGATAATATGACCGACGATTAAAAAAAAATGTTAATGTGACAAAAATAATGAAACATAATTTTGTTTTCAAAGATTTATTCCAAATATACAGTAAAGGGAGGAGGAGACGGTTGGATACAATTGAGGGAAGGTGACTTTAAATCACATAAATTAATGTCTTACGTGGCATTGGCAAGGTGACTACGTAAAAAGCAGTGCCATCCATGCATATTTATACGGACTATTATACTAATTAATCAACAAACACTATATAATCATCAAATTCATGATTTGATCATCACATAAAAGCAAACACAATACGAGTAGGCCTGTTTCTAATTAATTAAATGCACTTCGGTATTATTAAAACAAACAGAGTGCTTTAGCAAATTAGCACTGGATTAAAATGAATCAACATGCAGCTGGCCTGGATACCAAACCAATACCAAACCTCTCGTGTTCAAACACATTTTTCTCACGTTTTAAACCAAACAACGCGTACCGCCGCGTTAATAAACTCTCGCAACATCGGAAGTCTTGCCGCCACTCAATAAAATAAACGTTACTCTACAAAATATGTTACCAATATATTTTAAAATAATAAATTTACGAGCGCGTCAAATGTATTTGTAATACATATTATGTAGATGTACGTGACTATGTCTTAGACATTGATTTCCATCGTGATGATTCTTAGTCCAGATGCTGCCTTTTACATGAAAAAACTACTGAATTTGTTTACTAAATTATGTTAACTACGTTTTATATACTGTGAATAGGAATTGATTATTAATATTACAAACGACTCCAGTGCTGAATCTAGTATCAACTTTCATTTCTTCATTAGTCTAAGTTTAAACTTAAATTTCAATCATTTTGAAGCATTTGATTGCAAATAGGTATAGTCTTTTATTAGAGTCTTTTTATACGGATTATTACACAGCTATAGTTAATATCGATTTTTGAATATGTAGTAACAAGTAGAAACATTGAAACAAAAATAACTCTTTTTATTGCATATATCAACAATAATTTATTTAAAAAGAAATACTGCATGTAAGAATGTCTACGAATGGTTATAAATAGTATAATCAAATGAAAATAGATAATCTGTACATTTTTCTAACAGTACGTTTCGAAGTTTAATTTTACAAAGTCTGGTACTAATACGTTCGTAAGGAGTTGTTTGAAAACGTAACTGTGCCAGAATTGTCAAAAAGAAAATAAACGAATAAATAATGTATAAAGTTTCTTAGGATGGATTAAGTGTGCAATAAGAAAATGGTTTTTACATTATGGAATAAGGTAATAGGTAGTAGTAAAATCGAATCGAATTCTGTAATTTTACTACGATTTCTACAAAAAAATCTAGTTTTGCAAAACTATTTGAAACTACACATTAGATATCTTCCCATTCATTGCTGCTCTTAAAACTGCGGAAATTAGACCATCACCGTAAAAATTTAACTTCTCATTTATTTTTATAAAAGACTACTTGTAACATGGGTCATACATAACTACTATTACTTTATTAAGATTATGATCTTAAGGAAGTAAACAATCATTTTTTGTTTGAATAGAAATACATTGTTTTTTTTTCACATCCAGGCGAGGTCTCTTGAGAATAAGGCTTCGCTGTCGTTACCTGTGGGTTTCGTATATATTTTCAAATACTACATAAGTTAAGTTTTGATCTTCTTCGAGTATAAATTTATAGTTTATAGCCGTATTGGTTTATCGCGTTTACATAGAAGCTTAATAATTTGATAGCACAAGGATTCGAGCACAGGGCAATCCTATAAGGATTTTGATTTCAATTTTGAGGTTCAGAACCCCCTTACAAACCAAGTTGAGTATTTTGATATGATAAGTGGTGATAGTTCATTCAGTGATATTACGTGTTTTGTATTTTTAACTGGATGTTACCACCCAGTTTTAGCTACGATATTTTGTTGATATTATAAAGTTGGTAATGAGAATAAGAAAGAGTGTTCTTAAGCAGAAGAAAACAAGAGAAACACATTGGCCCAAAATATGACCACACCTGGCTCGCTGCCGGATCAATGTTTTAAGCAATATTTCCACATTTTTACCCCTAAATAAATTATTTTCCATCTTTAAAATTGTTATTATTTTCAGGGGTTACTTTAAACAACATAAATAAAAAAAGCTTGACAAAAGCGCTGCGGCCTGAAATAACTTCCTGCTATAAATTCTAGCTGAATTGTGCAGCTCGAAATGTAGCTTGTGAATAACTTCAATTGAAATAAGAAATAAAATAAGTCCACGCTCCATTTTTCTTTCAGTAAACGGGCTTCCCGACACCTAATACGAGCATACGAACGAACAATATGAACCATGTAATTGAAACTGTAATAGGGGAATAAAGAGCTTCAATTTAAGAATACTTAAATGATGCGCTTTCACGAGTGTCTTTGAGGATTATTTATCGTCTATTTAAAAGTATTTTGATAATTTGGAACAAATATAATCCAAAATCTATAAACAAATCTCTTTTAAAAATATTTAACGTGGAAATATGTATGTATTTAGAAATATATAAGTATGTTTATGAGCAGTCTGTGCAACCACTTATATAAATTTATTTATAAGGCCTATTTGGAAATAAATAAAGAATTTGATTTGATTTGATTTGATTTGATAGTTCAGGCTCTGCTTAGTTTGGGATCAGACGGCCATGTGTGAGATGTGTGGAGTTATTATTATTATTATAATAAGTAAAACGGGGGTTTTTATTTGTGCAGACGGACGTAGTAAAAAAAGAAATAATTTAAATAAAAACGAGTTCTACATGAAAATACATGAAAACACTACACCGACATATCACATGCTAATTTTACATAGGAATTATACAGCAAGGCCTTTGATAACATATTGAAATTACGTAGTAAAATTGTTTTCTATGTAAATGTGAGATATAATTCCTACCTATTTCAATCTCCATATTTAACATGGAGTGATTACCCCATCTGGATAAATTTAAAATTTCACGCACTTCCATCAGAAAATTATGTAATCGTAGTTTCATATGAATCATTATATATTTCTCATTATTTGAGTTTCAAATACCTAATGGAAATGGTTTCACGGAAATTGAACTATATGTTACTTTCATATGTCATCTTGTGAATAATGTAAAATGTTCCTCAGCGTACGGGATGTTACAATTAATCTTTTGTAAATGTGACAGAATATAAAGTAATGTACTTTACTAGCAGACGGGACTGCCACAAGTATATATAATAATAACCTCTTTATTTCCATGATGAATGACTTTCAAAAAGTTCTTCAAGTAAATACATATTATGTATATAGCATTTAATTTATAAATTATTCTGTTTTAAATATTTTATAGAACAGTAACTATTTATTTTATCCTTAATTATTTATTATTTTGCACAATTATGGACTAAAATTAACTTAAATCTGAAAATTAGATATTATGTATTCATTCATTCATACATATTTGATTAGATATTAACTACCTTACCTGATTTTTGTCCTTTATATAAAAAGTATTTTTTTCTTAATGATTGAGGTGCCCCAAGTTAAAAAAAATGTAAAATATTTATTAATTATTATTTAGAAGAAAAATACCTGCTAATATATACCTAATATGAACTGCTTTAGTTTTTTATTCTGTATTTATTTGTACCTTTGTCTTTTACAACAGACCAGCAGTAGCCATTTGACATGGTCTAAGTACCCTGATGGTTTTGCTAAAAAAAGTTAAGATCTGGTGAAAACGCTCACCATGTTCGGTGCTGATATGTCCGAGGTTTGCAATAATGAAATCGATGTCCGGGTGACGGAAAAATAATTTTAAGACACATTTTGTCACCCAAAGGTTGAAAATTATGGAATAAATCAGAAAATCTGTTGGTAATTATATTGTTTTGGTTGCTTAAGAACTCTTTAATTTGAATTTTAAGCAGTTCTTTCATATTCGAAAGACTGTTTTCAAAAGTGTAATATCTTAACATTGTTTTTTTACTTTGCTGTTCTAGGAAATTATCTTTCTTCAGTTTTGTCTAAGAAAGACCAGGAAAAGTAAAGCATAAATGCTTAAAATTTCTTTCACAGTAGATAAGTTTGGTAATCGAAGGAACATCTGTTCATAAACTCTAATCTTGTGATAAAAATTAAATGTCTTAATGAGACAGAAGTAACAATCAGTTTTGTGGTTAGATCTCTCCATATCATCAATCAATTAGCCTATTCTAGTCCACTGCTGGACATAGGCCTCTCCCAATGTGCGCCATAGTGCCAAAATTTAAAGATCTGATTTTTATCTACAGTCCGCGAGCTTACTGTTCTTCTACATCTTTTAAAAAATACGTGAGGAGTTTACTTTTTGCCCTAGTGGGAGACCAGAATCCAGAAATGACAAAAATATGGTTCTTTGAGTGATTCCGCTATGGAATATCATGCTTTTGATATAATAACTTAAATATAAATATAAAAAACGGGTCAAGGTGAAGTTTACACAACTATACCGTGTTAATACATAATTATAACTATTTATAACTATGTATTTACACGGGAATTAACGCGATCTCAAAAAGGTATTACATACCTCTGAATTGCCTGACGTTTCGACTAGGTTGCACTGGCCGTGGTCACAGGCTATATTTTCGTGATCGCGTTAATTCCCGTGTAAATATATAATTATATCATGGAACACGAAAGTTTAAAAGATAGTATAACAAATATTTCAAATTTTGGAATAAAAACAAACTTGTGATGAGTCAAAAATAAAATACGTATGTAACTTTACTCTTTAACGTGATAAAAATAAAATATTTTGGGCGTAGTTATTGCAACTAAATAAATAATATTAAATTTACTGTAATAACAAAACTTTTATTTTATTTTTAAAACTATCGATATATTCTTAGCTGACTCAGATATAGGCTGATCTTCAGAGAGATTCAGAGAGCGATAAAACTATTCTAGTTTCGCAACTATATGCAGCGAGCGTTACGATAGATAGCGCTTCACTCGCCTCTTAAAATTTCCAATATCTTTGCGAAAGACTTGACATGTTACATATTATCGGAAACGACGTCACTTTATGAGGAAATAACTTCAGAAGCTCTACTTGGAGTATAAATTATATATGTCAGAATATTTAATCCATAGTAAGAAAAACAATATAACATTTTTTTTTTTACTATAGATTAAATATTCTGACATATATATTATATTCTATTAATAGTCAAATCAATTTCTTTTTTCTTTTTCTTTAAAAAAAGACAACTCCCGTATTAGGAATTACTCCTGTGTCGCGGGAGACTTTACAAACATACAAAGAACGGACACAAAGAACACCCAGACTCGGATGGGAATCGAACCCACGGCCTATGGCATAGCAGTGAGTGTCACTAACCACTAGGCCAACACAGTTAACATTGATACATGATTGTAGATATAACTCGAGCATTTGCCAAGGTTTCATACAAAGATAGATTCCAAGTAAATAGCCACGGATCAATTTAATATTCTAAAAGTATATTTAACCAATGGAAAAATCTAAGCATAAATATTTCGAAGAATCGGCAGTTTCTTGAGCAAAAATATTTTTTAAGTATTAAAACAACATACCTTGGCATACCAAGGTTTGTTGTTTTAATACTTAGAAAATATTTTACAAACCTTACAGAACATATTCTGTTTTCATTTCACCATAAAACTGGTTAAATTATTCATGATAACACGTACCTACTTGCCAATAATGGCCAAACACCCTATCGACATGAATTACTGAGCGTACTCATAATGTTTAATATTAGATAGTATGTATTAGAGTATGTGCTTCAGCTGGGTGATAGCATTCTTATTTATAACCAATCTGCAGACGCGAGAATGAAACTCAAATATTGTATTACGCGAACAAGAATAAGTAAACTTCGTATTTATGGTCGTTCTTACATATTTGCCCATTTCCTCATTGTATATAGGAACAATTTTTGGTTGTAAAACATCTTTATAAAATATTTAATGTGAATGTGAGTTTGTACGTTTTCAGGCCTTAACAACTCAACTGATCATGAAATTTTGCATAAACCTTGTCAGGGGTACAGAAAATAACGTAGAGGAAAAAAACGTACTTTTCATCCAGAAAAAAGTACTATAAAAGCAAGCGAAGCCAAGGGCAAAAGTAAATATAAATGTGGTATAATTATGTAAAAATAAAACCCTTCAAAGATTAGAGTAGACCTGATGATCGAATGGCTGAAACAGTCTCTGTTGGATTATATACTTTAATTACATGTACCGACAGTCCACTTCTCTATACTTTAAAGCTTAGCTTCTAACCGCCACCTACGTTCAATACATGCACACATGTTCAGTTTAGTACCAAAATAAAGTTGATCAGAGACACACGCTTGTTTAATAGTTAAAAATCCTATATAAACACTTATCGAAGATTGCACCTTAATTGTCAAAACATAATGGTCATAATCGAGCCGAATCTATATACCGAGGTATTATAAATTATTACTCGCAGAAACCGCAAAGCGGCCGAAGAGAACAATAGAGGATCGCATTCCATCGTAGATAACGAACCGTTGAGTGAAGACTTTTGCACAAATAAAGAAAATTAGTGATTTAGTGTTTTAAAACTTTGAATATTACTTATGTTAACACGTTATATTGAAGAAAACATCACGCCACACTATGCAAAGAGCCGGCAGAAATGTTTTGAGGAATTCTAAGTGTTATTTTTGGTAACATATTGAAGACAACATTACGCTATATTACAACCACGGGGTCAGCAGAGGTGTTTTAAAGACATTTTCGTGCATTATACTTTTTGACGCGTTCTACAAAGAACAGCATTACGCCGTATTACTACGTGAGCATCGGCAGAAGTGTATTTGAAGAGTATTACGTGTATTATAGTGACAGTGCAATATGACTAAGTCGCTTACACCCGAGCAAGACAAGATAGTTAATACATTGACAGATATAGTGGATTTAATGGCTAAAAGTAACGTTAACTTAAAGAAATGCCCTAAATCACGACTTACAAAGGGGTACATACAGTCAAGAATTCAGTGCATAGAAGAGTATTGGAAAGCGTTTACCAGCTCTCATCAACAGTTAGCAATGATTACACCACGAGATAAAAGGAATGTAGTGCCGTACTTTGAGAACGATGTGTATTCTGAGACGGAAGACCTTTACTTAAGTTTGTTGGGAGATTTAAGAGATATGTTATTAAAATTAAATGAAGAACCACAACCATCGAACTCGGCACACTTACCAGACGAGACAGGTAGATACACAGACGTGAAATTGCCAAGAATAACGATTCCAACGTTTAGCGGGATTTATGATGAGTGGCCTACGTTCAAGGACTTGTATGTATCACTAGTACATGATAATAAGTCACTTAGTAATGTGCAAAAGTTGCATTATTTAAAAACCAGCATCAGTGGGGAAGCAGCTGCCTTACTCAAAAATATTAAAGTGACGGAAAGTAATTACATACAAGCTTGGGAGACACTGAAAAACCGTTATGGGAATAAACGATTGATAGTTAACTCACTGCTAAAAAGACTGTTTTCTCAAAAACGGTGTAGTACTCAATCAGCAAGTCAAATAAAGTTAATTTTAGACACAACTACTGAGGTTATTAACAGTCTAGAAAATTTGGATATCTCTACAAGCTCTTGGGATCCAGTAATTATATTTCTAATTGTGCAGAAATTAGACCCAGAGTCACATAAAGACTGGGAGGAGTACGTCTATAAAGAAATGAAAGAAAATATAGACACTGAGAAGATGTCAGAAGAATTACCAACCTGGCAAGATTTAAAGGCATTTTTGGAAGGGAAATTTCGTACCTTGGAGTTGTTAACACCCAACACCCCATTATTTACACGTGAGAAAACCAAAGAACGTGCACTACATATTTCAACCCCAATGCAAAACACTTGTATAATGTGTAAAGAAAATCATACGATAAGTCACTGCAAGGCGTTTACTAAACTTCAACCAACGGAACGAAGCGAATATGTTAAGGATCACAAGTTGTGTTTTAACTGTTTGGCATCAGGGCATGCGGTTGTCAAATGCCGTGTCCCAATGTCATGTCGGGTTTGCAACAGACGCGATCATTCTCTTCTACATCAATTTAAGAATTATGATGCCTCGGCTTCACCGAGAACTATACAACCGGTGGTATCAACTCAAACAGATGGAGAAGAAAAGCTGCAAGTTAATATAATGATTGCGTCATACTACAATGCCAAACAAAACATGGGTCTCTTAGCTACAGCAATGGTGACAGTGCAGAGTAAAGAAGGACACACCATGGTACTCAAGGCGTTAATAGACCCAGGATCACAAGCATGCTTTCTGAGTGAAAGGGCTGCTCAAACTCTTAAACTAAACAGACAGTTTACGAATAAAATTGTCACAGGAATGGAAGCCATTAAAGTTTGCGTAAAACAAGAAGTGCAAGTAGAAGTTTTATCACGCTGGGCCCCTCATTTTAGTCTCCCCATACAAGCCTACGTGATGTCCAAGCGCTTGACAATTCAAATACCTGCAGAAACATGGTCAACTACATGGCCACATCTAATTGATCTTGAATTAGCGGATCCCGAATATTGCACATCGGGACAAGTAGATCTTCTTCTGGATGTCAAAGCGTATGCACAAATCCTGCAAGAAGGTTTGATCAAAGGTCCACCAGGGTCACCTATAGCACAAAGAACCAACCTCGGCTGGATTGTTTTTGGAGAAATAAACATCAAGACCAATAGAAAAGACAAATGTTTCATGGCGATTAACGAAGAAGTAGATGTAAAAGATTTACTGAAAACAATGTGGGAGATGGATACAAATACAAAAAGAAATTATACTAAAGAAGAGCGATTATGCGAAGAAATTTATGAGAAAACATACACCCGAAACAAGGAAGGTCGTTACATCGTTAAATTACCTTTTAAAACTGATGAACCAAAATCACCGGAAGGAAATACAAGAGAAATAGCATTAAACAGACTTTTACAACTAGAGAAAAGATTAAATAAAGACCCTGATCTGAAAAAAGAGTACACAAAAGTTATACAAGACTATAAGGATTTAAAACACATATAAGAAGTACCACCACCTGAAATAAATAAAAAAGCAGTTTACTTACCCTACCACGCCGTAGTCCGCAACGATAAGGAAACTACCAAAACGCGCGTCGTTTTTGATGCCTCATGCAAGGGTTATAACGGAGTTTCACTCAATGACGAATTACTTACCGGGCCAGTGTTGCAAGACGATCTTCGCAGTTTGATGATAAGATGGCGCATGCATTCTGTATGTTTCGTTTGCGACATTCAAAAAATGTACAGAATGATCTTGGTAGCCAAAGAAGACACCGATTACCTCAGAATATTGTGGCGAGATGACTCATCACACAGCATTCAAGATCTGAGACTTCTGACAGTTACTTTTGGCACAGCATCTGCACCATACCTGGCTGTGAAAACTTTGATGCAGCTTGCTAATGATGAGGGGAACACATATCCCAATGCGGCACGGATATTGCGAGAAGATCTGTATATCGATGACGTCATGTCAGGTGGAGATAGTGTGCATGAAACCATCAAGATCAGCAAAGACTTAAAAGCTTTACTTCATCGAGGTGGTTTTGAGTTAAAGAAATGGTCTTCCAATAATGCGGATTTCATGAAAACTATAGATCCAGATGAAAGGACTGCTAATGCACATTTAGATTTAAATATTGATGGTACAATAAAAGCTCTAGGTGTACAATGGAATCTCGGCAGCGATCGTTTAGAATATAATCTGACACTACCCCCAATTCCGAGGATTGTTACGAAACGAAACATTTTATCTGACATCCAGAAACTGTACGATCCGCTCGGTTGGATAGCACCTTGCATTTTACAGGCGAAAATTCTAATACAAAGGCTTTGGCAAACTAAACTTAATTGGGATGAAGAAGTTGACACAGCGCTAAAAGAAGAGTGGAGAAGCGTACGGACTGATTTGAATAATGTCGATAAAATATATATGGAACGATGGCTGGGCACTCAAAGCGTCACGCACCATTGTATAGAAATACATGGATTCAGTGACGCTTCGATGAGTGCGTACTCTGCTGTGGTTTATTGTCGTGTACATGATCCAGAAGATTACATAAAAACGTCATTAATAGCCGCCAGAACACGCCTCGCTCCATTAAAAACGATATCTTTACCGAGACTTGAATTGTCTGGGGCCCTCTTGTTGTCAAAGTTGCTGAAACAAGTTGCCACTGCTATGAGAATTCCAACATCTCGTATTTTTGCCTGGACAGACTCTAAAATTGTTATTTCTTGGATAAATGGAGAACCCAGTAGATGGAAAACTTTTGTTGCAAACAGGGTAGTTGAAATAACAGAACACATTCCCGGAAATCAATGGTATCATGTACAATCACATGAGAATCCTGCAGACATAGCGTCAAGAGGTGCATTAGTCTCAGAGTTAATAAATAATAGTTTATGGTGGACAGGGCCAGAATGGCTATCGAGAGAAGCGAATTACACAACACCAGAAATTATTTCTACAGACATAGAACAAAGAACAATAATACGAACATTCACAAATATAGAACGGGAAGAATATAAAAGTTTATCTAAACAATTTGAAAATTTTAATTCAGTAACCGAACTTACAAGAAGTATAACACATTGCAAAAGATTTTTAAGACAAAAGATATTTAAAGAAGACATAGATGCAAGGCTGACAACTGAAGAGTTACACAAGTCTTTACTATATTGTATAAGAAAGGTGCAAGGTGAAGAATTTTTAGAAGAAATGAAAACATTAAGAGAAAGTAAACAAGTGAAAAGAACCAGTTCATTAAAGTCTTTAGATCCGTATTTAGATGAAGATGGGATTCTCAGGGTGGGCGGACGCCTAAGACACTCAAATTTGCCCGATGACAGCAAACATCCCATTATATTGGGGAATCATAACACCCTGATCCGCTTGATTATTGCCGATGCACACTTGAAAACCTTACACGGTGGAATGCAGCTAATGTTGTGCTACCTAAGATTAAAATACTGGATTATTCGCGCCAAATCGTTAGTGAGAAAATTTGTTCATCAATGTCTAGTATGTGCCAAACACAAAGCCACCGTAAGGTCTCAAATCATGGGTGATTTGCCAAAACCAAGAGTAACACCGGCTCGACCCTTTTTACACTCTGGCGTTGATTTTGCTGGACCCCTCCAAATTATCAAAAGCAAAGGTAGAGGAAGCAAAACCCAAAAAGCATACATCTGTATATTTGTGTGTATGGCCACTACAGCCGTGCACGTGGAATTAGTTGGCGATTTAACAACCGAAGCGTTCATCGGTGCATTTAAAAGATTTTGCGCCCGAAGAGGAAAGTGTGCTCATTTGTGGAGTGATCAAGGAAGGAACTTCGTCGGGGCAAACAAAGAATTAGAATCTCTGTGGAAGGAAGCATGCCTCGAATTTTCTGAAGAAATAACTGATTCCCTGGCATCTGAGGGAACACAGTGGCATTTTATTCCAGCATACAGTCCAAATTTTGGAGGACTCTGGGAAGCAGGAGTCCGCTCTGTTAAGTATCATCTCAAACGCATACTGAATAACAACTTGACTTTCGAAGAGATGTCCACAGTGCTCTGTGAAATCGAAGCCTGCTTAAATTCAAGACCATTGTGTCCAAAAGACGACCTGGATAATGAAAATGTGGAGCCACTCACACCTGGACACTTCCTAATTGGAGAAGCACCTATTGCGATACCTAATCCAAGTTTAAAGAATATTAAAATACACAACCTGTCACGATGGCAATATACACGCAAATTGGTAAATGATTTTTGGTCCAGATGGCAACAAGAATATTTAAAAAAAACGCCCTAAGTGGTTAAAACGAGAAACAGAGTTTGACATTGGCAATATTGTGCTGGTTAAACATGAAAATCTACCTCCAGGGAAATGGCTTTTGGGACGTATCATAGATAAACATCCTGGACCAGACGGCTATACCAGAGTCTACAGTGTTAAAAGTGGCGATAGTATAACCAAGAGAACTGTTACTAAGTTATGTTCTTTACCCATCGATACCAATTGTTATGATTAGTAGATACTATTATTATTGTTAGTTTTTTTTCTTTATAATTGTTATTTGTTAAATTGTTTTTGTTATTGCACGAATTGTAAAGGACTGGTAGTCCTTTGGTGGGCGGCATGTTGGATTATATACTTTAATTACATGTACCGACAGTCCACTTCTCTATACTTTAAAGCTTAGCTTCTAACCGCCACCTACGTTCAATACATGCATACATGTTCAGTTTAGTACCAAAATAAAGTTGATCAGAGACACACGCTTGTTTAATAGTTAAAAATCCTATATAAACACTTATCGAAGATTGCACCTTAATTGTCAAAACAGTCTCAATTACTTGAATTACAAATAAGAACACTCTCGACCAAGTCAGGGACTGATATGCAACGGACAGACACGAGAGATGTAATACAGACGTGAAACTTATAACACTCTACTTTTTACGGCAGAGGTTAAGAAAACTGATAAAATATAAATAGTACCTAATCTAGGTCAAGTAATATACCCTATTTATTGATTTTTGTATATAATACTAAGATAGAAAACAAGCGTAAACCTTGCTTGGCTCAATGATTACACGCACGAGTTGCCAAATTTTTAAAAATCCTAAGAATTTAAATACTCGTATCATAATCATTTAAATATACTAGTGAGCGCCCAGAGGTTGAAATTCGACAGATAGTGAGAAAAATGTCTAACTTTTTTTATTGATTGTCAATAGCTACTAAACAAAACAAAAAAAAAAAAGAAGTCAGTTGACACAAAGAGGAAAAAAAGAAACTGAAATGTTTGCCTTTTCCTATCTTTCTATATACATAACGTATGTTTGTTACTGAACTCCTCCTAAACGGTAAACTGATTTTTATTTGTGTGTTACATTTCGTTCTTAGATGGTTTATAATTGAACCAGGTAGCTGACGATGCAATCTGGTTCTAGAAATGAAAATGACCGAAAAGCTAATGTTTGGGCAGGACAAAGTCTGTCAGGTCCAAGGTCCAAGGTGATATACATGTAAAAAATAATAGATGTACAAAAGCAAATCTCAGCCCAGTAGAGGAAAGAAATTAATTCTGGGAAATAATTAAAGTAGTAGTAGTATAAATATAGGAAACGAGCGGAAACGCGCTCTATGAAATATGAATAATATTGATTAATGACTATATTTTGCTTACTTTATTTTCCATGGCAGTAGCCTGTCCGCTCCCCAGAGGCCGAGGTAAAAAGTATGTAACCTTATTTGGGTCTACAGTTCCCTGTTTACCTTCCAATGTTAGAAGAGGCGACTTCAATTCTCTAAGGAAATCTTACGTACTCAATATTTTCTGGATGTTGTTTACTTATATCGCTTTTTATAAGCTACCACGCGATCATCTAATGTTTTAGTAAATATCTAAAAGATAGAGAATATATAAAAATACCGGAATATTCTGGTAATATTCGGAAAATAATTATTTTAGAAGTCTAACTGAATCTGAAAACGGATGGTTTAATATTTATGGCTCAATTAAACTGCAAAATTATTTAAATAACTAACGACTCTTGCTTCGACATAATAAAGTGCAATTCACATCGCACAGCGCTAATTACCTGCAATTTTATTCTCCTAGTAGTTGCCTCTCTTTCTATTGCATAACTCTTATCTTCTTTCTATCGCTTCTGACGACTTGCGACGTTATAATTATCTTCTGTTAGAATAATTAAGTTGAATATTTAATTACCAGTTATTACTCGCCTATTACTCTACTTTTGCGAACAAATGACGTTTCAAATGAATCTAGACTAGGTACCTACCTACTTACTACTATGTACCTAGTCTAGCTACGTAGATTAAACTTAAAGAAAACTTTTTTATTTCCTTCACAATGTCTGTATAGATTTTTTAACCTAAGAAAATAGGCATTCGGCATATTATCGGTTAGTGTGTATTGTGGGTGCAGAACTTGTACTCGTAGGTATAACTATACCATAACAATAATAATTCATAATCTAACATCAATAGCATAACAAAGGTCAGTATATGGTAGGTAGTTACCTACCTAATTATTAATTACTTATAAGTAGGGGGGGAATTCTTTACCTTTCGATGTCCGTTATCTGCGATGCAATATACGTTAGCTTCCATTTCAGTTAAGTAATATTTACTGTTATGTGTTTTGTGGTAATATCTTAACCGATGAATGAACGACGAGAGGCGGCGTGCTTGTGAATATCGAACTAACGTGCGACTCGGCCGGTGCGTGGCAGCCCACTGAATAATTGGTACGACTAGTCGACCCCTCCACGTACTTGTAGCTTCATACCTAAAGTGCGGCCACTCCGCACCTGGTCTGGTTGAACTATAATTGAAAGTATACGAAAAATATTATACGGTTTGTTTTTATTTGTGCGCATATTAAAACACAGATATTAGATTTAATATTGATTTTTGAAACCCATCCTATGTTTTTTGTCATGTGTGTTTGAACTTATACCTACAAAGAAATTACGTTTGTTCAGGCAGTAGGTTACCAACAAATGTTCCCTATCCAATCTTTTTTATATATACAGATCGCGGTTGAGATGCTCTTATGTCATAAGTCATGTAATAGGAATTCAATTGTAGATTTGGACTGCTAGATTCGCTACGTAATATGTAGAGCTATAGAGAAAAACTTGTAGCCATACGTTTTCAGTTGCAATAATTTAAATTCTAAAAGAAGTCATTAAATTTAATTAAAATTTAATATTTAATACTATTGTTAATTCGTAACCATCCATCCATTATATAGTTTTTCAGTAGTAGACTAAAATATTAACGATTTACGAAATCCTTTAAAATAACCTTGGAGTTTCACACTACTGACATAAGATATCTTCTCACAGGGACCCACGTCACATACACGTAATCAGGATCAGAAGTTTGACAGTTGCGTAACGAGGACTCACACAAATCTTCTTTATGTAAAGGTTCAACGAATTTCTTATTTCCTTTTTTTATAACTACTGGTCATAAAAACATAGATAAAAGATTTTTATTTTCGTATTGAAAGAAACTTATAAAGTAGCAAAAATAAATGTTGTCCTTCATCACTACATATTATAAAACAAAGTCCCCCGCCGCGTCTGTCTGTTTGTTCGTGATAAACTGAAAAACTACTAAACGGATTTTCATGCGGTTTTCATTAATAGACAGAGTAATTCATGAGGAAGGTTTAGATGTATAATTTGTTAAGATTTTGTGTAAATTGATTGAAATATGTTGAAGATTGTTGAAGATGTCTCTGCGTGCGAAGCCGGAGCGGGTTGCTAGTAGAATAATAATATGATTTAGTACTTTGTTTTATCAGAATAATCCGAATTCAAAAAATGAAATTAGTATTTGAAAGTCATATTTTAATAAGGATAAAATTCCACCTATAAAGCAATTTAGCATCTACTATTTTCCTCTCCGTTTGTCAAGAGATATTTTTTTTGTTTAAGATCTATATGGTATATGGCTATATTGGTAATCAATAAAATAATAATAACTTAAATAAAGTATAGTAAGTTTTGTTCCCTAGCACTTAGCCGTATTCTATACTAATTTAATAAATTGCGACCGAATTTCGACCTGGGCGACTATTAGTATATTTTTAATAAACTAATTATGTTATTATTTAAATTGATGTAATTTTGATATCAAATATATCCTTTTATCAACACTTAGATCATGTAATATATTATTGTAGGATATCTCAAATAAAGGTAAAACTGACAGTACAAAAAACTCACGTGAATACTGTAGGGTAGATATATATTCTTCCATTTCAATACACTTTTAAACACACGTCCGAACTCGATGCTGGCCACGAGCAAATAGCCCCTCTAAATTTACTGTTCTACCGGGGTAAACATTCGGTGTTGCCCGTTACATTCATTTCCACTCCCCAAACATGAACAAACGAATACAATATTTCGAATTTATATCAAATTAATATATCTATTTTTGTAAACCTAACACTCGACCATCCTGACGTCGTGCATGTCCTCATGCACGCACGCAAAAACAGCCGTATTAACCTAACACTCGGCCAATAGTAATCTTCCATAGCATCGAATTCAGACTTACAATTTTACGGACGTATGTGCCTTGCGTCAGAAACATGATTATGATACTTCCTTACATACAAGAGGACGTCACAAGTGGTACTTCCTTCCCACAAGCAACAGGTACATACATAAATATATAATAATTATAATCATAAAGGCTGTGAATTTTTTTTTACAAATCGGGGGACGTCACTTGCGGTACTTCCTTCCCACAAGTGACATATCTCATAACGGCTGTGAACCTTCCTTCTCACAAACCAGGGGACGTCATTTGCGGTACTTCCTTTCCATAAGTGACATATCTCATAATGGCTGTGAACCTTCCTTCTCACAAACCAGGGGACGTCACAAGTGGTACTTCCTTCCCACAAGCAACAGGTACATACATAAATCTATAACAACTATAATCATAAAGGCTGTGATACTTCTTTCGCACAAACCAATTGACGTCACTTGCGGTACTTCCTTCCCACAAGTGACATGTGTCATAAAGGCTGTGATACTTCTTTCTCACAAACCAGGGGACGTCACTTGCGGTACTTCCTTCCCACAAGCAACAGGTACATACATAAATCTATAACAACTATAATCATAAAGGCTGTGATACTTCTTTCGCACAAACCAGTTGACGTCACTTGCGGTACTTCCTTCCCACAAGTGACATGTGTCATAACGGCTGTGATACTTCTTTCTCACAAACCAGGGGACGTCACTTGCGGTACTTCCTTCCCACAAGCAACAGGTACATACATAAATCTAAAACAACTATAATCATAAAGACTGTGATACTTCTTTCGCACAAACCAGTTGACGTCACTTGCGGTACTTCCTTCCCACAAGTGACATGTGTCATAACGGCTGTGATACTTCTTTCTCACAAACCAGGGGACGTCACTTGCGGTACTTCCTTCCCACAAGTGACATAACTCATAAAGGCTGTGATACTTCTTTCTCACAAATCAGGGGACGTCACAAGTGGTACTTCCTTCTCACAAGCAACAGGTACATACATAAATATATAACAATTATAATCATAAAGGCTGTGATACTTCCTTCTCACAACCCAGAGGGCGTCACTTGCGGGACTTCCTTCCCACAAGCGACATACATATATCTAATAATGGCTGTGAACCTTCCTTCTCACCAACCAGCGGACGTCACTAGTGGTACTTCCTTCCCACAAGCGGCATACATCTCATAATAGCTGTGAACCTTCCTTCTCATAAACCAGCAGACGTCACTAATGGTACTTCTTTCCCACAAGCGACATACTGGCTGTGAACCTTCCTTCTTACACACCAGCGCGGCGGATGACAACAATTAGTAATCTTATTCATCACTTCGGCCTCGTACGGGTAGCAGAGACATCTTCAACAAACATCAACATATTTCAATCAATTTACACAAAATCTTAACAAATTATACACCTAAACCTTCCTCCTGAATCACTCTGTCTATTAGTGAAAACCGCACGAAAATCCGCCCAGCAGTACTTCAGTCTATCGCGAACATATAGACGCGGCGGGGGACCCCGCTCCATTATTATGTAGTGATATCTCATCATAAATCATTTCTTTTTGCTGTCTCGCCTTTTTTTTGTTTATATTATATTATCCATGTAAGTGCATGGTTATGTCACATCTTATTAATTAATATGTAACTAGCTTATTATGATAAATCATTTAATTTTATACTAATAGTCTATATTTTCTCATACAATTATTCCGTATCATATTTACAGTTTGTACCGATAGACAATAATTATTGCATTCAGCTGAAGCATGCCAGGTTTACTTGGCAGTGTAGGTATAAAGCTACAATTACACTTCGGGTTCGACCAATCGTGCCAAAATTCAGTGGGATGCGGCGCGCCGTTTGTTTGATGCTGGAGCACACAATATGCGTCGCGTCATTCTTTCATATGTAGACTATCGAGTTATTGGTACCTGGTCTAGGTTTATTTGTTCACAAAAATAAGGCAGTAACTAAATATTCACATTAATTAATTTAAATAAAAAGACAACCCTAACATCGCGGTGCTGTCGAAACAGATAAGAGTTACGCGATAGAAAGAGGCAACTGCTAGTTGAATATACCTGTAGATAATTAGCGCTGTGTGACCCGAGTTGAGACTTTATTATGTCGGAACAGGAGTCGCTTGTTTAATTAAATTATTTGGTAAAGTGTGACTTCTGTACTTTAACTATTATGAATTCTGTGCAATAGGTAAATAATTATTTATTCGGTACCTTATGCCTATGCAAAATACACACACACTACACACACATATACTAATGTTAACGGAATATTTTAACTTTTCTGTTCTTTTACCTGTTCTGTATCATCATCATCATCGTCTATGTTTATGGTAGCTACATGAAGGCATGGTAACATACGATCGGCTGCTGTCACATGCACGTTTTTATTTTCCTTGCTGTACATATATATTATGTTTTTGACGGATTTAAGCAATATTTCTAAATTCAAATTTTAGTTACTTTTACGTCTTACCTCATTCAACCGTGGGTCAATCTCCGCATTCATATTCAATCCAAACATAACCTCGGAAGGAGTCCTATCTTTTTGTGGTTAATATTATTTATGCCCCATTGGATTTGTATGGGATGACCCACTTTGTCTTCCCAATCTTTTTATCAAAATTGAAACTTCGAGCTGTTAAAGAGCTAAGAGTGGTGCGGTTGGATCGCTAAACCTTATTTTGTAAATAGTATCTAACATTTGGATAAGGTTAGTTTCAGATACGATCGATCGAATCTATCTAAACATTCAGGGATAGACTTTTCATAAACAAAGATGACATCACTATTGCCTTGGTAAATCGAACTGATCCTAAGACCCAAGTGTATTTGCTAATCTGAACGGCATGCGATTAATTTCGTATTGACTTTCCGGTGTAACAAAACGATCTCAACGGTTGACTTCAGATCTAGGTACTTGATAGTGACCAGAAGACATGCAAGGTTATAGAAAAAATGAAATAATTGGATACCGCTGATCGTAATCGAATTTCGCAGTCTAAAATCGACACTTATTTAAAATCCTGTTTGCAAACCAGAATTAGGACTAGCGTATTCTGAAACCGATTCGTGGATGATGCCAACTTCCATCATTTCTGCAACCATTTCCCGTTCTTGCTATTATATGTTTTATATATTTACAAGCTAACCTGCAAGGTTTGTATACAACAGGGCATTTAGTATTTCATTCGATACTCATCTCAGTGAAGCCCGCACATCCTAGTTCCTTCAAGGAAGTTGCGAAGTGCTTGTGCATCTCTAACAAGATCATTGTTCTTGCTACGACTCGTTGATAGAATCACATTGGCTCATTTCAATACCTATACCTACGGAGCACTTCTGGAAATTACATTCCTAACGACTCGCACCTTCGTGCCTTTCGATAAAATTTCTCCCATTCGTAGTTTATAAAGTTTTGATGAAGGGTGCACGTAAACATAAACATGACTATTCCTGACACGGTACGTTCCTCCGCTAACAAATTTCACTTGACTCCGGTTTACCAATAATTTTCCTACTCAAAACGTAATGACTCCGTTCACTAGAGTCTCGACACAAGCTTTAACTACGGCTGGACCGTAAACGTCATTATCAGCGATAACTAATACGGTGACCGCCATAACCTCGTCCTCATTCAGTTGGGGCAGAGCTGATTCACAACATCAAAAGCATTAAAGTTCTTCTGCATTTTTGTATACCACGATATGCGGTTGCTCCGTAAAAGAAAGACCTATCAGCATCTATCGAAACCTGTTCTCAATTACTTGTGACGTTACAGTAGTTTTACATTATAAATATTTAAGTCTTCAGAAATACTACCTTTCGAGAGTGAAACGCACTTCCCAAAACCCTTCATAGGTATAGTAGAGCTGTCGTGACGCGGTTCTAATAAACATACTGTGAACTCTTAACACTTCAGCAAGCCCAACAAGCAGATATAATGAATATATTGTCTAACTCTGTACTCATATTCATGCAAATGCAAGAGTATTGTAACGTATTATTATTAGTTTCAATAATATGCATGTCACCTGAATAGCAGAGTATACTCGAATATAGTTTCCGTATACATTATTTACATGTTTACTTTATCATCGAAATGTCTGTTCGTTGTGTGTATTTTAATTAGTTGTTCGCGATGAGAACAACACATTGCGTTAGCGTTAGACCTAAAGGTTTAATCCAGGGTTTATCACTCAACACCTGGATGAAACACTTAATTGTACGTTTACCATCAATATCACATCCGTTCAGTTGAGCAAGTATCTCAGTCAGAGGTTCGCCAAACTAACTTTTCCGCTTAAGCAAATCCTTCAAGGTTTATTCATAATTTTGCTCAAATGGAAACATTTAACAACATTTCATCAAATATATTCATCTTGAACGAATAGTATAGAGTTTAGACTCTCATGCCACATCCTAGCTAATCCTCATAGTTTCTGCATTACAAGAAGAATGATAGTTATTTTCTTTCCCAACTGTATACAATGGCACATTGGTTAACTTTCTAATTGAAATATCTATGCGCTGGCTTTTAATCGAGGGGTCAAAGTCAGATCGAATGTTTGTGGTTCATCTTACCATTACTGTTAAATGTCATAATTTACATTTCGACTACTTAATGACTCTTAGATTTAAAATATATTTCGAAGTAAAAATTGGACTGTCTGACCGTTTACTCAGCTTTGAAGTCAATGCGCCGATTTCGACATCTGATGCTCCCCGGAGCCGCTGTACATCGACGTCGCAGCAGCCACGAGCAGCGACCTGGTGCATAAAGCGGCATTTGCTCGCGTTGCAGCAACGGGCTATGTGTACGTTGCAAGCTTCTGTCTCGAAAATCTTCATCTTGTTATCTTGAATGCAGAACCCGTGTTTGTCTGCGACTTTTTCTATTCGAACAGGAGCTCAATATTTCGATAGATGGCGGCGTGCTTAACCGCTTTTGAAGTAACTACTCTTCTTACAGCATCGTTACTCTGAAACTTATGCATGGGAGCTGTGTACAAGGAGCTATGTAAAATAATTAAAAACTCCTTTTTTTCAGAATAAAATTACTGCAAGGTACTTGAACATTATTCGTGATATTTCGGTAACGATCCTTTGAAAACCAATTATGTTTGCAGTTGCATGGTTCATTGCTTACACTGAACTATTGAGAGACCACGAAGAATATTGCAATATAATTTAACAAACAGATGATATACACCAACGGTTACATATATAAAATTAAATTACGCTTTGTGATGTTATTTCAAAATTATAGGGTATCTCGGAAACAACGCTGCCTAGCTCAAATTAACGTTTAATTTTTTTTTTTTTTTTTAGACACCCAAATAAACACCGCTACGTTTAGCAACTAGATGTTGAGATGTGTAATGTAATATTTAAAAACTTATACCATTTCGTACAAAGGTATAACACTAACAAAAATGTTAAAGCGATGGCTCAATTCTCAAATCTCGCAAATCCAAAAATTTCGAAATTTTGATGTCATCTGTGTATGATGCCGTAACAAACACCATGCAATCATCGTATCTTCAAATTGTTTTTAGTTTTGTTTTTTTGTATTTACAAAAATAAAACTACCTACATACTTAGTAAATCCATTACACATGTTTAAGAATTATACGTAAGTCCATTTATTTAATAATTTTATCAGATATAAAAATGATGATTACAACAAATATAAGCCCAATTAATGATAGATATTTAAATAATGCTATTTGTTTATGTTTTATAATTAGTAAGGTACTTAATATTTTTTTTTTTTTCTTCTGTAATATTTTTTTTTAACATTTGGAGATACGAAGTTCTTAAATGAAATCATCCGTATTTAAATCAATTAGCCACTATAATTTAAATAAAATGAGGAAAGTGGGCCTATCCCACTTCTGAAAATGTAGGATATCTCAAATAAAGGTAAAACTGACAGTACAAAAAACTCACGTGAATACTGTAGGGTAGATATATATTCTTCCATTTCAATACACTTTTAAACACACGTCCGAACTCGATGCTGGCCACGAGCAAATAGCCCCTCTAAATTTACTGTTCTACCGGGGTAAACATTCGGTGTTGCCCGTTACATTCATTTCCACTCCCCAAACATGAACAAACGAATACAATATTTCGAATTTATATCAAATTAATATATCTATTTTTGTAAACCTAACATTATACTAGCTACCCGGCTAAGTAATTTGCAATATAAAATATTGTGTCTATAAATTGAGACAAAAAACTGACAAACTGCACACAGTGTGCACAATTTCATTAAAATCGATTCATTAGTTTAGGTGTTTATTGCGAATAAACACGGTATTTTTATATGTAAAGACTTTTATTATAAACTAGCAGCGCCCCGCGGTTTCACCCGCATAAGTCCCGTTCCCGTACGAATATCGGGATAAAAAGTAGCCTATGCGTTAATCCAGGTCTCCAGCTATCTACATACCAAGTGTTATCGCAATCGGTTTAGTGGTTTTTGCGTGAAAGAGTCAACAAACATCCATCCATCCAAACTTTCACATTTATAATATTAGTGGGATAACTCGAATACAGTATTCTTCTTTTCACTTCATTCTATTCATCACCCTTACATATAACGTCTTCTAAATTTTGTATGTTTACAAAAAAAAAACATCTCGTATTTCTTTTAGGTTTGCGAACCTTGGCAGAGAGGACAGTCATTACTGAGGCTATGTAAAGTCATGTTGGAATTCAAGTTTGACCTCGACAATATAAAATACATTTTTCCGTCACTTACTAAATCTCCCAGAAAGATCTCACAAATTGAGGCGGTGTGTAATGGATCGTGGAGCAGATAAGGGCCCTTAGATGTGTAAAGGACCAAAAGGTGTTTTATTTACCTGCTAGCACATTTTACGCATCCTTATAAATAAGACTATTTTGCCTCTTATCTTCTATATATTAATACGAAAGGAAAAAAACATTTTACAACTCGATACATCGATAGATTTTATTTTGAAAAGTAGTTATTATCCATGAAGAAATAACAGATTTATATTTAATTTAGATCACCACTAATTGTAAATGTAAATGCAAATGAACATTTACTCACGAACTCCCTTCAGTAATGGACATATTGATGTCTGAGCGATCTCAATTACACACTGCGGTGCTTTAACCAACTCCGTTAAAATATCGTTCCCAGGATTTACACGTACACTGGGCCAGTAGACATAGACAGTGGTATTATTGAAACAAAATTCCTTATTGTACGTTACACTTAGACAAGCAAGCCGGAAAAAAGTTTTAGCGCAACGAAAATTGTGACCGCGAATTGATTTATTTTATTTTTAAGCCATCTGTGAATCCTGTGCGATACTATTGTAATAGCTTGTGTTCTAATTATCCGTATATTGACTAGGGCAACTTTCACAAATGGTAAAAATTTGGTTTTAATTTCGAGTTTTTACAATATTTACTATATTTTGATAGAATTTAATCAATTCATGAAATAAATAATTATATGTCATAGCGAAAGGAACTTCATTCCAATCGGGTGTCCCAAAGGCACCTCACGTGTGTATGGTGTATGTATATGTAATGTTATAAAGGTGTGAAATATAGAAATCTTTTTGTAACAGTAATAATAAGTAAAAGTGTGTTTTCCATGTAATGTAAGTGTTTAGTTTGTCTTGATTAACCAAATGATATACATACACTCAACTCTCTATTTTTCTATCCTTAATTTCTGAAGAGTCCGGTTGACGGTAATCTTACTGCAAATTAAATTGGTCCGACTCACGAAATAGGTATGTTAGTGGAACCAAATATGCCTCTGCCTACCGAACACCACACATCTAAATATTTTGAACATACATTTTTTAAGCAGACAAGTTAGTGTCAAAGCAAAATTACTTTTGCAGCTGTCAAGCCGAGTAAAATCAGGTATTGCAAAAATCCAATTCATGAGATTAAGTGGCTGGGAAACATTATTAGCAAAATATCTATATTATTTTATAGCTTGTGCTGTGTGAAATAACATATTCTACAAGTACAAACCATTAATTTAAGGCACCAAACCTCGTTTATCATGGTTCTGTAGCGCCTAATACTCGCGATAATAGTGTTGGCCACGAGGTCCTAAAGGAATATGGGTCAACCACATTCCTTCGTTAAAACGGAAATTGAAATGGCTTATTCAAGTTGCCGGAAAGGTGGCGGGCGATGGCGATAGTGATGGGCGTCACGGCTCGGGATAGTTTTATAAGAAAAGCCCTCCTTTGTGTTGTTTAGGATTAGTATGGTACTAATTTAAATGTAATGAGCAGTATTAATATAACAAACGTTGCAATGTTTACAGTTCATAGAAAACCATCTGCAAATATTTTGTGACAATACACTGTACGACGCTCCGCTAATGTCTAATTGCGCAGCACGTTGTCTATTTGATATTTTACATCTGCATCCACAAACAACAATATTTTGATGATGTCTGCGACTGTTTGGTGTTGAATCGTTCATAAAACGAATATTGTAGAATCAGAGAATTGGTAATAAATATACGATTACTCAATAACTATGACAGGTTAAAGGTTTAAAATATGTAATTCTAAGTTTACTTTATTTACAAATGTTATAATGGCAATGACGTAAATGCATAAATCAGGTGATTAGGAAAGTGGTTACCGGTGCTTATAACCATTTCAAACACCCGCGTACAGTAAATTGTACTGTATCTTACACTTAGAAATGTCTGATGACAACAGGAAAGTAGGAAATTTGATAGCTGCTTATTTACTAAATGTATATGTTACATGCTTTTATTAACATCTTATGTGGACTATTTTTAAACATACTGTTTGTTCGACAGTTCCCGCACACAAACATACACAGTTCTGCGACACAAGATCTCAGTTTAAAATCTGTAGCTCTTAAAATTTTGTTCCTTGAGAGTCTCGCGTACAATACTTTTATACGCTAAATCCTTGAAAGGTCAGCATAGCATGCACAATAGTGATATTTTCACGGATTGCAATGGCTTAATCGCAAGAGGGACCTGTATATTCGAAAGCGAATGGTATTTGCTGCGGTCAGCACATGCGGTTTGAATTACCGGATTGACTCCAAACCGGCTTATGGCGAAGGCCACTAATATATATTGCATACGGAACGGTATTGGCAAACACATTTCATTTTATGTTCTCTTAAAGTCTTTAAACGGATTAAATTACCCTGAAAGATGCAGCGATAAAACTGAAAGTAATAAAATTAATTATATTCGCAATAACATTTTAAGTGCTATTCATAAAGCCCATATTTTAATAGTTTTAAAAGTATGGAAAATATGGTGTTATGAAGCTAGCAAGAAGTTACTAAAAAGTTCAAATCCAAGATTTGGTTATTTAATTGTAAAGACCGTAAAGTACACAAGAACATAGATACGAATTACAGATTAACATAATTAAATAAATAAATAATGAAAAATTATGTCATCAGGGTTTGGGAACTTAGTTAAAACCCCAATATATTTCTATAGCGCCCAATGTCTAATTTATATTAAAAGTATATTACGGAATATTAAAAGTAATCTATTGTGTTCCAGTAGTAACATCTAATTAATGTAAACTTAACTAACCCAGTCCGGGTATCTACGTGGGCTGGTCCGAAAATTGTTAGTGAAATGAAAAATAGTTGGAATGTGAAAAAAGTTTATTTATAGTTTTCAAAATTATCCCGTCCAACCCCAATGCATTTATGCATTAGGTTGAACCAGATTTCGAAACATTTAAAAAATGTAGCTTGCGAAAAATAATATATATAATAATAAACTTCTTCGATGGCCACTTCTGCAGTGTAAAATTTTCGCCCACAAAGCATTTTTTTATCAAGATAGTGGGAAATAAAAGAAAATGCATGGAGCTAAGTCTGGGTTGTACGGAGGATGGGTGAATATATATATATATATATATATATATATCCTCTCCACTCCACGGTAGCACATTTTTCTTTAACGAATTCACCGCAAGGTGATTAATAACCTGGGTAGTGACGAGGCGTTTCGAGGATTTTTCAATCGAAGTTAGCGAGTTCTCTCTCAGAGTTAAGTTCCGGGCCAAACGTGACATTAAATTATTCAGATGACCGAGCGGTATGGGTATCGACCTAAAAAATACTTTTGCCACTGCTGGATTCCCAACTTTCGTTATAAATTTTTAACTCATTTAACAGTTTACAAACTCTAACATTATAATTATTCGTGCGTTGCTAACTTTTTGACAGTGAAACGTCCAGCTGTCAGAGCTATACCCCCCGTCGAACGCCCCTCACCCCCCGACGGGCCCCGCGCGGTGCGGAGGGGGTCAACTGTGTCGCGGATTTTTAACAAAAACCTTTGTAACAGCTAAAATATAACAGCTACAGCGAAGATAAAAATACTGACAAATAGCTAGACTCTTATAGATGCCAGTTATCTACTTCAAAATTCGATAGTAATAATCTATAATACTTAAAATGAGGTTTATTACGAGGTCTCGAGTGAAAAAAAAAAAAAAAATCTATAAATTTGTTTCGTAAGCCTAAAATACAATATTTATTTAAAATAAAACATTTAAAAACAAAACTAGGTTCAATTCCCTTTCATATGATACTAATATGTTGATATATAATTATAATCTTATTAGAATTTATTCACATTAGAAAGTTGATCTATTTAGAATTGCCGAAAATCCGCTCAAACGTCCAGGCAATTAAAGAGGCCCAATACTTTTTTACATCTAAAATAAATAAAAATAAAAATACTGGCATATAGCTAGACGTATATAGATGGAAGTTATCTATTTTTAAAATTCAATAGTGAATATTTATAATACTTAAATTGAGGTTTAATATGACGCCTCGAGTAAAAAAAAAAAAAAAATCTAGAAATTCGTTTCGTAAGCCTAAAATACAATATTTATTTAAAATAAAACATTTAAAAATAAAACTAGGTTCAATTCCCTTTAATATGATACTAATATGTTGATATATAATTATAATCTTATTAGAATTTATTCACGTTAGAAAGTTGATCTATTTAGAATTGCCGAAAATCCGCTCAAACGTCCAGGCAACTAAAGAGGCCCAATACTTTTTACATCTAAAATAAATAAAAATAAAAATACTGGCATATAGCTAGACGTATATAGATGGAAGTTATCTATTTTTAAAATTCAATAGTGAATATCTATAATACTCAAATTGAGGTTTAATATGAGGCATCGAGTAAAAAAAAAAAAAAAATCTAGAAATTTGTTTCGTAAGCTTAAAATATAATATTTATTTAAAATAAAACATTTTAAAACAAAACTAGGTTCAATTCCCTTTAATATGATACCAATATGTTGATATATAATTATAATCTTACTACAATGTATTTAAATTAGAAAGTGATCTATTTAGAATTTAGAACTTTCTCCACGTATCGTAATCGTTAAAGGGGGCTGTAGTAAATTACAAAAAACGTAAAATCCATTTTTTTTTTTTTTTTAAATATTAATAATAACCAGTCTTCCTAATTACCAGATAAAATTTATTAAAATATATGATATACCATATAAAAACATTACGATTAACCGGCAAACAAAGACGAAATAAGGCGAAATTTTAATCAAAACAAAATAAAAGTTATTTGTATCACATCGAAAAACATACTTACAGACTTTGGATTCTTAAAATTTTTAGATATCCTAAAAGAATGGCTCATAACGATAATTTTGATATATAATACTAATACAAAAGCATAATAAATACATTATTACTTACATTTTAAACGCAGAGCTCAAACAAACAAAATACACAAAAAACACAGAGTCCGGAAACACTCACGCGACATTTCGATCACCATTTTTAATAATTACTGGTAAATTATTGGCGTGCCCTACCACAGACTAATATATACCCATAGACGCAGGATTTAATAGAGAAGAGACTGATATAAAATTTTTAGTCGACTCACGAGCGGGAATAGTCGAAAAACAAGATTCAAAATTATAAACCGTCTAACGCCCACTACGTTTCGCGCCATACATTTTTGGGCCTCTTTTGTTGCCTGGGCGTTTGACGGTATAAAGTTTTGGGCCTCATTTGTTGCCTGGGCGTTTGACCGGATAAAAACTCATTAATCCTATTTGACAAAGAATAATTAACTTGTCTCTCGAATGGCATCGTAGCATCCCATTTTTTTCTATCGAGCGCGGTAATCGCTGGATCAACAGTCAGATTTAAAAATTGTTTCAGCATTTGATAGCTCTTAAGAAGGGTTATAGGATATTTAAAATCAACACACAACTCTTGGACTTAGTGGTGGGAAAAGTTCGAGGAACGGTTAAATAACATATTTGATTTGATTACAGATTTGATTACATTGAATATAACAAATATCAAACAGCGTTAATACTTCGGCGAGAAATTTTAATCCATTCTGTCAATTGATTAATCTGTTCTTGTACTGAAGCGACCACTGAGAATGAGGATTAACCTCAAGCGAGTTCAGGTCACGTTGACTTGAATTTGCTTTTAAAATGCATTACAGAATAATATAATCCTTACTTAATATCATACATCTAAACGATAGCATATCCTTGTATTATTTTAATATTTGAAATCTAAATGAGACTTAATGAAACTTAAAAAATAAGGAAAGTAGAAATCTAGATCCAAACTATCTACTAACTAACTAAACCAGTTAGGCTAAAACAAATAGACAAACAATAGACAAATATTAGCACAGAGTTGAAATCAAATCCGCGATTCCTGACTTTGCATTCGACTTTGACTTCGCTTGGGTAAAAAAATTATGGTTCTCTTCTTTGAAGAGATTTGCTTCTGGCCTAGGCGGAGACGTAGCGAATTAGCAGAGAGTGAAGTCTTTAAATGGCGAGGCGAATGGTTACGACGTCTGTGATTTCTTGTTTTAGCACAGATATTTGTTCAGCTTAAATTGTAGAGCTGAACCGGTGAGGGACATAATATACGGCGACTTTATGGAGTAGGAATAAAATTATATAAAAAGACACCCAGTCAAGCACCTAGGCGGATGGGTACACTGCCTTTGGATTCGTTGAATATAGTCTGGCAACGCTTACCAGCAAGGGATTAGAATAGTAGCTTTCACATTAATGACCTGGAGGTTACAGTAAGGGCAGGCCGTCACTCAATCACCTAATCACTCAACTCTTGCGCGTGGTGTTCGAAGGAGGACGTCTCGCGACACTCCTCTAAGAATAAGTAATAGGCCTGCCGCCGAAGATATCACGTGGTTCACCTTTCCTAGGTTATATGTTTAGTGGCTCTCCTCCTGCTCTCTTCAATTATGTTGCTAAAATAACAAATAATTTACATACATGCTCCCACACCTGAATCCCCGAAGGGGTAGTTAGAGGCGGATTAAATACCCACATTTTGCCCGCTACAATTTGGTCCTAATATAAATTTGGGAAAAGTAGAAAAATAATACATATATTAGAAGAGAGAGGGACGAACCGAAACAATTAATCTACAAGTAGGAAGAACTTTATTTATTTATTTTTTTGTTGTCTAGGGAGCAAACGAGCAGATGGGTCACCTTATGGTAAATGACTACTGCTGCCCATGGGCACCTGCAACTCAAGAGTCACAAGTCCGTTGCCGCCCTCTAAGGAGGGAGTAGATGAAGAGGGGCAAGAGGGGAAGGGCGGGAATAGGGGCGGGAAATTAACCTGTCTAAAAATGCTGTCTCGCTTTGGATTAATAAAATCGTTCAATGTTTCATAGAAAAAAAAAAAAAATAGAGCCAAATATTGTGGACTTTAAAGCTAGTTAAAATTTATAAGAATTGTAAGCAGTACAAGCTACGTTATACACATTTAAAATGGTTGAAAGCCTTAAATTCCGACAATATTCAACCAAATTTCAAAATTCGAAGAAAACAAGGTTCTATTTCTTTGTAAAAACTTGTCTTACCCTGTCCGGAGGTTCCTTCCTGTTTAGCATATAAAATGCCCCGGTGTTATTTTACCACAAACTTTAATATACATACAAAATATGTTCATTTGCTACTTTCTTTAAAATACATTCCTAATTTTACACGCTTTGGTAGCAATTTTAAGTGCTTAACAACTTGTATAAATTCTCGGGTTTAGGTGCTTTTTAATTTTACTTATTATGTTTAGAACTATTCACAAAGACTTATACTTTTTATAATAATATACTTATTACGTTTTTCACACAAGCTTACGTTGATTCTCTTTATGTTAGGATTTAATATGGATACACACATTCACATTTATAAAATTAGTTAGGCTTCTATGAAGTCCATTCGATTTCTAATGATGACTAACTTGTGGAAGAAAATCTGTAAAACTTGGATTTAAAAAAAATCATCAGAATCATGTCTTTTTCATCTCTTTTTCTTTCATCAATGAAAGATCACATTAATTATAAGTATAAATTTTGGTGATGTAGACACACTATAGTAAAATGGTTTTGCATTTTTGTGTTCCCCTATCCTTACAGAAAAGAAAATTGAAAAATAAATAACCACCAATACAGGTAATGATAGGTAGGTAAGAATAAAAAAAGAATGAATAACTGAAGAGTGCGAGTATATACCTGGGAGTTGGAGGATTACACACACATGCACACACTCTACTCTAGTCGGACGCCCTGCTAATGTTGAGACTACCGTAAGCTGTTTTTAAATACTTATATTGTTCTAATTGGTACTTCACATAATACATACATACACTCACACCAGTACACCAAAGGGGTATGCATTAAGCACCCACATTTTGCCAACTATAATTTAGTCCACCCACTCATGTAATAGGTACGCATATGGCTTTTTTTCCAATTTTCCCATCACTAATTTCAAACGTGACTGGTTGTCACGTTTGAAATTAGTGATGGGAAAATTGAAAATATAGCTCGATTACGTCAGGATCGCATACCTGTAACTCGAACTGGCTGTTGCCGAGCAGTACAAGCCCTCTAATTAGATAAACATTTGTGAAAATGGAGGGGTTGTATAAACAGTTGTACACAAGTTATGGATACAACTTTGGAAGATCCAAGACCTAAATTACTCTGATGTTATTACCGTAAATGTTATGAAATGGCTGAAAGTTGACCTGTACGATAGTAGAATGGCTTTCCAACAATAGAATAGCGATGGAATACGGAATCACGACATCTGAAAGCGGAAACCTAAGCTTAAGGTCCTTCAGAAACTATTTAACTCTCTTATCATTTTACCCCGCCAGAAGCGTAGACAAGAAGTGTAGTAAAGAAAGAAAGAATAAGCTTTATTTTTGGGACATTGTGGCACACAATTAATGGAAAACACTTAATTTTTTACAAGAAACAATAAAAATAAAATAAAAACAAAAACATAAAAATGTAGAACTAAAAGAAGGTAGAATACAAAAATTAAATAAAAATAAAAATTGAGAGTTGATCATTTCTGCTCGTTGACATTCAAACTCTCCTTAAGCAGGTGGAGAAGATTCAGGAGCAAGTTAATGTCGTCCATTCCCGGTTATGTAAGCTGAAGAGGAAAACCACTCTAAGGAGTAGTGGTCTAGAATATAACATTGAAATAAAAGGTCTAGCTCAGACTGCTCAGGAGAACTTGTCCGGTATCCAAAGCACAAATTAATTTTATTACAAGAGTGCTAAGTCGGGACAAAGCTCGTATAAAACCAATAATCGTGTCTATCTGCAATCTATATACGAAGGAAGACATCATAGCCGCTGTTATGCCAGTTTTTATTTTATATAATGTTGTTATATTTACAGAAACTTGGTTGTTCAACAGTATTAGTGACAGGAACTATGGTAAGACGGTTCCAACCCGTGGCGATGGTGTTTATTGCGGGTGAGGAATGATTTATCCGTTGTATAGCGGAATGAGGCCTTTGCCCAGCAGTGGGACACGTACGACTTATGGGTACTCGTACGCTTCTCTGTTACAAGATTTTCAGCGTAATCTGACAAAAATCTAACCTATGCTGAGAAGCATATTGAAAACCGAATGTCTTTGTTGCTTGAATATTTTGTTTTTATTAAATTCGCTGGTTTAGAAAAAGATTGTTCACTATTAACGCTTGTTTGCTTTAGGAACGCTTGGAGTTTTGTTTTCAAAATGGACAAATAGACCTCCATTTTTTACGTCTTTGTTATTTAGTAACTTGTATAATTATGGGATAAGGGGGCAAACGAGCAGACGGTTCACCTGGTGGTAAGTGACTACTGCCGCCCATAGGCACCTGCAAGTCAAGAGTCACAAGTGCGTTGCCGGCCTGGGAGCTAGCTAGCTAGCTAAGCTGGGAGTAGGGGAAGGGAGGGAAGGGTGAGAGTGGGGGGAGAAGAGGGAAGGGTTAGGGCCTCCGGTAACTTCACTCACTCGGTGAAATACAATACAAGCATTGTTTAACTACCGGTTTTCTATGAGGCGGTGGTATCACTCCGGTCGAGCCGGCCCATACGTGCCTGAATTAATTTACTGAAAAACCATAGATTTGTTGAAATAAATAAATAAAATTTTATATTCATGAACATTCGGGTGGCCACGATGGGGTAACATATTACTTATAAATAAATAAAGATTAAAAAAGTGTTCTCAAGAATCTTTGATTGTACGGGCAATTACGGAACATACGCCCTATTTATTTATTTAGGTTTCCCAACAATTATTTACGTTAAAAACCAACATCAATTACCTACAGGTAAACAAAGTTCAAACTCAAAAAACAAAGCGCCGTGTACAACTAATAGTACGAGAAAGCATTTTATAAATACATTACACAAAAAGAGCTTTCAATTTATTTAAGCGTTTTTAAACCTTAGCTTCTCCTACATAAGCTTTATTGTATTTTGTGAAATATATTTTTTTCGAAGAAATCTCCACTGGCAGTAATACAGGTCTTCATACGTGTTAACGACAATAAGGGGATAAATCGAACATCGAAAAATATCCAAATTGTTCCTGACCAAGTGAATTACAAATAGATTGCGAGTGAATTATAATTTGGAAACGAACAACACGACTTTCTTAGAAAACGGTCAACTATTACCAACTAACATATTATCAAATGCAAAACCGAGTGGACTTCCAGAATTAACGTTATTAAGAAATCTTAATAACGTTAATTCTGGAATATAATATCTGGCACTAAAAAATCATCGGCTTATGTATATAACATAATATTCAGATATTCACTAAATTCTTTTTATGGAATGTATAAACGGTTCTTGGAAAACATTTTTCAATCGCTCAATGTAGTTTACAAAGTTTACACCCAATATTATATTTTACATAATCATATTTCTAATTATTCAGTACACAACGGAAATAAATAAACTAAAGAAATTATTAATATTTATGGTTCGTTTTGCGCTCGGTATGTTGTGTAGAATGTAATTTTATACAAAAGGCCAGCTAGGTGCTGTTTCATTAACATTCCTATCATAATAAAACTCAAGAGTTAAAGCAAATAACTGTTATTTTACCTCGAATACCTTTTAAATTACAATTCTAAAAAATAACATTCTTTTATTTCTTCGAAATGTCTAGCTTAATTAAAAATCCTAAGCTAAGTTCACTTTACACTCAAGCTCATACTTAAATTCTGACGTTATGTTTGTTTCTTTTTTTATTTTGTGATTAATATATAGTATTGGGGTAAGTATAGTCTTTGTTTTCATATTTATCACCTTATGTAAAAGTAAAAAGAGTAGTACAACAAGTAGTATTAAAATGTATCGCGCTGAGAGCTTGGCCGAATAGGTTAATGAATGTGGACGAAACAAAAGAGCAGGCGCTCAGGAAAATGATGTCCTATATTCTTGCACCCAAAAAGAGATATTGCTGAAGCCTTCTAGTTTTACGTAAGGTATGGTATTGTAAAGAACACACTGACACAGTTTTATTTTTCATTTTTAACAGAGGGATGCCTTTAAAAGTAGTTCTCTTCAACAAAGAAATCCTGTTGTGAAGCGTATAAAGATTAAACTCCGTGTATTATTATTATTATTATCTTTACTCACTTGAATGTCGTACTATTTGTAATATTATTCTTATACAGTAATATTAATAAAAAGGCAAATTAGTCAGTCGGAGATCCAAGAATTACGTCAGCTTCCTTATTTCTTAAATGAAAACAAAAATTAATTGTGATTACACTCTGTATATACGAATACATAGGCAGGTCATAAATTTCAAAAATATACTGTAACATTATTTAAAAAGCTTTATTTAGTTGAATATGGTTAAAATTACTTCAGACGTTTTGGGTTTGAGCATTATACAAATACCTACGTATTGTATGAAATTTTAAATTAAATATAGATTTAAAAAAAAAATCATTTTCTGAGATTATGGAACTATATTTGATGCGTTAACTTGACATCCGCAACCTTGCTTTGATTTTATTACCAATAAATAGTTTTGTAAAAAGAAAAACACTTTTTACTGCGCTGTCATTATCAAGGGCTGTGCAAAATTATATAAAATAATAGCAAAAGCTAGGAGAGATTCTCAATTTATTGATGTTTAACAATTTTAAGAAACCAAAGAAATTATTAATAATTTTTTAAGTGCATTTGACTAGGTATATATGAAATAGGTATATATGTATCTATAAAATGAAATATAAAATGATCAATCAGTGGTACTTATGAAGGTTCTACGCATGAAGGGTAATCTAAATATGTGTTTAGGGAATAATACGTCAACATGCAACTGCCTTGCTGACAAGCTTGTGCTCATGCTCGTCGTCACGTTATTTTATTAGTAATGCCATGTAAAGCATTATAGATTGATTGATTAGATGATAAGTATATATTAATTTAAAAATTGAATTTATAAATGAATTTCCATCTAAATTTTTCAATTCATATTAGATAAAAGGTTTTCATGGAATCCAATTTAAACATGCGTATAACTTATATAGTACAACTTTTTTAGGTATAGACAAAGCCATTCAAGAACAGTTAATAGACTTTACTTTTACTAAGTAGTAATTACCATGTCATTAACATATCAAGTGTCTATCACCAGAACCTTTTTATAATGAAAATCCATAGATTCCAGATCCGCATAATCATACTTAAAAACCAAGTAGAGAGTTGATGAAAGTGATTTCATATGCGTACAAACTTTTGTGTTTAATTTATAGTTAGTTAAGTTCAACTAGATCTACAATGTAATTGTAAGAAAAATATTACTATTATATGAATTAAGTAATCTTAACAAAATTATTTTATTTCAACAATCGCGTTGAAACGAAAACAAGAACACACAAGAAAGATAAATGGACATAAATCGACGCGAGTCTCTAAGGAAATCAACTTGGAAAGTTTCAAGTTCTTTAAAATTGTCTCTGTGGTATGTGGGAATGTATATTTTAGTGTTTTTAAATAGTTCATAGAACGTTTTATACATTTAAAACTTTAATTAAATTGGTGACTTGTTGTAGGTACACAATGCACAGCTATATGGGGTTTAAATATAAAGTTTCACTACGATTTGAATTAAAATTTAAATACTCAGGACAAAGATACGCAGCGGATTTTTTATTAACTTTTTCACCAAGCTATTTTTGTGAAGTATTCCGTCAATACAGAAGAGTGGTTATACATAAAATGTAACAAGCATGACACAATCTTCTTTATTTATTAGTACATTTTGATGTGAAGATACGTGTTACGGGCTCACCCTGGGATACTCTCGGCAAAACGTGTCACACAAATCGACTACGATTTCCATAAATGCATAAGTGTCCGCATGGAGACGATTGCGTGGTGTGTGTAAATGAATACAGTATATAATTACTTGTTGGAGATATAATGTATTAATGCATCGATTCTTTTAGTTTTTCAGTAGTGCATTTTTTTTTGGACTTTATATGCCTTAAAATGCGGGACGAGGTATCAAACTTATTCATTTCTTATCTGTGCGCGTAAATAAGTATATATTTTATGAGATATAATGCACACAGTTCCATTGACACTTAATGCTTAGCGGTGGAAGTGGTTTTTATGTTTATACTTTTATAGGTTTTGTATTTTGTGACCTCTGTATATTACCCAATTACAACCGGAATATATAATGAAGGGTTTACCCCTTTTGTTGGAATCGTTGTACTCTAAATAAATAATGTCTTCATCCGGACGTTAAACCCTTTCCTATGATTAAAAAGCAACCGTTTATTACTTTATACCTAGGTAGGTTATGCGGGTATGGAATAAATAAGTAGGAAAAAGAGAGAAAAATAACCAATACCCCTACTAGATGAAATAGATTCAAATGCGTAAGGAAAAAGCAGTTTAGTACAGAAAAGGTACAAGATTTTGTTAAAATATAAATATTAACGGTTAACTGAAGTCGTGAAATTCAGTTTAAAAAAGTAACGTTTTAGGGGTTAAAAAAACAATAAAATGCTTTAGTGATGCACTAAATACAACATAATAATAAAACTGGTAGACACTACCCATTAAAGACCAAGTTGACTTCCGTACATAACTTTGTAAATATACTACTATTCCACTCGATCTTGGACTACCTAACTCCTGGAGGGCCATGAAATGGGCGTGAACAAAAATTAATTGGAAACGTGTGCAGAATAACTTGTCTCCGATCATTCATTATAGAATCCTCAAACGATTCATCAATGCCATCCCAGCTTATTTTATTTACCGGAAAAGACACAGTGAATCGTGTTTAAAACTGAGCAATTGATAAGAAATTATGTGAATGGGATCTCTTTTATTATATCGGAGCCTAAAAGACTTACACTAAATTTTAAACTTTTGCGTTCCATGATTTAAATACGAAATATATACGGGAATTAACGCGATCACGAAATAGGTACTCACGGGCTCAACGACGGAGGGCGTGCACCTCTGAGCCAGTCAGCCTGTGATCACGGTCAGTTCGACCTGGTCGAACGTCAGGCAATTCAGAGGTCTTTCTTATATTTATAGTTAATTTATAATTTAAAAATTTTGTAGTTATAATTCCGATAGTCATTTTTTTTAAACAGCACTACATTATAATGAAATCTATCGTGTGCGGTAGCGTAATGACGCCAGATTTGCGATCAGTGGGTTGTGGGTTTGAATTGAACCCCACCCAGAATGCTACTGACGTCAACTTAATCTTAACGCAAGGTTAGTTTGAAGGGTTAACAAAGTTCTAAAAGGTTTTATGTGAGTTATAGGACGCCTATTACTAGTATTATTCTTTTTAATAAAAAAAACCTACATCAATGATCATAAAGTTTATAAAGATCATAATCTTTAAATTTAAATCAATGAAAATATTAGACCATAGTCATATGTACTGTAACGTTTCTAAGAATCATTTCGAAGAAATTGATATTACTTTTAATTGTTTATCTGAGATAACAAAAATATATGACGTATGTTGAATAAAAATAATAAAAGAAGTTACACCATGCGGAAAAATTATTTCATTCTATCGCCACCGAAGAATCATATTATTATGTTGGTATGTTAAGTAACAGCTCAATCAGATGGGAGGGAGGAGGATGGGACAATCACGTACTCGACTGTACAGACACGTACTGATTGTGAAATGGAATGGAAACCGAAAAAAAATCTGAACGAACCAATTTAAATAAAAACATGTAAGTAATAACATACCGAATTATTCCCACGAGTATTGGTACTATGTACTACAGATTAATTCCTCTGTCAAAATCATGATGAGATCCGATGGAAACTATTATACATGTCATCGCCAAATTTACTATCAGTCTTAGGGCTTGGGTCTTAGTTCGAGTGACGGGGATTTTTTGACGTGATGTACTGGCGCGATGACGAAGGGAGGCTACACGCTGTATTATTGATCCAAGTAACAGGTAAAATGAAGTTATTTGTAAAAGTACTGCTAGCTACGCAGACGTTGTTACTGTTTTTTTAAACCGTTTAGGGTTGCACGCTTAGAAGTTTACAAAGAATTTCAAAAGCATTTGATCGATGTTCCACATATCAAGAAGGCACAAAGAATCAGCGTTACGATTCAACGTAATTCTAGTCAATATTATTGTCAGTTTTTTGGAAACGTTATTGAAATCTTTGATACATTGTAATGTTATACTGTACCGTAGCGTAATAATGGGTTTGGCGTCGGACTTGCGATCGAGTGGTTGCGGGATTGAACCCCATCAGGTGCACAATCGACGTGAACCCACTCCTAACACAAGCATATTGTTCAGTTGGAGTGGTTAACAAGAATACTAGTTATGTGTCAACAACGTTACTAGTATTCTTAAAATATTTGTGTCAGGACTTACGCTTTTTGTGGCTTTAGTTTATAAAAGTTAAGAAGTCCTACTGATGGTGGCGTATGTGTCGGGTCGTTCCGCTCTTTTCATTCTGGTTGATCTGTAGAATGGCTGACGCATGCGTCACGCTTGTGAACGGATGCCGTTGGTCGGGGCTGGTCATCTTCGGACTGCTATTACTTAAATATATTAGTAATTTGCGTAACTGTACATATTTTCGAACAATATGTTATATTGTCCTCACATTTCATTTGCGCTTAAAAGCAATGTAACCAGAAAATTTAAAAAAAACACGTTGCAAAAAAGTATCCTTGGAGTGTCTTGCCTGTTATTCTCCATAGGATCTACGTATTGTACCAAGCAAATAGCTTCACGACTGACTTATTTTGACTGACTCGTAAAGCTGACAATTAAAAAATACCTAATACCTTTGTTTAATTGGAATGAATGGTTTTGATTTATCGATTGATCGATTAAAAAAATCGGACCAAGTACATAAAATGTACAAAATCGGCCTGATTAAACGATTTTGTTATTTTGACAACAGCAAAATATATTCACTGTAAACATACACTATTAAACAAACATTTTTATACGGCCTAATACAGCAGTCCTAATGATTTTCTAAATATTATGTTATCTGTAGAATTTACTTTCCATTTACAAATCCATTCTAAACTAAATATACAATGACCTGGATTACGTTACTGTATATTTTATCAAAACCATTACAATAGATTTTTTACGAAGAGAAATTTGCAAAACTCATTTTCACGAGAATTTATTAATAACTGAGAAATTATATAAGCTATATCAAACGTTCTTAAAAAAATATAGCTAAATAGTGAAGCTTAAGATACAATTAATAGGAAATAGCAATATTTTGTAATAGAAAAAAAATATTGGATTTTATTGGAGGGCGGGTTTACTCTCCTGTACTCCCCTTACATCCACCTACGTGTATAAATACACATCGCTTAATATTTCTCATAACAGGAAATGTATATTTTAGGACTTGTTACATGTTACATATTGTTATCGATATGTAACTTCGCCCTTTGATAAAAGAGTCGGTGTCAAGCGCTACACGGGACTAGTTGTGTATCTAAAGTTATTTTCGCGTTAGTAGCGTGCGGATAAGATTTCTGGTATAATGAAAGTCAAAATTAGGCAAATTCGCATATTGTAAATACCCTATGGAAGCAGTTTAACAGAACTTATTGTATGCCCGAGTGACGCCGTTGATGTTTTGCAAAGTTAAAGACCGCTAACATCTTACCATTAAGCTGGTTGCTTTCACTTTAGTAAGATTTTTTTAACAAATCGCACAATATTGTACAACAATTCGTCCGTGAAACTGTTAACAAACTTTGAAAAAAAAAAACTCACAGACTGTTCTGAAACAGGTGTAAGTAAGTCAATATCCCTACTATTGAGAGACCCTACCAAAATACACAATAATGAAACATCTAACATTCCTAATTCAAAATCCTGAAAAAGATAAACACATTAATTATTTCAACTGCATGTTAAATGAGGTTCTTCCAATGCGCTACTATAACCATTTCATTGTATAGTTTTAGTGGATTTAAATTCCGAAGAAATACTTCGGCAGTGCAGTAGTAGGTGTTGATAGGTGCACTCTAAGAAACTTTGGTATACAATGCCGATATCTTTGTTAAGATGATGAGTACAAAAACTTACGTCACTCAACCTTGGCTAACAAACTCTTGTAAACTGACTTCATTTGTTCTTTTCACGGAATAATATTTTTTAATATGTACAACCAAACTAAATTAATTCAAAGAGTATTAATACTATATAGATGTTTAAATATTTTCATTCACATTTGTCATGTAGATAGTTAAGTCGGTAGGCTTGTGTAAGTGCTACCAACCAACCAACCAATGTTAACCAACATAAAACTCAAGATCCTCGATCCAATGTGTAAGGCGTACCAGATCTCTTCAAAGCATCGTAAACAGTCCGCGATCCGACGCTACAATTTATGTCTGATCCCCAAATTTTATATGGGAACGTTTGATAAAGGGTGACATTCTGGAAGACATAAATTTCGTTTAGGTTTTCCGCATTTTACCCCCTTAACCGAAGCGAATCGACTAGCGTTAACAATATGGCGAAACTGTATTGCACAACATGAATAATGGACTTGAGATCACAATACTTGGAATCGGTATAGCTGGGGCTTATTTTATGATTTAGTAAACATATTTTTGTGGGAGAGCCATGCTTCGGCACGTATGGGCCGGCTCGACTCCGCTCGTTACCACGGCCTCACAGAAAACCGGCAGTGAAGCAATGCTTCCATTGCATTTCGCCGCGAGAGTGAGGTTACCGGAGGCCCTAACCCTTCCCTCTCCCTTATTCCCATCCTTCCCCTCTCCCCACTCTTCCCCCCTCCCCCTCTTCTCCTACTCCCACCTTAAAGGGCGGCAACGCACTTGTGACTCTCGAGTTACAGGTGCCCATGGGCGGCGGTAGTCATTTACCATCAGGTGACCCGTCTGCTCGTTTGCCCCCAAAATCGTAAAAAAAAACATATAATTGAGTAACAAAGTACACTCTACGCCTAAAAATGAATAAATGGACTAATTACAGCCGGCATGTATGATGGGCTGGCTCGACCGGAGTGATACCACAGCCTCACAGAAAATCGGCAGTGAAGCAATATTCGTTGTATTTCGCCGAGTGAGTGAGGTTACCGGAGACCCTAACCCTTCCCTCTCCCCCTCTTGGCCCTTTCTCCCCCACTCCCCCTCTTCCCTTACTCTGACCTTAAAGACAACGCACTTGTGACTTTTGAGTTGCAGGTACCCATAGGCGGCGGTAGTCACTTACCATCAGGTTACCCGCCTGCTCGTTTGCCCTCTATAAAATAAAAATTATGAGATGAAAATTGTTTGTGTGAAATATTTATTATCGAAAGTATTGTTTTGATATTAAGTTTTATTTTCAGATGATTTTAAGGCTATTTCAGCTCCAATCTTTGGTATCAGTAAGATACTTCTAGTTTAAAGTAGTAGTTTCAGAATTGGGTAGAAATCCAGCCCTGACATTGACATGACAGCCTGTCTGTCTTATATCAAAATCTTTGTTATTTATTTAACGAAAGTTTGTTGGTAAAAATGTTTTAATGTATTGTACACAACCAATGTTGGTTAAGAAGTACTAAAAGTACTAAATCACTTCCGATAAACATGGCGCAAAATGTAAAAGGCTCCATTGCTGCGACAACAGTCGGGATTTAAACCGGATTTTAACAATAATCGCTTACATGATTACTGAGACTTATACAAAATTACTTCATAACCAACGGCATATATTATTATTAAGTCATTAAAACAAAAAAAAAAAACAAAGAAATAAATATAAACCTCGAAATTGCAAACAGTAATTACAAATTTGATGTTCTTATTAAGAAATTTGATATGACATGTCTGTAAACTAAAAAGCTCTCAAAAGTAAATTAATGCACCTGACCCCGACTAAAACAGTTGATATAAAATTATATATTTAGCGTATTGTTTTTCACTTAAAAACATAAATCCACTTCATCTAGTTTAACGTATAACGACAGACCCGAAAAGTCTTTGCTGAATATGGGTGTTTTTTAGAAAGTGAAATCTGTAACGTATTTATTTTCCCCTTAATGTTTATGTAGAAACAAGTCTATCACTCTATATAATCTCGGTCTAATAAAATAAAATGACATTAACCAGTTTTACCGACAGTAAACAGACATTGATTTGGTTAATCCAAATCAATTATCCACATGACGGTAAAACTGCTTCAAAAAAGATTAGAGATTTCTTCGTCTATTTGCGTCACTCTTTTTGTATGCATGTGCCTACTAGTAAGGTGGTCATTTATGTTGATGATCTGGTGATGTTAAATGGAAACTGAAATATATATATATATATATATATATTTCCTCGGTAGTAGGCATTTTGTACTTAAACCACCAATCAGGTCAGTGCTTGATGATGGGTTTAGATACGAACAATAGAACTTCGTATCTGATGGTAATAAATAAACTGTGATTTATGATATTTCCCCGTGGTAGTTGGCATTTCGCAAAACAACTCCTATATCAACCAGAGCAGTTCTCGATGTCAAAATAACTGTATTAATTCACGTCCTGTTATTAGATATAACCTTAAAAAATATATCTATGTAAACTGTATATCACTCTAATAATCTGATAATAAATACACTTCAAAATAGACAAGTATTAACATGAAATACATGATTTTCCCGACAATTTTCTTATTTTGCTACGAAAGTAACGTACTAATTCAACACCCTTATTCACGTTAAAAGTAAAAATCAAATAACTTTGAAGCTTTTATTGCTGTTCACGTTATAGTTGACAAATTTGAAGCTACTGAGATGTACAAACATGAAAAGCGTAACATGCATGAAATAAATGTTTCAAAACTGCTACTGGTTCTGTAAAGCTGGATGTCGCCAGTTAAAAGCTAAGTTGTTCTAGTCTTGTTTAAACACGATAAAACAATTTAACTTTTAAATAATATTAGAAATCACAGTGGTTTAAGCAGTGGAGAAAATAATGATATTTACTTACCAGAATACTTCTTGGCTTCTATATTGTGTTTATTTTTGAGAGAAACCGATTAAATTACATTTTGAATTAAATTTACGTAGCAAATATTTTTCGACGTAGATTTTGTTTAATTAGGATAGTTAAATTGATGATGGGTAAACTAAACTTAGAAGTGTTAATATTGGTTTAATTATAGTGAAGCCTTCATTTAATAAAGTTTCATTATTATTTACTACTAGCTTTTTCCCCGCGGCTTTGCTCGCATTAAATTTATTTTTTTATCTCTCGAGAAAGTGCAGTGTTACGCGCGGGATGGAGCGGCACCCGTCTTGGGTGAGACGTGTCAATGCCTGTCGGGGGTTGCGGAAGAATGCAATAGCAATTCTCGCTCCCCTGATCATAGGCAAGCCCACCCCGGGGTTTTAGTCGGTAAGAGTCCAACAGACTCCTTCGCCGCTCCCAAAGGCAGACGACATTCAAGAGGACCTTACACCCGTCTACAAAAATCTCTTAGGAATAAAGCAGGAAGTATTGATAACTCATTGTTGTAAACACTATAAAAACTCCACTATACAATTCATTTATGAAAGTGAATAATCACAACACTTGACCGAATGTCGAGATGTACACTTTTATTTTCATAGTGAAAAGATCACAACACTAGTAAGAACTGTCAGTATTGTACACACTAATTTCTCTATTCCAAAGTTACAATAACAAAGAACAAAATGCATGATAGTGCTACGTAGTAGTACAGTCGAGATTGAACCTCATTTAACGACCAATATTGATCACCGTAGTCTCTGGAAGTGTATTTGAATATCCTATCCTATCCTATGAAGACACCGTAGCAAAAATTTGGAATTATGATTGATGAGGATTTCTCTAACCTCGCCTCGAAGCTGCTCATTTGATCCCGAAACATGGTTGTTAAATTTATCAGAGACTCCTGAAGACTTGTATCCATAGTTATGTTATTAATTAAATATGTGATTGGTGATTATTTATGGAGATAACACTCAAACTGGTAGGTGACTATTGCTAGTTAATGATTTGGACCATTAATAGCTATTTCATTGTGTAAATATATTTTTATTTTATTTTGAAAACAGAGCACTTTAAAATTAGTGTTGCTGTCACAACTACCCCCGACACACAACGGATTTAGTTGTGCTTTTCCATAAATTAAAAGTAAAGACTTATATTCCTTTTTTTTAATTTTTATGATATTTAAACTTTTTAATTTTTTCTTAAAAATTGATTAACATCAAATTAACTAATGATTTCTATTTATTTATTACATAATAAGTTGCTCAACTTAAAGTTTATATATGTGATACAGTCATGAGATACTGCGATTGTTATATGGCTTTACAAACTATTTGATATATTACATGTACTCGTAATTATCTTAGTGTTAACTTTCCCATGTATCGTGCTCCTCAAAGCTTTTCATAGCTTGATTCATAAAGTAACGCACGACTCGTCATCATTAATTAATAAAGAGGTCTTAATCTATAAATAATTTCTTATTAGTAGTAGCCAAATATTTACTTTCTGCTTCGACTTAAAATTCTGAAAGGATAAGAAATTGGAACAGAAAACTTCTAATCCCATCCATTTGAGAACATCAGCTAATCGGGGTCAACCAATGATATTTGTCTTCCATCATACCATACATAATGATAACAAGTTCGTAGATAAGCTTTAGATAATACACGTAGTCTCAGTTTGTCAACATACATGGGTCAAATTTGAATTCTAGGGTATAGGTTTAAGCACTCAATAAGTTTCATTGCGAGTTGATTTTAACGTGCTGAGTAATCCGTCAACGTAAATAAACGTAACAATGAGACGAAGGTTACGGAGGTGAACAGACAACCAGCATACATGCCCTATGTCAAAGGAGTAATGGATAAGATCGACTTTATGTTAAATAAAGTTCTCCAGAGCGACAGTAAGCACACCAGGCATTAAGGTTCAAAACATCGAGGAGTCTATTAAACATTGGTCAAACAAAACGAACTATGAAAGAGTCAAAGAACATATCGCTGCCGTGAAGAACCAACAGACTAGCAAATGAGCGATTGCAGAACATGGACTTTAAGCAGGCACCAATCACTGTATTGAATTTCACAGTACCCAAGTCTAAATCGATCATGACTTTTACTCAGGAGTTACGTGAAGTAATTTAAATTAAAAACATAAAATTTTCAACCTAGATTTTTTTAAATTATCTGCAGCGTGGAATTCAGTAATAAAAAACATGCCACCTTTTATGCGCAGTCAGATAAACACTGAAATAGGGACACATCGGTTTGTTTATAGAATTAATGGCGATACATGGTGAAACAAAAATATCGAAAATGTGCGGGTGTATGAAGAACCTTCTATATCAGGACACGACGAAGGAGGGCTTGCATCACTGAGCCAGTTAGCTTCTCTAGTTATTAGTGTATAATCTATGAGTTAGCTAGTTAATTTAAAGGTATGGGATACCTATTTATCGCGTTTATTCCCGTATAAATAATTATATATCTTAACGACGAAGACGTTTTTCTTAATATTTATATAATTATGATTGCAAAGTTTGTGGTGGTCGCGGCGCAACAAACTCATGTATATTGGAGAGGCCTTTATATTCAATCAGGGAGTTAGTCGCATTATAAAGCCATAACATAATATACGGTAAAATTTAAGAAAAAATACCTGTTAACTTTTCTTTCGCATATTTATACCTGCTTACAAGAAATAGTCAAAAGCTTGTCGAAACTAAATTGTGGAATATACTAAAGTACACAAATAAACTACCTACCTATTGCAATTGCTATTACTTTAAACATCTTACGAATCGAGACGAGTAGCAGAGATGTCAGCTCACTGTACAGGATAAACGAATATTTTGCATCAGCATACTTCACATATATCAAATAAAAAAAAATAACGTGAAATGATATAATCGAATATGATACAGAAAAATGATACTAGTACTGAAACTAAGATGTACAATTAAGCTGTCATTGCCGTTTTTAAAGTTTAGCGACTACGTAGATCGATACTTAGCAGCTATAGTATTTAGAAGGTACGATATTTTTTTTGTTAACCCGGCGTTTCCATCGAATAGCACTGATTTATACATTCAATAAAGGTAACACAAAAAAGTAGCTTTTTCATGTAATGAAAATACACCTAAAAGATTAGGTTTGTGTTTTAATATGCAGCGCCACACATGCGAACAAAAATCTTATAGCTAATGGATTACTAGCACTAAACTTGACACTGATCGATGTGGCGGTTAAAACTCCGCATATATTAGTGCGAGTACAAATATTAAATGCTCAACATTTTTAGTTGCTGAAGTCAGGACACTGTTCTAGCTTTAATTTATTTTATTTAACGACTTACATTTTGTTTTGATTTAATATAAAGTTTATTCACGCGTTTCAAATTGACATCTCGATAAAATAAATAGTATTATTTCTAGTCTTATGAAAAAATTTGGGTTTGTTTTATTAGTATGCGGATTAAAAACTTTTTGATTAAAGTTTTTAATTTTTCGGTTTCTGTATCTAAGGGACCGGCCTCGTGTGTGTGCCAGTTAAAATGTGAAACCTTATTAAATGCTGATGTAGTTAATTTGTCGCTAATTTAGACATTTATATAACAGTAATAATATTTTATTTCTTAACACGTTTATCTTATCTTAAAAAATCTTGCCGGAAGAATTGCTAAATATAGTTAAAACTCAAAGTTTATAACTTAATCATACCCTTATAATTAGAATATGTAGTGATGATATTTATTATAAAAAGAATATTACAAGCACTGGCTTACGTTTTGTCAATATCTCATTCTAACCAATCCCAATAAAGCGTACGTAATCCTTAGTTCTGTTACCCTTAAATTTTGAAATATAGGTTACGTCGCGGAAATCTATAGTTAAAAACTTATTGGGGAAGGAAATCCCACCACTCACTCTAACTAACCCCAATGATGGCCACAGCCAAATTGCTAGAAAATAATGCTTATTTCTCAACATTAACTTGTAATGCATCCAAAAAATACACGGGGGCTTGATAGTAGACGGTTTACCTATCTCTACTCCCTCAACTCACTCTCTACCTAGGACTACTACAACTGCTCATCAATTGGCTTGGCTGAGGTTTTCTGTGGCTCAATGATTCTAAACTTATGTAAACAGGCTTTCCTTTCTCAAAATTACAAAGACAGTTGTAGGGTAGATACAATGTATATATGTAACAAGTAATATAATATACATATATAAATTAACAAACACTTCACTTTTGTTTCAATAGAGCACTCACGAGTATGTATCAGCTTAGAGTTAGGACTTCCCTAAAAGAAAAATTTACAGATATTGGTATATTAAGCGTCACTTCGCAATATCTTTACCTTAATATAATACAGATGTGGAAAACCTTTACTCCTTAAATGGTGAAAAAAATGTGTATTCCTTATTACCCTTTGCAAAAGGTTCATGACTTGTCCATGGGCCTTGGTATCCAATTTTATAATACAACTCCTGTTTACTCACTAAATTTATCATGATTATTTCGGTAAATAATTCATTTTCAATATGTTCATGTTGGGCAAGAAATCAAAGAAGAGCTATCTAAATATTTTTATAGCAACACATCTCAGCGTCATGTAAAAATTACTGACACTAACTTGACCAAAAATTTTAACATTTAAAATTCCATTCATATTTTCGTAAACAAAATTGTGGATTTCCATACTGTCTGAGTTAAAATACTTCGTATTATACTGAGCTTCTTTTAAGTAAGGCTATCTAGCGTCTAGCTTTCTAACGTCTAAGATACCAAAACAATTTATTGCAAGCTCAACGTAATCGACACGCCAACTGGCACGTCAATAAATACCTATGAGCCATCCCCAGTGGGCCGCTAAAGCTGAAATGGAACAAGAAGTTGGTAGAGGAAAATTAAAAAACAGCGTTGTAAACTATTTTTAAAATGTATGTAAGGTTTTTAGTGAATTTGAATGCGATGTGAGACTCCCATCCCAGCATTAGTAAAAATAATACAATATGAAATGTATAGATATAGCGAAACACTCAACTGAAAAGAAGAAACCATTGGGAATCAAAGATTGAATGTCATGTCACGTCATGTCATCTCGTGTTAGTCAAAATATTAAGTATAATTGCTTGCGCATACCATATTTCGGTGCAGATAGGGTTGACTATTATTCATTACCGTCTACGTCTAATATGCTGGCAGTTTTTCGCAATCATATGTTTAAGCGTTCTAATAGATTTTTTTAGTAAATAATATCTTATCTTAGAGTTATGAATATCTTATATATTACTGACATGAAAACCTACCCATTTTATTATAGTTACTACCAAAGTAAACTAAAATAAATGCCAAATTATCATGTTTTACGTTATCTTACACTAAAAAGACATAGAGACAATTAGTGAACAGAACTTTGTCTCATATACATAATGACATCAAGCATATGACTAGGTAGCAGTACACGCCCTCCTTTACCAATGGTGAGTTTGCATTTTTGGAATAACTCATTGTTGCGAAGAATTTCTCATATTACACGAATTATTTTGGCAGGCTACGGATGGTACTCAGTCGCTTATGTATCAATATTATATGAATTTTCTTCAAGCTTACTATTACGTAGCTAAGGTGACGAACCAACTAAAGAACTGCATTCAGAAGTTACCGGGTACGGGTAAGGTATTACTCGGAAAGTCAAACCTGAGCATCGGAATGTAGATGCTAAAAGCAAGCTCGACATTTCAATGTAGTATCAGACAATCACTCTTTGTCATCCGGGAATTGTTTCAACCAATGCAGGGAAACATAGGCACAACTTATCGCATAGATTGTTGGTTTTGGTAATAATCACAGTCCAAATGTGTTGGACATTTGGACTTCTCTCCCTATCGTGATTGACAGTGAATGATTCTGAATAATAGTTTTGTATCAGTTAGTAGATAGATCGAACACTACTTCTTATAGTTTTTATTATAATTTAAAGTTATATAAATAAATAAATTAGATTTCGGCTTGAGTTCAATGTTACATTGCAGAGTAACTTCTTGTAAAAAATACCGATACGCCAATGGGAAAACGACCCCAGTGAGTCCGTAACAGGCCTCAACTGTATTCTTGATCCTGATACTTCATTACAATTAGGTTAAGCTCTCTATTAACTACCATGCATGTTATTAGTAAGGTCAGCATTTTTTAAATGTTAATGTAGGTACTGTACCCGGATTGAAGAGCTTATTTTGATACTGAGTAACGGTTTCGAAATTATTTCTATTTTTAACCGAATACGGTGGTTTTTTGAATGAATATTTTTATTAATTAACTTACTACCATAGATATTTTTAGAATGGTCCTAATTCTTCCGGCGCTATGTGATCAATTATATCTAATGAAAGTTTTTAGTTTTGTCACATTCACATAAATAAAAATACATTTCATAGGTAAATTTATTTAAATAATATTATTAGAGGAAGTAGTATACCACCTAAATCATTTATTTTGTGTGTTTTGAGATATAGATAACTAGCACACCTTACTTTACCGTTCACGGCGACGCGACGGTTCGAGCTATCCTCGTTCATAAACAAAATCACTATAATAATGAAAATTATATGTATATTTATTTATTGATAGCCAACAAATGATACACATAACTAATATGATAAAAAAATCACAAATAAAAGCCTTCTGCTCATGTAATTATAGGCAACCACAACTATCTTTGGTAGAATGTAAAATATATTTATATTGGTAAAAAAAAAAAAAAAAAAAAAAATTCAACGTCCCCGCAAACGCACTCACAGCCCAGGAAACAACAAACACTGACCGCATCAAAGAATGGTAGAATAAATGCATTTGAAATGATGAAGGTTAGATCTAACTCTTTCCCAAGTAAATCAAGTACAAAGGAACAATAGCAATTAAGTACCGACGATCGGAACCAACAAAAAAAGAAGAAAAACTATAAAACCACAGAAACGAGAAACCCTCCCCCAAGCCGATTGGTCACCGTGGGGGAAAACGACCACTACCCTCCAAATACAAATGATAAGAACACACAGCTATTAAAAGTGTGCACCTTCAATGTTAAGTCTATAGCATCAGCCGAACGATACATTGAATTGTGCCACGCTCTAGGAAAAGTAAATTACGATATAATAGGACTAGCAGAAGTGAGAAGAAGAGGATGCCAAATTGAAGAACACCGAGATCACATATTCTGCTATATAGGAGAAACACCTGGACTATACGGAGTAGGATTTATAATTAAGAAAAATCTCAAATCAAATATAATAAACTTTATTGGAATATCAGAACGAGTAGCCTTGTTACAATTAAAATTTGATCAAATTAATATATCAATAATTGAATTATTGATATATTAATTTGCTATTACTATGCTCCAACAGGGAGCTCAAGCGAAGAGGAATTATGTAAATTCTATAAAGATTTAAGTAAAGCTCATGAATTAGTTGACAAAATAGTCCTCGTAATCGGAGATTTCAATGCTAAGATTGGAAGACCAAAAAAATCCGAGACACTACTAATGGGAAAATATGGATACGGAAATAGAAATGAAAGAGGAACGCGAATGATCCAATATGCCTATGAAAATAGACTATCAATTATGAACACATATTTTAGAAAAAAAGAAAATCGCAGATGGACTTGGATCTAAAATGAAATCGATTTCATAATGAGCAACAAACCAAATAGAATAACAAACGTAGAAATACTAAATCAAGTAAAATTCCAATCAGACCACAGGCTGGTAAGAGCTACTTTTAAATTGAGTGCAGCCAAAAAGAACAGGAAGACCTTCAACTCTATTCCTAAGTCCATAAAAAATGATGAGGAAGCCAAATGTTATGCTGATAACCTGAAACTCAACATTAACAAACTTAATACTCTAAACGAAACACAAGACATACAAAGTTACTACAATAAATTTGAAGAAATTATAAAAAACAGCCTAAAGATAAAACAAAAAGAAGACAAAAGTAGAAAGAAGCACAACAAAGTTCTGACAAAAACTACTATAGATCTAATAAATGAAAGAACTACACTATTAACTACCAAGAAAAAGACTAAAGAAATGAAAGAAAACCTTAAAGAATTGTTTAAAAAGACAAATAAAGCTATAAAGATAGACTACAACAACTACAGGAAGAGAATCATAGAAAAGAACCTTAATACTTACAGGAGCTCAAAACGAGCCTACAAGGAATTAAATACACACAAAAAATGGATACAAAAATTGGAAGGGAAGAAATTAACAAGAAACAGGCAGGAAGTACTTAGTAACGCCACAGAATTCTATAAAACCCTTTACGGCAAACCACCTAAAGATACGAGTGGAAAACAAGACGAAGATAAAATCATAACGGAACCAAACCACAACATAGAACTAATAAATGAAAAAGAAGTAATATCATATTTAAATAAATTAAAATACGACAAAAGCCCTGGACCCGATAACATTAGTAATGAAGCACTGAAGATAGGAGCACCTATTTTCGTGACACATCTTACAGAACTTTTTAATATGGTGCTTAAAACGGAAACAGTACCTACGCAATGGTGCCAATCGGACATAATACTTATCTATAAAAAGGGTAACCCGCTAGACATCGGCAATTATAGGCCAATCAGCTTACTATCAAGTATTTATAAACTGTTTGCATCTATCCTGCAGAGTCGCATTACTGAACAAATCGATAAAAATCAACCGATTGAACAGGCAGGATTTCGGACGGGCTTTTCAACACATGACCACATACACGCAATAGAACAGTTATTGGAGGAATTCACAGAATTTAATTACCCATTGTATATGGCATTCGTGGATTACTCAAAGGCTTTTGACAGTATAACTCACAATTCTATTTGGAAAGCACTAAAAGCAAGCAATATAAATAATACATATATAAATATTCTAATAAACATATACTCAAAAAGTAAAAGTCAAGTAAAATTAGAAAGAAGAGGTGAAGAAATTGAAATAGGAAGAGGAGTAAGACAGGGAGACCCTTTATCGCCTAAACTATTTATAGCAGTACTAGAGGGTATCTTCCAAAAGATCGACTGGAAAAACAAAGGTATCTGGAAAATGGATAAACACCTGACACATTTAAGGTTTGCAGACGACATTGTGCTTTTAGCAAAAACATCAAAAGAATTAGAGAACATGATACAAACCTTGAATAGTGAGAGCAAAAAGGTTGGTCTGGAAATGAACCCAAGCAAAACTAAAGCTATGACTAACAACTATAAAAAACCAATATTTGTAGATGGAAAAGAAATAGAATATGTAAACGAATACGTCTATCTTGGTAAACAAGTCTCGTTCAGTACAAACAGGAACGAAGAAGAAGTGGAGCGAAGAGTTACCGTTGCATGGAATAAGTTTTGGGCACAAAAAGAAATTTTAAAAGGAGACTACAGCTTAGATCAAAAAAAGATGATAATAGATACGTGCATATTGCCAAGCCTAACTTACAGCAGCCAAACGTGGGTCTATACAAATAAAATAAAAAACAAACTAATAACAACACAACGAGCTATGGAAAGAAGCATCTTAAAAATAAAGAAAATTCAAAAAATTAGAAGCGAAAATATAAGGAAGAAAACCAAATTAACAGATGCTCTGGAATACGCTTTGAAGCAAAAATGGCAATGGGCTGGACATATCTGTAGAGTAAAGGACAAAAGATGGACGCTGCAAGCGACAAAGTGGAAGGGACCGCTAGGGAAAAGACATGTCGGTAGACCAAAAAAACGATGGGCTGAAGATATCGCGGAGATCGCGGGAAACGAATGGATGGAGATAGGCCAGGACAGAGATAGATGGAGAAAAATGGAGGAGGCTTTTACCCGAAAGGGGTCCGAAATAAAGTCTTGATTAAAAATAAAAGAACTACATAACACTAATAACACACATATGTAATGTAAACTTTTTTCGGAATAAACAAAGCTTTATTATTATTATTATATGTATTATGTATTTATTGTATGTAGCAGCTCGCCTTTGTACATACCATTTACTTGATTTTAAGATATGTAATCTACTTTTAGTGTACAATAAAGAATAAATAAATAAATTTATATTATTCTGTTTTGACATAAGTACTTACATATATGTTTAAACAAATAAAATATTGTTGAATATATTCATAGTCTTTTATGATTGTGTGTACAGGTTTAAACCCTAACCAGTACACTACCAACATCACTCCATTCTTAAAACAAGTAATTTACTTTTAGCTTGGTTGGGGGGGGGGGGGGTATAATACTGGAATGGAGTACCCTCGGTGGTAGTTTTATAAATATAAATAAATATCTACTCACTTTAATCATACAAAGGCGTCACTTTCACGGATTACACTGTTAACCCAGCTAGGGAACTTCATCCCTCGGATATACGAGAGTAAATTGCATTTGGTGCGACCAGCACGTGTGACTTGAATTACTACCGAACTAACCCCAAACAAATATAGACGAAAACTACTAAATTGGTTCTACGTACGACTGTATTGGCTACACACATTTATCTTTTTCGCTATTCTAAAAAATTGTTTTGTTTAACGCAACTCTCAAGATTAAAAACCAGTTCTATGTTTTCTACACGCGTTTAATGCTATTTACTTCTAAATCCTGTTTTATATAAAGGACGCAGTGATAAAACTTAAAGCTAAGAAAATTATTAATTAAGTTGTGTTTACGATTCATAAAGATAAAGCTTGTATTAATTTCTTAAGAAAGTAACTTATAAGTTATGAAAATTTTAGCATTATGATTAAGTAATTATTTTGTTTTTGTTACTGAAATTAAGGAAGCTAATAATTTGCTCCGTGTTTTGTTAAGTGAAAAATGAACTTAGCATATAAATCATTCATGTGATATAATAAAAAAAGTACCTGTGGTCTAGATAACATTCTACATAATATATATGCACTGACTACGAGGAACCTACCGGGTGCAAGATCACTCTTAGAAGCCGATAAACGCCCCATGAGGCTTCTATACTTCTGGAAGGAGCTAGGCGGGCTCAACTAGTCAGCCTTGTCTAAACGCATAATGGATCACCTATGAGTCTAAATGCGGAAACAGAGCCCTACACCAATTTCATGCACTGACTACAAATTGAAATAAACTTACATGCAGCATGCAGCTTACTACGTGATAACATTGTTATTTATAATTGAATCGTTAATTATACGCCATTTTTATAAAGCAACTTTATTCATATAGACATAGGTATTACCTTCTTCGGACATAAATTTTCATGTAACAGGGAAATCAAAACTACATAAGCAGTATGTGTATGGTCCAGATACCTCTTGTTTGATTACAACAAACAAATAATTTTACAACTTTTATTATATTGAAGGCCGATCAATGTGGTGTAAATACATGTAATATATCATACCTCTGTAATATATATTTAGTACTGGTGTGTGAGAAGTCCGCACTTAGTTCGAATTTGGAATATTTTAATGTTTAATGGAAAAAGAGAAAAACAAAAGGTGGTGCCAGAGGCTGGCCCTGCACGTTAGAAAAAGTGGACGTACCTGATCTTTCAAGAAGTCTTTGTTGTATTTCAATGTAAAAATATTTACCATAACGCATCTACAATACAATAAAAAATACAGCTCCCAGGGTATGATTCCAAGCTTGCCTCTTCACATTGCCTCTTCACACACACCCTTTCCTGACTGCCTTCTCGCTGCGCCTTAGCGAAGTGCTACAATATGATCTGATCAAAATTGACAAATACTACAATTATCACACAGACTTAACTGTATACCGAACGAAAGAGCTCTTATTTGAATGATTGATTCTTATTTGAATTGATAAATCTATAATATTTAAAACTATCATGCAGAACTATAACGAGCAAGATATAAAAAAAGTAATGAAATGGTATTGAACACTAGTTGAAGTTAATATATTATCGTTAAAAAAATATTTACTTTTAAGCTAAAACAACTAACTACATATTATATATGTACACACGTGGTACGCTGTACGCAATACAGAAATTGTCATTCCGACGGTAAAGGGAAGTCTACGGAAATTGCGTCCAATTGGAGACACCTCCTGGGGTCTACAAATTATGTACACGCCGAAAATCGTAGGCTGTAAGTACACGCTATTTTGACATCTATTGCTGTGTCTGTGAGAGTAAAACCTGCTGATTCTGATTCTGAAATAATTCGGTTGACATTTGTCGGTACACACGATATTTCGATTTAGCGTCGAGAGGAATGCCGGCTTGAATTGGTAGGAAGAGAAAACAAAGTAAGAGGATGCCGCATTATAGTTGTTTTATTTGCTTGTCTCGCCTTGTTTATGTGAGTAACCAAAAATCCATCAGTTAGTAACAAAGACATTTTCTGTTAGAAAGGTTGTGTTTGTATTAATTAAATACATTAATTAAATCAAATACAATGTAAAAGTTGTGCTTGACAAAATTTACTAAATATGTAGACAGGTTTAACTATTTAATATGCAGAAGTTAAAAGAAGAATAGGCTATTTTAAACACACAAATACGTGGCATTCTACTTTGGAGAAAAGTACAGAAGTAATTTATGGTTTCATTTAGTTGCAAGGTATCCGTATATATGCCCGAGTCGAATAAAACATATTCAGTACCTACGTTTTTTCGAAACATTAGTGTCTCACAAGACTGTTTCTAACAAAATCCTTTCATATTAATTTATTCAAAACTCATATGTTACATAAGTAAGTAAAGCTTTTAAACATTTGTTTGAATGATGAACGTTTGTGCATGAGATTTGTGAACGTAATTTCTGTGGCACTGACGACGACATGGCGCAATATGTAATAAGAAGTTTCTCAAGTGTATAAGGAGTGTTCATGTTCATATTGTAAGTGTAAATTGTCGTAAATTTAGAGATATAAAATGAAATAACTTTATTTAGGTAATCATGTTAAAGCGTTCTTTTATCTTCCCTATATTGTGTTTATCTTATATACCTACTTATAAAAAACAACTATTTTATGCATAATAATAACACAGGAACACATTACAGAATTGAAACACATTATTATTTTACACGATGACTGATGAACCTCTCGTGGATTTTCGTCGATCCAAATCCGGCAATTTTGTTTGTTAACAAAGCCACTCAACCGGAAATGAGCCTCATCACTGAAGATGTTTTTTTTTTCGGAAAGCAGGGTCAGCTGCCAAACGTTCTAAAGCCCGATCTGCGAATACAGGGCGCTGTCTTGGTCATTGTAGATTATAGTACTTGAGTTAACTGAACTTCATATGGATGAAAACACAAGTCTCGACGCAAAATCCGCCAAGTTGATATTGTAGAAAGACCCAGCTCTTGCGCACGACGCGACGCGGAATAGACTGTCTGGGGTTTTCTCGCACACTGTCCCGATCGGCAACAATATTGACTTTGACGTACAGGCAATGCTTCATCGATCACCGACCCTGTTGTCTCAAACTTATTCCTTAAATGACGGATTGTGGACTCTGCAGGACGGCCATGAATGCTATATAAATTGGACACAACGCACGGAACGTTAGGCGAACGGATCACTTATTTTGATAATAAATTTTAACAATTATAACGCTTTGTTGAAGCGTGTAGCGTTCCATGCTGAAATATCTAGACTAAATAAGTTAATTATCGTTAAAAAATGATATGTATCGCAGTACCAAGATGGTCGCTATACGCTGTCAAAGTTAGAGCTATTGACAAAACCTTTACTACGGTTTCTAAAACAAGAATTAACATGTATAGATACTTTTTTTTACATACATACATATTATACATATATTTCCACTCAGGGGGAATCGAACTAGCGACCTCGGTGTGGAAATCGAAAGCACTACCCGCCACGCCACAGTGGTCGCCAAATATACAATGTACTTTACAATAATAGATCTATGCACTCAGAAGTTATGTTAAGATGTGTTATTAGTTATTACACATTTTAATATTACTTTTTGCCTGTATTGCCTGTGTGTAGAGGAGTTACGTACTATGTTGGAATTTGCAATTGTGGCACGTTGCCGTTGAGAATAATTACATTTTGCATAAAGGAAATAATATATCAATGATAGTTTAGAGGCATTCCGCTTGCCTATTAAACAAAACAAAATCCAAGGATTAAATTATCTATACAAATAAAATAAAATTGTAGTATCTCTTTGTAATATCATAATAACAGCGTTTTATTAAAATCATCTGAATGTTTACACGGTACTTATACCAAATAATCAATTAAATTTTTTTCTGTCTATCTATCTGTTCTGGCTAATCTCCAGAACGGGTTGTCCGATTTATACGGTACCTTCCACTGACAGGCAGCTGATGTTATAAGGAGTAACTTAGACTACTTTTATTTTGGCAAACGAATTAGGATTCCGTGTAAAAACATAAATGTGTACCAGCGTTCGAAGCCGCGGCGGGCACAGCTAGTCTTCTATAAATTTGCACTTTAAGTTTAAGAATAGAACTCAATTTAAACAATCTTTGAAATGAAACTGAATCGAGTTTTCGTATCTTCGAATACATTTTAATTTATTAATTATTTGTCCAAAACTAATTTGAATACAGCTCATTCCATATCGTTAGCAGCGATATGCATATAGCTCAACACAATTCTTTGCCAAGTAATATTCTCAACTAAATATTATTTAACAAGGATTTATAAGTAGATGACCCATTTATTGCATTGTATTATAGAAATAGGAATATCTAATACTACCAATAAATGATGCTATTAATAATTTGCCGTATAATGGTTCAAAGAGGAAAGCTTTTGTTTAGATTTATGATCGTGTGTATACGACTCGTAACGAACAATAGCCACCACACATCCGTAATAAAAATCTATGGTTGGAACCTAATCTGGAATATATATATCTGAAAATGGAAAGTACGCTACAAACAAATCTAGTAGGTAGAAAACTGCATACCAAGAAATTATAAAATGCAGCTGTCTCTTGCTTGTGCGAATTCTTTAACGATGAGAGGTAGAGCTTATAACCTAACAGGCGCTCGTTATAGTTTTGTCATATCCAAAGCAAAACGATCTAACTATAATATCAGCAGAGAATAATTTGCAGAATACTGATAGTTAAGCACCCCATTAGAGTTTTAGTATGCAGTACTAAACAAAACACGTTAAAGTTTTACGGTAATATGTTTGGTGATTATCGAATATACTACGTTTGAATACCCTGACTGCCGTGAAATAAGTTCAGTCGTAAAGGATTTCATGTACTTTTCATGTTTATATTGTTTTGACATTTTACGATACCAGTTACTCGTATTGCTGAAATGAGCTGTGTAATAGGCAGTTATTATGTCAGAATAATATTAAGTTTACGCTTATTACTTATGAGTTGAAATGAATGAAAATCGAAGTTATGATTTAGCGTTAGGCTTTGCAATAATATTGCTTAACAATTATCTTTAGGTAGAAGCAGTAGCATAGCAAATAACATACGAAACACCTTTTCTGGCCAATTCCCCAAGCGTCTGACTAGAAAGCACGAAACACAAAGGTCTGAAGGCGCTAGCTGATGACCCTTTTGTGAAAATCTTATAATCGTGTACCTCATTGAAGAGAATATAAAATATTTTATTTATATTCTTAAGATGTTTTGATTAACGATGTTTTATCAAATATCTACATACACAATTTGCTTATTTCAAATGTGTTATTGTTAAGTTACGAAGATATAAAATTATGGAGAAATACTATAAAATACCACATACATATTAAATATTTATCTCTTCTGTTTTCTACATAATATGTTCCATAGTTTTTTTCTAATGCTTTCCTTTTAAATAAGGAAATACTTGAGCGGTGTGGAGAAAATCATATAAAGGTGCCATAGCAACCCTCAAAACGCACCCGGAACAGGCCTCGTTTCAGAGGCCAGAGCGAAAGTGCCTATTAAAGGTAGTTTCCTGACCTCACTCCATATAAAAGGTTTCCCTAATATAGACCGTAAAAATAGCAGGTGACCCCAACGTAAAGTAAATACATTTTTGCTGCGAACGTGCGGCCAACTAGGCTGTTCTAGGTACACTTGGGTGCTGCTAAATAATAATAAAAAATATATACGGACACTCGCTGAATTTATAGATGTATCCCATTGGGATTCAGATTTTTTATTCACTTATGATGTATTTAATATTATATATTTTAATAATTATGTAGAGTTGGTGTAAAATGTGAAGCATTCGAAGAGGATATAATTTTATGTTGGTAATACGTTACACAGTATCCATACAATGTGTATTTTAAAAAAAAGACAGTCTTTTCATAAACTGTAATAACATGCAGCTTTTTTCAATGACAATGACGAAGGTAATAGAAAGAGCGACGTGCGTATGAAACGTGCGCATTATTACCTGTACCACCTCACCTTTTGCTTTTTTTCACGGATTACAATTTGTTTCTAGAAGTACTGTTTTTCTTTCTTTGCCGATAGAAAAAAAAAATTCATAGATACGCGACTCCGTTTCGAAACCAGGTACGTTCGCAAGGACTGTTGATGGCAATAGAAGTTTTTATCACCGTCCAGAGTTCTTTAGGACAGAAATTACATTTGCATTTTTATTTTGTCCATTTTGTACACTTAAGTTAACCAGACCTTTTAGTATAGAATACTAGCAACGTGGGGGACATATTATTGGTGTTCTTGTTAACCCCTCCAGCTAAGCTAAATGCTTGTGGAGGGGTTCGAACCCGCAACCACTAGGTCGAAAGTCCGACGCCTTAGCCATTACGCTACCGCCGCTTAAATCTACAAGCCATGTTATTCTATAAAACCCCATTACTATATGTCTAAAGTTCTATAAAGCTGCTGCTTTCCAGCGCTGAAAAGAAACTAGTAAAGCTACACAAGCAAATTAATATGGACTGCACATCAACCGACACGATTCTCTAAGGAAATCAGCTTGGAAAGTTTCAAGTTCCTTGAAATTCTGTTACACGTGTGTGAAAAGATATATCTGAGAGAATTGCTGCGAAAACTTAACGGAGTTGTGAATGCATGCGTAGCTATGAAAATTTCACTTAAATTGGAAAATATATCTGTATAATTAAAAGCGACGATCTCCTTTATTTCAAATATAAATTTTAATTATTTATTTTCGCGTGTTTATTTATTTTTTTGTGTCTGTTATGAAACTTTAAAGACCAGTTATTAAATATAATGGATTAATTATACCTCGGATTATCCATCAATCAATCAATCAATCGTCCAAACACAAATACTTTTATTCATTTTGTTTTAATAGTTATTTATACGTTCACTATAACAGGAAGTTACTACCCATGAACGCGATAGAAGTTTAATGAACCATAATGTTAAAGTTCAAATATAATTAAGGTATTTGATTGTTTTGGTATTAGTCATTAAAAACAAATCAAATTAGATTTTGCTGACATTTCTGTTTTGGTAGCAACACAAAATTTTTTTGGTATAAGTCATTTTATCATACAACTAAATCAGCATATTGCTCTTTATCAAAATATTAATACGCGAAGAAAATTATTTATATCCCTTTTTAAAGTTTGTGTAGAAGAAGTTCAGAAAGCGATAAGTTTTAATCAATATGTGTTATAAATTAAAAAATTATGTGTCAACGGCTACAAAAAGCTACAGACTCAGTATTATACGCTGACCTGTCATGGTTCGGAATGTATATACAATGACAGCTCAAGTTATACTGGTCATTGATATAAAACAAAACAATCCAAACTTAATGACTTATGGTCGAAATTCGACCACCAGACTATTTCTAGTACAAATAAATGGGCAACCAAACATTACTATTTTCATTAATTACCCATTAAAAACAGGTAATTAAGCACTATTCATTAAAATTATGGATAAATATAAATTAGGATTAGTAAAGATCGCAGAAGAGACCTAAAGAAGGTGGCTGGCAGCGGATGGATGCGGATTGCCAAGACCGGGATAGTTGGCGCTTCTTTGGGGGAGGGAGGCCTTCGTCCAGCAGAGGACGGCAATAGGCTGATGATGATGATGATGAAAGATGGGAGGCCGTCGGTGGATGTAGGCTGCTTATAACCGGTCTTCTTGGAAGTCATTAAGGGAGTCCAGCTGTGGACATCCTATAGCTGAAATAATGACGATGATGAAAAAAAAACACTTAAATAACACACACCATATACAGTAACGAGATTCAAGAAAAGAAAAAAGAAGTGTTCGGAATAGCATGTCGTCGATCGTTCATTGTCAGAAGTTCAAAGAATCCGTCAATGCCACATCTACTTATTTTATTTACTGGAAAAAGCATAGTGTTACATATATGCGGAGTTTAGAGATATAACTTTATAGAGGGTAATCGAAATTGAGGGACTGTTGCCATTTATGGGCATATATAAAAATAAGGTACCTATTTTATTATTGGCTGGCCTGTTGGTCTAGTGGTTAGTGACCCTGACTGCTAAGCTAGAGGTCGTGGGTTCGATTCCCACCTAGGACAAATAATTGTGTGATGAGCACGATCATTTGTTCTGTGTCTGGGTGTAATTTATCTATAATATGTATGTATTTAGAAATATATAAGTATGTTTATCAGCAGTCTGGTTACCATAGTACAGGCTCTGCCTAGTTTGAGATCAGACGGCCGTGTGTGAGATGTTATTATTATTATTATTTCAGTAGATCGGCAAAGCCCAATGACTAATATGGTTTTAATTGACAGGAATAATTTGTGGATATTTCCATGCGTATTAAAATTCAGTAGATTGTTATTATAGCGATTAGATTTTCATAAAAAATTATAAAAATTTCATATTCCTCCGTGTGCGACATTTGCTTAAAAATTAGTACAAATTATTCTCTTCACGTATTGTAAATAGCAAATATTTTTAATATTGTACTTTTCATCCTAATACAATGCAATTATTATACAAACTAACTATCAACAAATAAACAAAGGCTATGAGTTATTCTCTAAGTTACAACAACGTAACAACGTTCAGCACAAAATATCCACCATACATTTATTTTCAAATGTAATACTCCGGTAAACCGTTTCCGTACACAAATCCATTACAGAAAGTATACAATGTCGTCATCCAATCGGACCTTTCCAACTCATTAGGTGGATCGTATTGAGGAAGAGGAAAAAGTTCCATTGAAATATAACACCTGTTAGTAGGGCTTGCTTGAATCAAAGGGCGATGATAAACTCGGGATATTCAATAAAAGGAAACGTTCCCTTTTCTTACAAATACCCTCTATCTATATGAATATGTGTCTCAGGGGTTTGGCATTATCTCGGAGTTCGATATTATTTATGCCTGACAGTGTGGTGATATATACGAATTGCTTGTTGTTTGGCATGATAGAAAATATGTATTTTTATTACAAGCTTTTATTTACCTTGCAATGTTCGTGTGTAAATTGTCTTCAAAATTTGCAAACCATTTTTGTCCCACCACCGCTTGTCTGATTCAGATGAAATATGGCATATACTTATGTCCGGAAGTGTACATGTGTACATGATGACTTCGGCGAAATAATAAAGTTTCAGAAATCTTTATAGCCCAAGGTTTTTGATGACGCCAATGTCTCGATGGCATGGGGGAAACCATGTCGCGAGTAATCATCTACCAAAGCTGAAGGTGACGTGCTGCGGAGCTGAAAGGCAGGGGTTTAAACATGCACTGTCTCCATAGTACTAATCTCGGGGCACCGGGCGCACCCCGTTTTATTAAATGCCTTACCCTTATATTCCGGAATCTCTGGAAGGGTCAACCAACATTTCTTCCGGTTTTGTGGGAACAACATGAATAAACGAAATAAAAAATCAAAAGAAACAACAACACAATGAAAACAGCCGCTTGAAAAGGCTCTAAACAAATATAAGAGAAAAAAAATCACGAAGCTACTGAAGAATCGCAAGCACGGAAGGAGAAAAATCGCAAACAAAAAGCTCAGGCAAGACTGAATGAAAAGGTTACTTGTTTAAATAATGCAAATAGTGTAATAAAGTTAATGGTTTAAAAATAGAAAAGAAACTTTTATTTAACAACGTGTGATGTACGTTATCCATTGCACAGATGTACTGTACAAAATCAGTGCCTCAAGCTTTTAAAATACTTAAATTATATTATATATATTATATTTTGAAAAGATCTATATTTATATACGTCCTTAAACTCATACGCCTATGATGACGAGTTACCAAGAGAGCGATTATCCTGAACTTAGAATATACCTACATAATCCACATTATTACAAATGTCACTTATTTTTTAAATAAATGCTTGTTTAAAAAAAATTATATATATATATTTTTTAATTTATTTCTATTTTCTTTAATAAACTAATATTTCTATTTAATATAAGGGTAAGACAGGGCTCGTGGCTAAGTGGTAACCGAGTAGGTTAGCACATTACAAAGTTAAGTAATACTAGCCAGGTCAGCCTTAGGATGGGTGACAATTCTTAACACATTGAGACCCCTCCGTGTCTCGGCCGTCGGTTCCGGTTGCCATACGAACATTTGTGGCATTTCGTTACGGGTAGTTGGAGCCCTAATAGATCCGACAACCTGGTGTAACTACAGAACTTCGATATCGCTTAGTACTTGGGTTGCGACGGTCTGATGGCAGTCGCTTCACGTAAAATATCGAAGTTCGGCCGTATCGTAGTTAGACTGAAAGCCCACCCCAAACTTAGTTGGGAAAAAGGCGCGGAGGATGATAAGGGTAAGACACATGCAAACGTGTGTAGGCGTTCGCATATTTTTACATTTAGCCTATTAACTATTAGAAGTGTATAAAATAAAATATATTAAAAAAGTAATGGTCGGTGTGTAAGAAATCATCAGTTTTAAAATGAAAACTAATCAAAGTTATTTGTTCTTCGGTGAATTTTAGCACCGCTATTTATTAATTGACGCCAGCAGGGTGGCGTCATCTATTGATATATTTTAAAACTAGACTTAAGTGCTGTAGACAATAGAATGACAACGGCTTACGTTGATGGTGCACGTAAACAACGTGCACCATCAACGTATGATATGATTTTATTAGGTTTTAACATTTTTTTCTTAAAAAGTTTTATAAATGTGTTGAAAATAGTCACAACTTCAGTCAAATGATGCTAATAAAACTCCTTTAACCGTACAGCGCTTATGTTCATGACTTTATTATGAATATTAAATTATTTAATAGAAGCACTAGTAATGGCTATTAGTATATTCAAAGCTACACATAAGCCTATGATAATTCCTTAATCTTGAATAGCTCTCGTTAACACCTACTCGATCCATTTAAACTTGTTAGATACAAAATTACCTATTTACTCTTAAAGCTGTTTTGATGCGTGAAGCCGTCAAAAGGAATTTTGCAAATAAAGACCACTTTTACAAAGACATGCTTTTGAATTTCATCGTACTTATTTATAATGGGAGCAGAATTATTTGTATGTTGAAGGTAATATTTACTCAATTCAGTAAATATTATTGACTTTAGATTACATAAAGGGTGTTAGTTAAACGCTCCCTTATCCTGACCCATCATCGAAGGGGTCATTAGTACTATCGTCTGTCTTCGTTTTCGGGAGCGTGTTAGTTTTTGTTTGTATAACTTACTATACAACTGGGCTACCGATGGTTTCACATCATGCTATATAAACTCAGTCAGATCATATTGTAAACAAATTTAAAACCCTTCAATCTATTTATGTTAGAAGAAGTATGTTCTTTTCGTCAAGGTTTGAAAGTCGTATCGGTCTGGAAATACCGCAGGCGCAGACATTTTTTTTCACAGATTGGTTGTGTGAAAATATATTTAACTACAAAACTTTGCATGTAACACATTCAACAAATAAAATATTCACCCAAATAATATATCATATGAGTACAGCCGCTTCTATAAATAAAGCTGTTGCACTATAATACATCAATAAATAAATACCAACCAATTTTGCAAACATAAAATTTATTTCAGCTTCCCAAAAGCGATAACATTTTATGCAACATATTTTTTAAAGTGGGATAGCGCTTGAAAGGTATGGAATATCAAAATTAATAATATAACGTGATTTAAATCTTATTCAAACATTTATTCAAGTTGGTATTATTTTATCACTTCACATAAAAGTTATCCACCTAATCCACGTTGATGAGATCAGAATCTTTCATAAGTTCGTTCGTGGTTAATATGTATCTACAAGCTATCAAAACATCAACACAACAACTTAACAACTAGTACTTCCAAGTTTAATGATCCGCATTTGCCACAATCTACCAACTTGAACGGTTGCGGTATTTTATATTAAAGATGGTTTTGTGGATGTTGCTGTTATTATTGATATAAACCTGATTCTTTTTATTTCCTTTATTTGTATACAAGGGATTTATTTGTTGAAGGTTAAAGATATGTAGTATTTGTGTCACATACTTACAACAATTCGTCCAAAAATATAGCAGAATATAATAAATGTTTCCGGGTATTTCCTGTGCCTCCGTAGAATATCAATAAATGATAATCCTGCCTACAGGCATTATTTTGTTTACAAGGTGCTTTACTTATAACGTAAATATTTAAACATTTTACACAACAACTTAAGGTGATTTCTACTAACACGTAGAGCAAGATAAAATAAAAGAAATGCTTTGAAAAGTTTTTAGACAGATACAAAAGGTAATATACGTATAATGTAGTTCATATTATACTTTAAATTTATACATATAAAACGAAACGACCGATATTTCTTAACACACAAGTCTCAACTACTTGGAAACGGACGGTTGATAGTAATATTTTATCTATTTGCATGCGGTATTATTTTTATAATTATTGGTTTTACTTTTCACAAAGGAACCTACTGGTGTGGTGACATTGTATTGATCTAAAATTAAATTTTAGTTATAAAAAAATGTTTTCATACCTACAATTCGATGTTTGTAATACTAGGACACTGCCTAGCCTCGTTTCTGAAAACATTTTTGCAAACACTTCCGCTGATTACTCCTGCTCCAAACATCAACGGAATTCCATGTGGAGACTTTGTATCTAGGGTATCCACTACTAATGTGGACAACCTCAAACTGGCAACTGGAAAGCTGCTTCTGACAACTATCCATACATTTGTAGAACATGTCCTTCATTTTGGCTTCTCAAGCCTACACGGATTCGTACATAATGTGAAAATATAATATATTGAAATAAAACTATTTTTAACGGATTCTATCGCGATTTATTTGGTGTTATTTTATTATTTACACTGATCCCGACGTTTCAGTTTGCTTTTCAGCAGCCATGGTCACGGGTAGACTAAGATGGTGGTCGTCTCATGTATCGAAGTGCAAAGTTATCTCAAAGTACCCGAAGTTTGTTGATTGTTGGTGTTACTATTTACGCAGAATGAGCTCAAAGTGTCTTGAGGCCTTGCTGTGTTTTGTATTTTCTTGGATTTGAGTAAAATAATATGTATTCCAAATAAACCTACGTTAGAGTTTGATAAAACTAAAAACACACTTTAATGGCGAACCAAATTAAAATGTAAAAAAGAGTTCCTCCTCCTGGCTTCATGATCAGACCATCATTACCAAACCCAATTCGTAGGACTCGTCAAAAGGAATCATATGAGCCTAAACTCGAGGAGTTTACTAGTAGCCACTGAAGAGTTCTACTATGCCCCTCCTGGCTATATAATTATGATCTGCTCCAAGATGCCAAATTATAGTTTTGTCATCCAAACTACATATACATAATATTTCCTTCTGATCAATGAGAAGTAGTAAAATTAACTTCCAAGATTGGTTTCAAGGAAGTAAATAGAACTATTTTATACTTTTAAATTCGGTTCACTAAACTATAATAATTATAGTCAGTGGTATGGTTTCTGCTTTGAATAAATTTTCGGTCAGTGGAATCTGCCACATAGCTAGAGTTTTGTTTAAGCTTTTCTTTCTCACAATCGCGGGGAGCCATCATTCGTGTCCATTGTCGAGTGATCTGCAGACATCTCTTATAGTCTCGAAATGAATCTAAATATAACACAACCGTACACAATCTACAACCTTATATAACTGATATTGTACTAGTATGTTATAGAGATTACGTAGGCAACTTGGGACCGTCAAATTAACATTTTAATCCATATTGACAACATATGACCCATCCTTAATCAGGATAAACTCCGAGGGTAGCCTATAACTTTAAGAACAGACTCATAAATAATTTATGAACAAATATCACACATATTTTAACATAACTATAAATGTCTTGTTTAAAATCTGGGATTGTGTTAATAAATAAAGTGGTAATCGAAGCCTTAAGACCGATCGTATAATAAAGTCTTCAGTATAATTGAAAACATAAACGAAGATTGTGGGTCGCACAAGAGCTCTAGGAAACCTTTTCACTGACTTAAATATAAGATTGACATGATTTCGATCGTACACGTTTATACTATTTTTTCTAGATATGTACAGTCCGGCATCATGATTATACTAGGTTTCTAGTTTATTTCTTAAAACCTGATTTCGTAAAAGTTACCTACTATTTTTACAATGTATAACAAAATCCTACATCTTTTTTGTAAAATGTTTAATTACATTAAGAGAAAAATTGCTAAAATAAACTCACTAGAATCTTATCTTCATATATGGTTATATTTTACTGAGAATACAAAATATCGAGAGATTATTTTCGTGTTTCGAATTCATACATTAAACTGTAGAATTTGCTACCGTAATGAACAATCCTACCCATCACCCCCCGCTGCTTAAAGAGGCTGAAGAACATTCCGCGTTGTCCATCCTGATATCTTCTAATTGGTATTACAGTACTGGATTTCTGCCCTTTCCTTTACATTCTAAATTACCGAACCTAACGAAACAGCGGCTGCGCCCTTTCCTGGCGAGTTATGGACAGTATCGTGTTCTCGAGTTAATAGTATTGCACTGGACAAAGCGGAATGTTTTTCTACCTTTTTGAGCGTGGAAAAGTGACAGGTAGAATTGTTCATTACGATAGCAAATTCAATAGATTCTTACGCGTTTCTCTCCGAATGACACAGAGTAAGCTACCAGAACTCTGCGGTTTATCATGGTTTCTGATAATTATTTTTCTAATGTGTAGATTTCATTAACAATCTTATATTGAGGCTTTTGCCGTAAGATGAGGCTGTGATGTTTCTGCTTTGACCTAATAAAAATATTACTCTAGAAATAATATAAAAAAAAATATATTATTTTCAGCTTTAGAAAATATTTCTGATCCTATTTGCATTACTTAAACGACAATGCCTAAGATCATTACACGCAAAGCATTAACACTGACCGATGGCGATGGAAAAACTCCTTTTCACTCAATACATTATTATATTACTGAGAACTTTGCAAACATTAAATACAAAGTTAGACGCAGGAGTAAGTGTTTATACTTACATACATATAGCTTATACTTAGTTTAAGTTAGTATAGCTTACCAACTATCTATCTGTCAATATTTAAGTTGTCTATCTAATTTAAGTTCATGGCATATAGCCCACTGATAGACACAAAGACGGACAGCGGAGACTTAGTAATATTTTATTATGGTCCCGTTGGCATCCTTTGGGTACGGAACCCTAAAAATGTTAAATAAGAAGTTAATTATATATGGATTCAGGTATATCTGAAATTAAACTTTTTGTGAAATTATTAAACAATGATATTTAAAAACCTGTTAGTAAACATACTTATCTTAGAAAAGTAGTAAACGATAATTTAACTAACAAATGATGTAAAATCTAAATGTGTAAAACTGTTGTCATTGTTTTACAAAAGTCATAGTCACGTCTCAGATATACCAATATATTATGAACATACATATACATTTATATGTATCGATTATTTATTCTTTTATTGTATGAACCATATTTTGTTTAATTTTTAATATTTAAATTAACAAGACAAAAATGAGAAACACAAATAGACCACCGACTTACGGAAACGGATTTCTAGTTTCTAATAAATACTCATTCCTTATTGATCTAAAATTAACAAATATAAAATTATTATAACCTCCTCACTACTTAAATCACCATTAAAAAAAAATCTAGACCTAAACTTACGGTGTATTTAGCGTTTTTTTCAGCAGTCGTAAGTCAAACAATATTTCCAATTAATTTATTTTGATGAGTCTCTACCTGAAGTTCCTGACAAACTTTTCCATAAACTTGGTTTGATAACTTCACGATTGTTAGCACATGAAGTGATTAATAAAAGATTACCTTGATCGATTTACATATATTGACATACACAATAAATAGATAAAACTACTCTATGACTTAAATTTCTTTGTATTGAAGCATTTTCAAATAAAACGTAATACGTATACAATTTCGGCAAATCACTTAGCCTTTCAGATTTTTGGCTTTGTGGCCATTTCTGGCTTTCTAATGTAAGAAAAATGTACAGGCCCGAAAAACAAAACTCGCATGTCAATTCCTATTTAATCAACTGAAACTCGCTGAAGCTAAAACCTGATACTTTTAATACAGAAATATCTTAGCAGCCGCTTAAAGCTGTAGAAAAATACAGAAATTCAAGCTGTGTCCGCAAAATGGGTTTTATAAATGAGAATAGCTGGCTAAATACATGTTATCGGCATCAAAATAGTTTGTGAGTCAGTCGCAGCTACCGTTACTTATTATAATACTAAACTCAAGTTAACTCAATCAAGAAACTGAATAATCCGTGGTTAATATACACGATTCGCCTTATTACAAAACGTGAACTAATAAACGTCCAGTTTATGTAGGAACATTTAGTTCTGTTTTGTCCACTATTTGGATAGAATTTAATAAAGGCTCTAAGACTACTCTACTAGACATATCTATAAAGTCAAATACTTCAACACTTCACCGGATTATTTACTGTTCGTATAAACGTCACTGTTATGACCATAAACTTAGTATACTAGCGTAAAGTATACTAAGTTTATGGTTATGACAAACCTAGAATCTGATACGTGTTGTATTTTATACTTGCACAAAGGTGTATAATAGGTAATGTTTTCATGAAGGATAAAATAAGACAGTTTTAAAACCGATTGCCATAAAATGCTAGCAATAAACTTATAGGTATAATACTAACATTATTGAATGAAAAAGATTATAAATCAGTAATTAATATAGTAAGTCTTAATTGAAGTTTTTGGCAATTCAGAACAGAAAGATTTTTAGCATTACTTTTATAAAATAAAATATATAAAATCTTTGCGAAGAAAATAATTTATCACTGAAACTCTTGACAATGAAATATAATTTGATGAAAAACATTTGTCTGATGTCACCTCGTAGTGAAAAGGACACCTGGAAAGATAAGTCTGAAAATGTGTTGATATTTAATACCTTACAATTTTCAGAAAAATATGCTAAATAAGGTTTTCTTTTTAAGAGAAATATTTTAAATAAGATCGTGTTCTGTATGAACTGGGCCTGTAACACGCCATACTGTAGTAACTATTAATCTGTGACCATACGCAATTCAAGGCCCACGTTGATGTATAAGTACCGGGAATAATTTTGAACGTAAATGTTATTTGTTATCAAACAGAGTGCACATTGATATCAGATGCTGTCAGTAATACCTTAAGATAGTCACTACATTCATAATGAGGCTGATTCCGAAAATACCTTTATTTTCCGGGAAGAAGGCGTGCACATGTTAGGGCATCGTGATGCAAAGACAATTGCATTACGATTTACATAAAATTATTCCACCTATCCCGACCACTGCTAATAAGAATATACAAACTTCGTAACGAATTTATAATAATTTTGGCTACGACAATGCCAAGATAATTAATATAACTTTGTTTTTAAAGAACTTCAAGTGTTTCTCTGTGGATAAAGACAGCGGTGGGCTACAAGAGGATCGTTATAGACTTTTCTAGATGAAAGTTCTTGATAAAGCAAATTATTTTAGTGTTGTTACATCTTAATAGTTGTTGGTAAAAGCGTTTGCCAATATTCGCATAATTTATGTCGCATAAGGGGAGGGCCTCGTGGCTAAGTGGTAACCCAGTAGGTTAGCACATTATAAGGTTATGTATTACTAACCAGGTCATTCTTAGGATGGGTAAACATTCTTAACACATTGAGACCCCTCCGTGCCTCGGAGAGTCGGTCCCGGTTGCCATATGAGCATCTGTTGCATTCCTTACGGGTAGTTGGAGCCTTAAAAAGTCCGACAAACTGGTCTAACTACAGAACTTCGATATCGCCTAGTATTTGGGTTGTGGAGGTCTCATGGCAGTCGCTTCACGTAGTTAGACTGAAACCGACCCCAAAAACTTAGTTGAGAAAAGGCGCGGAGGATGATGATGAAAGTTTATGTCACATAAACACCTTTAGTGTTTATGTGACATAAACTTTCATGTTTTTAATATTTTTGTAAATATGTGGAGCCATTTCGAATTTTTCTTTCTTTTCACTTACTATTTATTGTACAGTACACTAATAGTAACGATACAGATGATCACGAAGCCTCTATGACTTGTTTATCGTCAAGAACTTGAGTCGTTACTGCAGTGATAATAATCTATTACGATCTTTAATAGCAGCTTGGCACGGTTTGGAGTGGCAGATTAACGGTAACTAGGACACCGTTTACGACATAGGTATGCATTTTACACACATAAGTTAAAGACAGGAAAATAAAGATATACTTAATTATTTTTATTCATACAAAATAGCTTAAAAGTACACGTAATTATTAAGTAACAATAATAATAATAATATATATTTTTCTAAAACAGAAATTGAAGAAACCGGTTTAACCAAAGAGTAATAATAAAACATTTGTTTCAAAACATTTGTGCCCAAACAGGGCATAGGCCCACACCAGGGTATTAAGAATGCCATTAAAACTACAGTTTTTATACCTTATTTCTAATTGTTTAGAAAAGGTACGGTTTCCATCATCAGCTCAGCTTCATGATGTGATGATTCCTAATCACAGATACTTGATTAATTTATGAAAAGTAAACAGAAACACAGAATTACCTACGTTAGAGCTTTCTCCATTTCTAGGTATATATTTAAATAAATTAATGAGTTTATTTTTGCTTTTTAGTTCTTTTTCGTCGGTTTAATTTTTTGTTAAAAAGTTTTTGAATGTGGAAGTATTTTTTTTTAAATCACGAGAATTAAGAGAAAAGTAGATTTCTTTAAAAAATACAAATAAATTTATGGTATTCAGATTTACAATGTTAAACCAGTAACCGTTTTAAACTTTCATTCACAGGCCTCGTATTACAAATGTCTGTCTTTGATAGTCAAATCAAGGGCTTGACAATCTTTTACGAATAAAGAAAATAAAATTGCGTAAATCCTAGACCTAGGACGATTTCTTTTTTCGATTTGTGTACAGAGATAAAAAAATTATTAAGCATAGAAAAAACAAGAAGTAAATCTTCTGACGAGTGATAACTACCTACTATCTACCTTCTATGTAAACGTTTATACGTATGAAATTAAAACAGGAATTACTTTTACAAAAAGAAAATGTAAATTATAATTGATTATTCGTTCGTTTTAGGTGGAGACACTATAGGTCACAATCTGTGAAACAATAAAACCTAAACATTAATGCATAAACAAGGTTATCATAGTTTCCCCCTTAGTTAAGTGGCGCTCTTATATATCTTATCATATCCATATAACTCTTTTTTAATCAAGATCAAGATTTAAATCAGAACACAAAAATAAAAGTGCAAGAGACGAACTTGTTACTACAGCAAATCAAAATCAAAATGCTTCTAAAAGAAAACACGTTAACCTCATTAACATTTAATAGGACCACGTTGCCCATAATTCAGTAGCAAGAAGTCTGTAAGCTCTAATATTAATGAGACTACCTGTCTCACAGAGATAGATGGGATCCACTGACCTCGTTCACACCTTACGCCCTTGTGAATCCTATTTTTATTGAGTCATCTACATTTTCAATCTTTGACATTCGTAGTCTTTACATTTCTTGGAAAATATTGGAATTTTCTTCGAAATATAGAAAAAATAAGAGCTGGTTATCAAATTTTTAAGTGTTTTATTTTAATTATTTTGTATAATAGGTATATATTTATCGCCGTCTCCACCAAATAATGTGTTAATCAAAAAATTCAAAATTTTACAAAAAAAAATTTAAACTGCTTTCGTTAATATATCGGCTTGTTATTGAGTGTGGGGAACTATTCGCTTACCAAAAGGAACGTAATTTTTGTGGCTATAATGACATAATATTCTGTTGAAATATTTGTTCGGGAACTTAAATAACGGTAGAAATATTTAATATTTTGTGCATATATTTATACCATATTACGATATTATTCGTTGGATAAACATAAAGAATCATTAACACTTTATTCGGGTACAAATAGAAAACTGCATCTTTTAACAACTGTTCCTTTAAACATATGACGCATTTGCAATATACTTATAGTTTACTAGCTGTGCCCGCGGCTTCGCCCCCGTGGCAATCAGTTTGTGACTATAAGAGATACATAGTATCGCGATTTTTCCGGGCTTTGATTTGATTGAGGTAAAAGGCTGCTTATGAGGTAGTAAAGCTGCCCTTCGACCTTTAAAGTGGGCATAAAGTTTCCTTCCCTAATTTCTTTATTTATTTTATTCCCAAACGAAGTCATCTGTAAGAGATTATTGTATCTACGAACATTTTTCGAAAATGTGCAGCAATGGATGAATGTCCGTCAAGAGATTTTAATCGGTTGTAGTAGTTCCTGAATATTGGGAAGAATCATTTTGCCGAATGAACAGCGCATACCGTTCGCTTCATCTTTCAATTTGCATGGCACTTAGAGCATTTTACTCATTTCTCCAAACTTACGGTAGTCTTCTGAGAATAGTCGATGTTTGGATCGTTACTGAAAGCCGACCTATTACTGTGAGCTAAAATTCTACTGCGCGCTCTACTCTAAATGACATCAGTTGTTTCGCGCGGGCCTATAACGTCCTAAAATTTTGTGTAGTGAGACGTTGTGACCGCTCAATGCTCGATTCCTCACGCGTGCTCGCGAGGTCCGAACGTAGCTAACGATTGTGCTGATAGCAATTCCACAAACGCACGGCTTTTGAGTAAATTATTTATCAAAAATTACTGGAATGCCCTGGCATTTCCAGTCTCAAGTTTTCAGCAGGCCTCGGGCATTTTAAATGTATGTCATTAAGGAACTTAAAGCGTTACTTGATATAACGTGGAGTCCATGGATTAAACAAAATATTGTATGGAATCGTAAGGATATAAGTATACCGGTGAAAGCGGATAGGTAGCCACTTGAACTTTTTACGGAACTGGGAAACATGATCATATTTGCGTAGGCCAAATACAAATCGATAAAAACAAAATTAACTCACTCTAATTTATCAAGATGTGCTTTTGTGAGATTTAGATAGCGGACGTTTGTGCAACTGTAATCTTAAGTAAGTTAAAAAACGAATTCACAATATGTATTGGTCCTTATTTATTTATTAATATAGTTTATAATTTGTTAAAAAATTAATATCGTTATCCTAATACTGCACTGCTTTAACCTAGTACCACACTGCTATCAAATAACCAAATTTTCAAATTCAAACATGATAGCAATTGCTCTAGGTGCAATTAAATAAATAAATGAGTGGGCTAAAGATAACGATTGTAGTAATTAGAATACAATTATATATTTTAAATATTTATAGAGAGTGCTGTATACCTGCTAATAGCGAAAAATAATAATTTTTACAATTTTTCATCTTAATTATTATATTATGATATTTAAGATTTTGTTTTAATACATTCCAAACGATATTTTACAATGTTATAATGTTGAAATATTAATGCTATAAAATCTGTTGAATCTGTAAATCTGTGAATGTTGTGTTTGCCGTTGTATATTGTGCGCTAAGATAGTATGTAAGCATGTATATTTATGTTATGAACATGTATGTAGTGTAATAATTGTAGGTAAACCAGTAAATAAATAAATAAATAAACAGAAACAACACTTGCATCAACTGTAAAAAATAAGATTCCGTGTTTCCATAGGTTAGCAGATAAACTACAAATTTCCTTCCTTAATTTCTTCGAATATGACAATAGATGCATTGACTGCTTGCCAGAGAATAGTTAGAGCGCGATTAACAATACAACTACTAAGGAGGAGCGTTGCAATGTTGCCAAAACTAACTTTTGTTTTAAAGCACAGTTTATGGTACATCGAATGCGGTCTAACCGCACTGTAACCAGGTCATCGATTTATGACTTATAGTTAAGAGCTGCACATTGCTAGGTGCATTAATATTTTATCACAATTAAACTAATATTTTTTAATGATGTTGTTCATATAGGGCGTAAGCTTAAAAAAAAGTCTGTAAGTGTTTTTGCGACCTTATTTTACTTTTTTTTTCTGCCAATACTCACGACACTTTTCACTATTAGTTTTCAGCATTTTTGGAAAATATTTTATTCAATAAAAAGATAAAAATATTCATACTGCCACACTTGCTAGCATACGAAGATTATAGGAAACACTGTATACGTTCTATCTCATTCTCTCGGAGGCTAAATCCTATTGTATTTTGTTTGTCTCTTCTTAGTGTGACTTAAGGCTTCGTAAAAAAAAAGATTATGGGAAACACTGTCTACTTGTATTCTATCTCATTCTCTCGCAGGCTAAATCCTATTTATGAATATGTTTGCCTCTTTTTAGTGCTGTATACGTTATATCCCATTCTCTCGCAAGCTAAATCCTATTGTATTGTGTTTGTCTCTTTTTAGTGTGACTTAAGGCTTCGTAGTACGCAGCCGAAAAGACAAAGATTATATATAGGAAACAGTGTCTACTTGTATTCTATCTCATTCTTTCGCAGGCTAAATCCTATTCGTAAATATGTTTGTCTCTTTTTAGTGTGAGTTTTTCGTTTCATCGAATTTCAAATCACAACGATTGTAAAGAAGTTTCACTTGATTAATAATAACTAGAAAGAAGTACGAGGTCATAAACTATTATTTTTAATTAATATGTGTACTTAATTGTAATAAAAATAGTAAACAATTAGTGCATATAAATATATCAATGTAATAATATTGTGAATTTATTTATTATTTTAAGTTTTTATAGACATTACATTTATAAGTTTAAATTTAAAATAATAGCTAATAGTAATTATTATATAAATTGGTGGTTTTTCGTACACACAAAAAAAAGATGTTTTCTATTTTTCTTTAGATAGCTTTGACCTGATTTTTTACAAACTTTTGTGTATGCTTCTTTATTTATTAGCGTAAATATAGTTATGCATTTTCTTCTGCCAAGATCGTCTTATATCTTATCTATCTTTTTGAACAACAAAGGTCATAGTCATAACTGTAAGGCCGTAAGTAAAATTGAAGTGCCTGTTTGTATCTAATGTCAAAATAAAGGGGTTTTTTAAGCTCATACAGTTATGTGCACGATATCTAATATAAAAAATTGTCTGTCTGTCTGTTTGTCTATTTGTTCCAGCTCTCCAAGCTAATCTCCAGAACGGGTGGACCGATTTTAACGGAACTTTCACTGACAGATAGCTGGTGTTATAAAGAGTAACTTGAGCTGGTTTTATTTTCTAAAAAGAATTAGGGTTCCGCGCAAAAAATATAAATGAGTTATTCATAAAATCAGTAAGCAGATGGGTTTCCCCAAGAGGTTACCTATAATATGAGAGAAAGTCTTGACTTTTTAGAGAAATAAATAGAATAGAATATAATAGATACGAGTAGACATACCCGTTGTTCCCACACCATAGTTTTGTGGCGTACGTGTATAATACTATATCTATAAGTAGACTTAGATAACAATATTTTCATAATTAACAAAAGTCCAAAGCGCATCCAAGAAAATAATTATTCAGCTCATAATACATCTTAGGTACATACTTGAGGATCCCACTGTGGCGTGTCTACGTCTTAGAGATGTATGGTGGAAAGGAATACTGAGTAGGTACTACACTCTTCGTAAAGAATAAAAGCATATTATTATTTTTTATTTACTCCAACAGCGTACTAGAGACATTATTGTACGAAGTCTCGAAGTCTGAGATCAGTCTTTTAAATACCAAATAGCTAACTGTTTATGTGCAAGGATTACTCGATTCGAGATAGCTTAGACTAGTTCAATTACTCTTCGATTTATGGCCTGATTTAGTTCACCGTATGTGAGAGCCGCAACAACAATGTAGGTATCAAAGGTTTAAACCAGGATCCTATTCATACATTGCGTATCTACGGATAAAGTTACTTTGTTACGCTTTGTGTTATCGCTCAACAAGATTACTAACCTAGATTATAGGTACACAATTCAAATTTCAAAAGCGGCTTTATCCTTTGATGTCTCATATTTTCAGTGTAGTTTAGGCTACTCGGTTTAAAGTAGGCATATTTTATTCCTTACGGGATATTTTAGCTGATCATATCATATGTGGGTTAAATCAAATAGTTTATTCATATAACACAATCACTAATACTTTATTATTGTATGTATAACAATAAAAAACAAACTAAATTATCAAATATTATAATTATGTATTATTTATAAAAATATACGTAAATATTTTAAAGATATATGAAGATAAAGTTTGTCATATTCATCACTCATTCAAAAAGAGTCTGTAAACTACTAGGCCGCTACATAAGTTTTATCGTACTTTGTTTAAAATCTTTAACTTTACACATTCCACCACAAGCTTTTATGAGAAACGGGGGTGATAATAACTGCAACTTTTTTTTTTTTTGTGGGGCAAACGAGCTGACGCGTCACCTGATGGTAAATGACTACCGCCGCTCATGGGCACATGTAACTCAAGAGTTACAAGTGCGCTGTCGGCCTTTAAGGTGGGAGTAGGGGGAGGAGGGGAAGAGAGAGAGAGAGTAGGGTTAGGGCCTCCGGTAACCTCACTCACGCGGTGAAAAGTAATGCAAGCATTGCTTCACTGCCGGTTTTCTGTGAGGCCGTGGTATCACTCCAGTCGAGCATGGTACCATACGTGCCGAAGCATGGCTCTCCCACGAAAATAAGTATTCCATTGTCAGATACACTCTGTAGATGGTAGTTGGTGTAATAATTAAAAAAAACCTTTAAATATTGTATACTTTAGCCTTCTATTTATATCTAAAATGTATCTTCCCATATGTTATATCCATGTTGTAGTTAGTACTTATACATCAAGTACTTATCTATTTAACTTGGTTACAAAGCAGCCGTGTTGGATGGTAAGCCGCTCGGGGTGTTTACCTGGAAAACCAATATCTGAGTAACAGAGGGTACAGTTCGGAAGCGGTACGAGACGGACGGATTCACCGTCTCTGGATTTCTGTAGAGTAGTGGACTTAGTCAGACGCTGATCTCTGATCGGTAGCGATTGATGGTCGTTTGGGATCCTTCCCTTTATTCGATCAAAGGATATTATTGACCTCCACCCGCTCAAGGCGTTACCCTGACTGACAACGACGTCAACAATGACACGTCTCCTAAAAATACAGATGTCCTTTAAGTCGCAGCAAGAGCAGGACTTCACGCAACTACCTAACTAACTCGCAATCCCATTGGTGACCTCTCATGAGTTGTCAGGTTTTCAGATAATAGATTTTTAACATAAAAAATAAAAAGTAGTTGTACTCGTAATTTAAAGCCATATAACAGAAAATAAACTCCGACGTTGTCTCAAAAGAATCCAACCAAAACCTAAACGAAAAATTAAGAATGGCGTTAAAAATCTCATCGTTCCAATTTCTATAGAATTAGGGGCAATAAAATATGAGTATAGTTTATATGAAAGGGTTCACGTATGGAGACCGGTGTCAGAGGGACAATGTGAAATAGATAACGTGGATAGGCCTTTATAGAAGGGTCACTACGAAAAGAGCAATATGTAAGGGACAATGAAGAGACAAAATGACTGTGGAAAGGCCAAAATGAATAAGACTGTAAGAATTGGAGGACATAATATGATAGTTGCTGAAACATGCCAATTTACTCCTACGTCATATACTAAAAATTGTGTGAGATAAATGAAGCTTGTCCACGCGGGTTTATTAATTAGCAATGAATCGTTCGTGCATAGTTTTTGTACAATTCACTATTATTACTTAAATTGATATAGGCATCGGCCCTATTTCTAAACTATAATATATTGTTTCCTTTCCTTTAATTGGGTTTTCCAAGGAATGGATGGAGTTTATTATCACTGCTTCGCTCCTAAGGGTCAAAGCATGGTATTTAATAGCCTTCCTTAAGAGTTGGGTAATCTTATTCAAAAATAGCTTGTCTAATCTGACTGCCAGTCCCAGAGATTAGCACGTTATTCATAAAATCAAACAGTTTTCAGTTTTATTAAGATATATTTACGATGAACAATAGAAATTTTAAAATAGATTTACAGATGAACAGGAAATATAGCTAGTTGTTTAAAAAAATATGTTTTCATTATTATACTTCTCGCAAGGAAATAATATTCTCCTCGTGGACTTTTTAAGCACTACTTACTATTCTTTACTATAGTAAAGTAAAAAAAAAATGAGTATACTCAATTCAAGCTAAAGTATGTATAAAGCGATTTCAATACTGTTATAGAACCGACAATACTGGATTCGTAGTGCTCTTGCTCGTGCGTAATGCTCTTGGCATTGAGACTATTCTTCATCTATTTTCCTGCGTATAGTGAGCTTCCTTAATTGCCGAATTTATTCAAAATCCTTCCTTCTTTTTACAGAGCGGCAATTTTTATGGTGTTTGTTTTTAGACTTGTGCCGCAAAATAGTAATGTAGAAATAATTTTACATAAAGTTTTATTAAACGTAACGAAATTCAGCAGTGGATAGATATTTTTCAAAGTAGTTGAGTCATCAAAGTCAATAACCGTTTAGGAACATTTTTTTTTTTGATCTAAAAATCACGTTGTTGTTCTTAGTGTGAATTAGCCCTATTCCTCTTTTTTATTTTTTGTTGTATTTATGATTTTCATAACCTAATTCATTTTCGTTCCTTTATAGAGGCTACATTTATTTTTACTACCAAATCATCAACGAGGTAATCGCTATCATAAAACCTTTAAATAAGTTGTGTTAATAAAAAATTATGCGTTTCAGTGACTTACTTTCTAAGAGCCACTTGTAGTGTACAGAACATTGCAATCAATAAGGCGTTTATTATTTTGCAGAATTTGCCTTTATATTTTTTTTTATGTTAAAAAAAAATGATAAATTAAAGGAAATCACAAGCCGAACTTTCGTTGTATATATATTTTTAGTGAAACATTATTATTTTCTTCTCCCTTAGTTTCTTTTCTATTCCTATATTTACTAGAACTTCTAGAACTTCATAAATTTGCTGACAGCGGTTGCATCTGACAATCATGCAATTTTTTCGGTTTCATAGATAATGCGCAAACGATTCCACTGATGTTGTATTGTAAGAGTGTGAAATCTACTTAATGGTACCAAACAAATTCACCTAAAGATCCTGATAATTGTTATCCACCTTAAACAGAAAAATTAATTTTGCTTGTGTACTGTGTGGATTCGTTCTCATGGATGCGGTTGCTCATAGAGGCCAATGTGGTAATTCAACATGCATTCTACCTATGTGGCAATTTCATATGAATCCGTTTAATTATTTCTCATTGGTATTCCAATTTCATTTATTAACTAGTTAGTACTACAAATAAATATTGTTGAGTGTACTATCAAAATCAGTATGGCGCGATAATTGGATATCTCTTTGTACTATATTATCAACAGTCATTGATTACTTTGTTCGGTTCTTGCGTTGCAGTCCGTGATATCATATTAAGTCAGTTAACACTTTTACTTCTTAACAAAAGGAATTAATGCTGGATTTTACTGAAAATGGTTTAGTAGAAAATGCCAAATTACTGTAAGATTATTGGAACTGAAAGGATCTTTGAAGACAATATTTAGCTATATGTGTAATATAAGGATTGCTGAGGTTTCAGGTCAACACACGATTATGCCGACATTAGTTAGACAATCATTTGAAAGTCATTGTGATATATTTCATGGGTCTGCAGTGAGTGTCGGGAGTTTGTAGCAAAAAAAGTACAGCGACTTCCACAATATAAAAAAACAGTATATGTTTATTGTTAATTATTTTAAACGTTTGCGACTTTGATACAGATTGGATTTCTGACCCGACCCGAGACCCGTCGTTCCGATCGAATTGCAACGACGATGACCACGATCGGTGCAATTTGATCGAAACGTTGAGTAACCAAGGAGTATTGTACCTTTTAAATATTATCGCGATTAAGTCCCGATCATCTAATATGTACATTGTTGTGTTGCAAATTTACTACACATTAATGTAAACTACGCATATTATGCAGTAAAATTACAAAGTGTCTTATTTGAATATGAAGCTAGTTTTTTTTTGGTAATTTAATTTTTAGATCATAATAATATGAGATCATAATAATGATGCATACAAAAATTTTATTCAAAGATATTAAGATACATTTATTCGTACTAAAACTGTTACCCCCGCCTCTGAATGAACAAATTATAGCCTGAAAAGATTAAAGTTACGAGTACGTGCCGCGATGAACGTAATATAACCAAACTTTGCTAGTACTGTACCAAACGATAACGTTAGAAGCAACTTTTTATGTGCTCATAATGTTTAGGAGTCGGTACCAGATGCCTGAAAGTTCAATAACTAGACCAATATTGCAAAATATCGATGCTAGCGTGGTTGCTCTCTAAAATTTACGGTGCTAACTTTCTGTTATTACCCACATATGCTAACAATAGTTCTACGCTTAAGGCATACATTATTGTGAATTTGTTATCCAAAAAAAAAAAAATTATTAATTCATAGACAAAATTTAAGGATAGGTCATTATCTAAATCAAGAACCCTCTTGTGTCTGGAATATATTATAACGAATTTTCTATGTAAGTATATTAAATCATACCGCCGACAATCACCTCTATTTGCTTAGGAGCGACTGCTTGGGTAATTTACATATTGTTTTATTTATTTATTTAAATTTCTTGTTTATCTCAATAGATTATATTAATCAGAAAGGTGGCATAAAGTGGCTTAATGCCCTGGATATTTTTTACTACTCAGCAGGTGTAGAGTTAAATAGGGTAGGTGTATATATTATTTAGATACATTTATATTAGTAGAGGGCTCTGTTTCCGCATTAAGACTCATAGTCAGTTCATTAGGCGTTCAGATATCGCTGGTGAGTTGAGCCAGTCTAGCTCCTTCTAGAAGCACAGAAGCCTCCACCCCCCGAGGATTTATTATTACAACAAGAAATAAAGTCTTCAACTTGGCTATAAAATAATTATAAATCTATATTAAATATCTTACAACCGCGATTGTTGTGGTAAACATAAAAAAAACCGCACAAGTGCGAGTCTGACTTGAGCACCGAGGGTTTCGTAAGCAAACAAACTTGTATGTAGATAGTACATCCATCTTGCGAATCAATTCTCGAAGATTTTTGCCCGTCTTTTCCTAAAGACAAACTTAACTTCTTCTAAAAATATTCTGCCATACATCGATGTACGACAAAGTCAACTTTCCAACCGCAAAATGTAAGTCTGTAATCACAAAAACTATTTTTATGTGATATAATAAGAAATTAACGACTTTCGGATTTTTTCCTTTATTTGTTTTGCCAGACTTTACTTCTTACCAAATTTCATGACTAGGGAATGGGAAGTATCCTATAGGTTTTGATTTACCTGCAAAATGTTCAAAATTGTAAGTTTAATGGGCAAATCTTTTAATTGCGTTGACTTAAAAGCTTGATTTTTTTTATAGTTTCAAGGGACCGCAGACATAAATCATTTGGTATTAATTTTAACTTGATGCGTCCACTGGTTTCTGAGAATAAGGATCTTGACAAACATACAAACAAACAGACAGACAGACAGACAGACGGACCACAAAGTGATCCTATAAGGGTTTCTTTTTAGGGTTCTCTACCTCAAAAGAAAAAAAAAGGAACCCTTATAAGATCACTCTCTTGTCCGTCTGTCCGTGTGTCACCACCAATTTTCTCAGAACCGGATGGACCTAGCAAGTTGAAATTTATACCAGATACTGAGGTCTATAGTCTATTAGCCTATTAGGTGTATAACAATCAAGGTCCTGAGTCAACACGATAAAAAGATATGGGCAAATTTAGATTTTCGCGAAAACTTGAAAGTACCAAAATTTACCTTAATTTTCATTTTTTTTTATTTTTCAGAATTTTCTCTTTACTTGTGCTGTAAGACCTTGCTTTTAACCAAAATTGACAATTCTAGGTCAACCGGAAGTACATTTTATTTAATTGATGAATGATGATGATGATGATGATGATGATGATGAATGATTCTAGGTAAATGGGAAGTACCCTATAAGTTTTCGACCCAAAACCTATAGGGTACTTCCCATTTACCTAGAATCATGAAATTTGGTTAGAAGCAAGGTCTGACAGCACAAGTGAAGGAAAAAATCCGAAAGTCGTTAATTCGTTGTTATATCATATAAAAAAAGTTTTTGCGATTACAAACTTATATTTTAGATATTTATATGTCCAATCTTTAAGTAAAAATGTAAACAAGAAATGTTGACGTACCAAACGCAACACGCTAACGCATTGAAATACGGCGTTACGCGATTGTTCTATATCACTACATATTATAAAACAAAGTCCTCCGCCGCGTCTGTCTGTCTGTTCGCGATAAACTGAAAACTACTGAACGGATTTTCATGCGGTTTTCACTAATAGACAGAGTGATTCATGAGGAAGGTTTAAATAATTTGTACCCGTGCAAAGCCGGGGCGGGTTGCTAGTTACCGATAAAGGGAAGAAAGAAAAAAAAATTTGCAAGCAATGAAAAAAATGAATAAAAAAGAATCAGTGCAGTATAAATAAAGGTCATGTATGCAGTGCCGTGAATACTTAAACCGAATAGGTCGCCACCTCATCATTAGTGGTTTAAAACACACACAGACCTGATTTTCAGTTTCCAACCTCATTCATTAATGACGTACGAATGAGAGTAAGGCACAAAATAAAATATATTATTATGTTACGGATTCGAAAACGGATGTTAGTTGTATGTATATGTATCTATGTTTGTGTGCTTCTACTAGTAGTACATATTAGTACATTTGACATATTTGACACCATAACCACACACGCTAAATCATTACAGTCCTGTCCATTCAAAGGTTGCCTGGAAGATATTGCTTGTTGTGATAAGGCCGCCCATTGTGCAGTTTATATTTAAGTTGTTTTTTATATATATGTATGACAGAATATTATAGTGTATGTGCTACCCGGCTAAGCGATGTTGTAGCTAGGTAATTTGCAATAAAAAAAAAAATGGAAAAGAAATCTATTGTATTTTTCAAGTTGGACTAAACTGCACACATTGTGCCAAATGTCAATAAAACCGGATCATTACTTTAGGAGTTCATCGCAAACACGCAACATGACACGAATATTTTATATATAAAGACTAGCTATCCGGCACACACACTGCAATAAAAAAATATAAAATCTATCCTATCTCTCAAGATGTTACACATAGTGTAAAATGCTTATGTACGCACGTAAGAAGTTACACTTTTATCTAGTTAAATAAAGTTTATTTAAATATCTTAATAAATAATACATACCGTCAACTAACCTCAAATTCTACTAACGTACTCAAAGTAATATTAAAAAATCATTAGCTAACTTCAGGGTTTATCGTGACGGTGTGCGCGCGCATCGTAAAAATGAATTTTCTGGCAGAAAATTCCAAATGATTTTCGACTCAGAATGATGGGATGAATACACTATTTCAATATTCGGTACGGTGTTTCTTACACCCTGTATATAGATTTGGTGTACAATAAAGAGCACTTTTTATGGGATAGGGGGCAACCTGTGACCTGTGACTGTCGAGTTACATGTTGGTGTCCATGGGCGGCGGAAGTCACTTACCATCAGTGTCTGCCCGTTTGCCGTTTAAAAGGAGAGAAGAGGGGGAGAAGAGGGAAGAGGGAAGGGTTAGGGCCTCCGGTAACCTCACTCACTCGGCGAAAAACAACATAAGCATTACTTTACTGCCGGTTTTCTGTGAGGCCGTGGTAACACTCCGGTCGAGCCGTCCTGAAGCTCTCGACGCACAAGCACTTGAAAGTACTTACTTTCTTACTGCCTTATTTATTTCTATTGAGTGCAATATTAGTTGTTTAACCTATATCTATAGTAGTAATTAGACCTACTCTATAATACCTTTATGTATAAACTTAATGAACTTGACTTGAAAATGTTTGGTTAAACGCGGTGACCTCTAGACCTACCAGTTGGATGTGAAAAAATATTTTTGCATTTGATGGCCTAATTCTTGAGGAAGTTTATAGACTATTTAACATCGGTACAACCCTTACGAGCAGAGCAGTGACCATAAACGCGGATGAAACTGTGGAGAACGGAGAGTAAGTAATGTAAGAAAACTTGTGCGTAAGTATTAGAGGCATAGTTACAAGGAAATAATATGAGTAGGAATAATTTTGTTTTGTACAGAGTTTAGTTTTATTTTATACGTCTGTTGTGAGAACCTGGCGAGGTTCTTAGTTTTTACTATTCGTACTAGAATCAAGAAGCTCTTGTAGCAATAATGTAATGAACTGAATCGGGTTGAAGACGTGGATGTATTTAATGGTAGGTTCTCCCAGTACAAGAGGGTCATAACACGTATATTTTTCATGTTGTGTATGCTATATTTGTTCCTGTATCCCAACGTTTTCTGTCATGTAATGGCAGTAATCTGTAAGCGTACCTTTCACAAATAAATAAATAATGTAGCTAGTATTAAATCGGAAATACCGTAGCATTAGGTGTCCTTAATTTACTAAGAATCATAACGAATTTTGTATCTAATGGAACTCCTACTCTAATTAAAGCCGCCTGTTTTACCCTCAATTTTTGTTTTTTTCTGTCTTACATTCAAGGACAGACAGATATCTTAAAGTAAATTTGATTTTACATTGTAGCAATTTATTACTGTTTCTTACTTATGTATAGTTTTCAATTCAACATAAGTATTGTTATGGAAAACATGTTTTTTTTACAAACAACTCCGGCATTAGGAATATTCCTGTGTCGCTGGGCTTCACAAACATTTCAACAACGGACACAAAGAACACCCAGACTTTATTGTTCAGTACTTAGATTGAAACGGTCAATATTATCTAATGATTGCCATTAAAGTGAAATAAAACTACGAAATGTGTCACACAAAGGAGTGTTTATGACGTAGTATTTTGACTCCTATGTGCCTCGGCGGCACCATCTTTACGTATAATCACATAGATATATTTAATGAACATACTGCAATAAAAGTTTCTTAGTATCATTATCTGTTGTCAGAATCTATAGTTTATGTAAGCTTTGTATAGCTTTTGGGTCTAAAGGTTTTTTTTCCGAATCTATTTTTGAAAAAAAAAAAGAGTTGCTTGGTCTAGCTATCGGCTATACATAACGACAACATGTCAGTAAAGGTATTAAAAGGATTGCTTTTACCTGAGAACTATAGTATGCGCGTTATCATCTGAGTCGTCAGGTCATAAGAGTCATAAAAGATAGGAATGTGCAGTGGTGCGAAACGAAGAAGTACAAAATAGACATTCGTCGATTCACACCACTGGTCCGAAACGACGACTTCAAAAAGGGGCCTTGTGCGATTCACACTGTTGTCCGAACAGCTTGTGGTGTGAATGGACGAAGTACCCTCTGTAACAAGTGGGATATTTAAGTTATTGCTAATTACGTTATCTTATTAATATTCAAGTATAGGATAGTCCAGTTACCAAAAGCATTTTTGTGCTCTTATACAATATCAAAAGCATATAAAATTCATTAAAGCATGTATAAAATGCGGTGATGGCAGTCACTATGAATTTTTTTGTGATCACGAGACAAATAAAAAATTCCACAGTTCCCTTAAGTAAAAATGTGATAAAAATAACAAAATTTTATCGGTAAAAGGAAAGAGAGGTCCGTTCATACTCGAAATAGTCTGACAGCTTTCAGCACTTAATAATCTTAACTAATCTTACTAATTTCATAAAGGTGAAAGTTTGTAAGGATGAATGGATCGATGGATAGATGTATGGATGTTTGTTACTCTTTCACGCCAAAACGGCTGAACGGATCTGGATGCAATTCAGCACAGGAATAGATCATGGTCTGGAACAATACATAGGCTACTTTTTATCCCGGAAAAATGTACTGTTCCCAATTCCCACGTGAACGAAGTCGCGGGGAACAGCTAGTATAATATATGTGAAAGTGAGTTTGTTTGTGACTCTTTCAAGCCTTAACTACTCAACAAGCAAACACATTGTTGGGGGTACAAAAAAGTACATACCTACCTTACCTAGGTACCTTTTATTCCCGAGGGATAGAAAAGTAACTTTAACACGAGTGAAGCCGCGGGCAATTGCTAGTATCTTATAAATCACATTTAAACATATGTTTGCATTTTCATAGCTTAGCCGTGATCACCACCTATATTGTAACTATTAAAGTAATGGCTCTTTGTCATCTGCGTTGTAATGTTCCGCCATAACGATTATCATGAGTACAAGTTGTTAATAAAGAAAGTATGTTTAGTTTGTTACCTCAAGGGAGATCTCGGAATTACAAACTAGTTATATTCCACTGCAGTTGTAATATACACTTTCCTTTATTGTTGAATATGTTTTAAAAGAAAAAGAAATTAAAATAAATCTTCACATTTTTTATATAAAGAATACTAGCAACGTGGGTCACACGTTACTAGTATTCTTGTTAACCCTTCCAGCTGAGCTAAATGCTTGTGTTAGGAGTGGGTTAACGACCGTAGAGTACTGGATGGGGTTCGAAACCGCAACCACTTGATCGCAAGTCCGACGCCTTAGCCATTACGCTACCTTCGCTTTCACTACTCGCAGGGTCATTAAAAACCTAAAATTAAGATTCATACAGGTTGAAAAACTATTAAAATGACAGTGATTTGAAATAATGAGTCTGGAGATTCTGAATAAAACATTACATTATTTTTCTGTAATAACCAAACCTTGACAAGAATAATTTTGTACCTTTTCATAAGTCTGAGGATTCATAATAAATCCTACAACAAAGCCATCTACAATGAAAAATATATTTCTAGGAGATGAGTCTTTATCTCATTCGTGCTTAATATAAAATTCTTTTTCTGTTAGTAATATCTGTTTGATGATTTTGAACATTAAAATTTGATTTTTTACTTTCTACTTAAATGATATTTATACAATATGAAATCGAAAGCGAAGTATTGAAAATGTTACTATCTAATTTTTCAATAACAGTTTTACAAAAAATGGAAATGTCACATAGACATATATTACATATGTTTTCTTATAGGGTTATCAAAACATAATATGTATCTACCTAACAAAAATGGTAGCTTACTCATTGTAAAATCTCAAAACCAATTAATTAGGGTACTTCTATCTTCTGTTTAAATAATAAAAAAGAAATCTATAAGACATAGAGTTAGAGTTATAGAATTTTCTTCAATTTTGAGCCGACCGATTAGTGTCTTGGATAAGTGCTTCTGATATAATAACCTAAAAATAAACATTTTGGTTTAAGCAGTAATAAAACCACACGTGGGCAGTGGGCAGATTGTAATTATTCTCGTTAAATGAAATTCGGATACCGTCGTCGGCTCCTGCTGCGTAAATCATATCAAAGCTATTAAGAGAAATCTCTTCATTATAGCTTATACTACTTTTGATATCTACTAATAGTCGAATGCAATTCGGAATTATAAATGAAGAATAGCGGAACCCAGCTATAGTGAATGGAATTTAATGATTACTTTTTTGTAAAATGTCTCATGCCATAAACTAAAAAGTTTACCCTTTGAAACTTACCGCTAATGTTTTTTTTTTAACCTATCCCTTATTCTTTTGCAAGTAATATTTATTTTGAATCTGTATTGTATCTTAAATCTGAAAATCTTTTTTTTTAATTACAAACAAAAACATAAATTCTTTCAAACAAAGCTATTAAAGACATTTGGTTCCAGTGGCCATTTAATAAATGTAATTCCATTGAAATGTTTTATTTACAAACGGACTATAAGATTAACATAACGGGTAGGTGCCCATTTGTGCTACAGATTTATAATTTCTTGAATCCTGGTCGCTTCGTGCGGAACAAAAGTACCTACGTCACTTCTGTTCTTCTTTATTTGAAGATAAGCAGACTGTATTCATTTAATATTTATTACTTAGATACGGTTGAGTAACTTTGCAAAAACCGTTTTATAATGAAGTAACTTCAATTTAATTTGCTAGAATCTTTTCCAATATTTTTTAATCGTATGTAAATTTCAAAAACACACGGAAACACAATTACTTCCATCAGATACATTATATACTATTACAAGTCTGCTAGTCTACAGTTTTAAAACTAAGGATATCTGTGCCTGACGATTAATATCCTAAAAAAAAATATTTGTCTTAAAGTAACACATAATACATATTTTTTTAAATTAATTTACTTATGAATTATACTTAATAAATTTTGTTACAGATTAGTAAAAAAACAATTAAACAGATTATTGCCAGCATGCCGATAGAGGCCCGCCGTCTCCTGCATTTACTTTGAAATCTACGTAATACTAAATCTAGAATATCCATAATTAAATCCAATGACATTTTGTCCATCCGTTAAACCTATCCCATTCCATTTGCGGAAGGGATATATTATCCCCACAAGATGTTCTAATACCAAATAATTCGTTCTTCATTGAACTTACCGGAAATATGCACTAAAAATATTTTCTTAACACTTAAAGAAGTTTAATCGATAAAAAAAAATATATGAAAATTAAGGGAGTCACTTTGCCTGATTGCGAAAAAAATACTTTTCTGTGTTATTGGAAAAGAGTCGTAGCTCGCCACGACTTACCAGCAATAAACTTAGTTCAAAGCAAAATTCAAAGAAAGAAAAAGTATAGGCGTACCTGAAATTTAAAAATCAAATACAATGTCTATACAATGTCAAAATAAGTGTAAATATTGTAAAAAACAAATTCATAAGACCATTTTTAGAAATTCTAGTCTTTAAGTAAAAATATTACATAATATTAAATAAATAAATAATGGTGTTCACATTTTAGGTGGTAAAACGTAAAAAAGGGATGGCTAGAAATCTTTATTCTTTTAAGGTGAAAGTAAAGGGCTCTTACTCGAAGATTTAGCGGATATAACCCTTCAATAGTTAATCATGGCTTGTATGTATGTAGTATATGATATGTATATTTATATATATGAGGCTATAAATTACTTATATTTATGTGTTGTGTGGTCAATTTTTAGTTTGCACTCTATTTATTTTACAATTAGGTATGTAATATATTTTTTAAGTGAACCTACTTCTTCTTTTCTCTGCATCATTCAAAGATTGACTGGCAGAAAACGCCTTAGGCATTGAGTCTGCCAATATACCAAATGTGTATAAAGTAAAAAAAATCAGAATAAAAAATGCTTCAAAAGTGGTTTAACAGGATTAGTTTTTGTTACGGGAATTTTGTAATATGTTAAGTTAGTTCTATGAAAATTAATAGCTGTTGGTTGAAAATAAAAAAAAATCATTTTTCAGCACCTTTGTGAAACTGACTGTTCTTAAAAGGATTTAGGAAACTGCGTGGAAGTTAAGTTAAAAAATATTCGCCTGTTTAGTAATCAAACAAGTACGAAAGGTGCTATATAAGTTTCGTCGTATACAAACTAGATATCATAATATTGTGATTTGAAGTCATATCCATTAACTCTAAGTAATAAAAAATAAAAATAAATTTGGAGCACAGGAATCGTAAGTTCGACTTTTAAATTAATTTTCTAAATGAAAATGACGGGCTTCTCTCGTTATATATTCGTATAATTATTTTATATAACTTTAAGCGTGGGTTAACTAAACAAAAATGTTTCAAAGAAATGAGTAGTGCACCGAAGAAAACTTGTCCATCTCTAAGGTCTAGAACGGTGGTATATTCAATTCAATTGCGGCAATTTTACAAAGACGACCATGACCAATAGGATCCAGTAGGCTGATAGAAGTGACTATCGATAAGAATATTGACGCTGTAGGTATGTAAATTATTGGAGGAACACCGATGTGTAATATATCAACAGATCGAGGAAACCGTGTGAAAATTAAGTGCGTCAACTGTTCATCGGATTTTTCACGAACATTTGAAAGTACTGAAACTTTACCGTACCGTACTTGATGACTAACTGCTACTTGATGCACACTGCTCCCTTTCGCTGGTTTTCCCGGTTTCGTGATATGTTGAAAAAATTTGAAGACGGCCTATCTAACTATACAGTAACAATCGAGTACACGTACTCGATTGTTACATGTGATGAACCCTGCCTGTATTATTTCAAGGTTCCTACTAAATCCCAGAGTAAAGTGTGGGTGTTTGAAGATGATGAACTACCGCCGACGTCTGTGAAACTGTCCTGGAAGAAAAGAATGGTTGCCGATTTTTTTACCGAGAGAGGAATATACGCTTGTGCTTGATAAAGCGTAGACTGTTACTGCGGCATGGTATACAAACGAATGTTTACCTCAATATTAGAAGCCTTAAAAAAATTAACGACCAAACTCAAGACTCGATACTTGGGTTTTGCATTAAGATAACACCCTGAACATTGAGCTGGTAAAGCTATAGACTACATTTGCACCAAGCTGGTATCAAATTGGTGGTACACCCACCCAAAAACCATCGATTGAACATCTTGGCACAGATTTTTTTCTATTTAACGTAAAAAGTATTGCTGAGAAATTATAAAAAATAAATTAAAGGTGTGTAATGTACTTAAGATGCTTTTCAAACACGACATTCAATTAACAAAATATTACTTTACAACTAAAACATAATTAAAAGTAATTTAATTAATTTATCTAAACCATTCCCAAACAACGAGGACAAAATAATGTTAATTGGGCTCAAGTACTTCGATAGGTTTAATAATTCTACAGATTATAGAGATGTCACGTCCGGCCTACGCCTGTCTTCAAATTATCTTTAGAAAAAAATATTAGTGATTAAGTTCTCAAATCCGGCAAATCTTACTTTCGAATCATTTAGTTTTTAATTAATTATTTTAAATAACTTTGCAATGTTACCTTTTTTTTATCGTGCGGAAACCCTGTCTCAATGTATCAGGCCTGCTTCTGCTAGAGTTACCCCCAGGCCAGCGCTCATGGAGGCCGGAGATCAATCCGCGCTCTCCGGCACCTGGTGCTTCTCCTTCGGGACGGGAGAATACTAGCCCTCTCCCGTTCTCTTTCCGCTGCCTCTTTAGCGGACATCACTTCCTCACAAAAAGAGGCAGCGGATACCCACGCGCTCTCACTTTGGACCATGGACAGAATCATGGTCTCCAGTGAGAGCTTTCCCACTCCAATAGCCGCCGCGAGGTCACGGCATTATAATGGTACCTATAGACTTCTTACCGGTATCGAGTACAGGGACCAATCCATCCATCCAGCTGCCTAACGTGAGCCTCTGAAGGTGTTGGTCGAGGCTCTTCGCTATCAACCCATGGGCTGATATGACTATCGGCACAATGGTTGCCGAATCCACATCCCACATGTCGACCACCTCGTGGGCCAAATCCAAATACTTCATTTGTTTTTCTTTTTCAGCCCTTAAGAGATTGTCGTCATGGGGAATGGTGATATCTACAATCATTGCTCGGCGCTCTAATCGGTCTATTACCACTATATCAGGCTTATTGGCAACAATAGTCCTGTCAGTGATAATAGACCGATCCCAGTACAATGTTACACGACTATTTTCAAGACCTGGGTCGGGCACATACCTGTAGTACGGTAACTCCATAGTCACAAGGTTATATTTAAGAGCAAGTTGCTGATGGACTATCCTGGCCACTTGGTTATGTCTGTGCAAGTACTCGCCGTTGGCAAGACGAGAACAACCGGAAACTATATGCCTGAGGCTTTCTCCGGGACGATGACATGCCCGACAAATGTCAATCGTGCCGTCCTTCAGGATATGTTTCCGATAGTTGTTCGTTAACAACTTCATCAGTAATTGCACAGATAAAACCTTCAGTTTCTCCAAAGAGGTCACCGAAACGTAGCCAGGACACAGATGATAATAGATCTACTTCGGGCCCATTTAAGGCCCGATAAAAACGTCCATGTAGCTCTTTGCTCTTCCATATCTCCCGGTTTGCGCCAGTTCTCTCTACCTAGAGCAAGCGCAGTGAGTCCGTTGTCAACTACCACAACATCCCGATGCACCTCCACGTTTACAGAGAGAAAGTAACCTCTAAGATTGCATACCTCGCGGTTATGTAGTGTCCTGGCATTTAAAAAACCACGACTCCCACATTTCCGCGGAATATACAATCTCATGACCGATGAACGTGGATGGTGCATTCGATACGCAGTTAGCAATGTACGAACTCTTCTATCCAGAGCATCAAGTTCCGTCTGAGTCCATCTAAGTATGCCAAAGGAGTAGGTTAGGACTGGTATGATTTAATCGTTATAGGCCCGCACCTTATTACTACCTGACAAAAGACTTTTTAATACTTTTTTCAGGCGGCCAGAGAAGCGTTCCTGTAACGATTGCTTCATAGTCAATTACTTTAAACCTAACGCCTGTGACATTCCTAGATACTTGTAAGTTTCGTTCGCGGAAAGCCGTCTAAGGTGTGTAGAATCTGAGAGTTCCATGCATTCAGATTCCACAATCCTGCCTCTTTTTAAATGCATGACTGCACATTTATCCACACCAAATTGCATCCTGATACATTTACTAAAGTTTCTAGTTAGCTCTAGTAATTTTATCAGTTGGAAATTGTTGCAGGCAAAAAGTTTTAAATCATCCATGAAAAGGAGGTGGGATATAACCTGACCTCCTCTCCGCAAACGATAGCCTAGTCCTGAACCCTCTAACATAGTGCTGAGAGGATTCAAAGCTAGGCAGAACCACAAGGGACTCAAACTGTCACCCTGAAATATACCCCGCTTGATCTTTATATACCTACTCGCCGTCACCCTGAGATTGTCGACTTCCTGGATAGCAAAAAACCGTTCTCCATTGCTGCATACATGCCTCCAAGAAAGTGCATAGAGTTGTATCAACCTTATACAACTCCATCACCTTCAGGAGCCACGTATGCGGCACAGAGTCATAGGTTTTCTTATAATCTATCCAACATGTCACCAGATCTTTTCGGTTACGGTGAACTTGTTGGTTAATGGTCGTGTCAATAATAAGGAGCTCTTTAGTGCCACGTGCCCCACTTCTACATCCATTCTCAGAGTAAGACATAATAGAGTTGTTGGTAACATGAGATGCTATCTTCACTCTCAGAATGGACGTCAGTAATTTATATACTGTTGGTAGACAGGTGATAGGTCTATAGTTCTTGGGATCCGTGGCACAACCAGATTTATAGAGCAGGTGAGTCACGCCTGTGGTCATAAAAGTTGGAAGCAAACCCGATTCTAAGCATGATTGAAATTGAGATGCCAAAAAAACGTGTGAGCTACGGAGCCACTTTAACCAAAAGTTATGCAGTCCGTCCGGTCCCGCTGATTTCCAATTCGGCAACGAACGAACTGCATAAGCTATATCGATGTTTGATATTGATACTGGCTCCATCCATTTATTATTATTATACAGATCGATTGAGTGGTTAAGGTTTGAAAATGTAATAAATGAAAAAACTGACCCATATTTTTTGATGGTAGAGGCGGCAAACGAGCAGACGGGTCACCTGATGGTAAGTGACTACCGCCGCTCATGAGCACCTACAACTAGAGAGTCACAAGTGCGTTGCCGGCCTTTAAAGTGGGGGTAGGGGGAAAGGGGGGGGAAAGGGAGTAGATTTATGCTTACACAAATTATTGGGTAGATATTGTTGTACTATACAAGGTATATCTGACAATGGAACACTGACTTAAACCACTAATGGGGTAAGGGGGACTCTAGCATGCAGTTACAAGAAGAATTTTTGAAAAAAAGCAATCCGTTTTAAAGTTGTGACCGTTTAAATTTCCAGGTATCAACGTTTCTCATAATTGAATTTCCAGATACCATCGTTTGTCATAAAAGCAAGTGGAATATGTAAAGTTAGTGATTTTAAATTGTACATTTTTTAAGTGTCTCTTAGAATAACGTACCACTATTATTCTTTTGTTCAGCATAGCATGGATTTCTCAAGGCGTGTGCTTCATAAAATGTACAATACACATTCCTATTTCAATTTTTATCTACTATTTCGGTGCACTCTGCCAGATACATATTGAAGCGACATAATATCTGGAAAAATGTTTCTATCTTTTAGCTCGAGCGCGTGAAGCGAAAAGCTTTGCAAAGTTTGATGTATAAGAACTCTGGAACATCTATTCCGTATATTATAAATGCTATGTAAGTATTGTTAACACTTGAACATACAACGTTTATTCAGAAAAGTGTTACTTACGTTTATTACTGGCCTGTTGGTCTAGTGGCTAGTGATCCTGACTGCTAAGGCAGAGGTCGTGGGTTTAATTCCCACCCATGACAAATAATTGTATGAAAAGCATGATCATTTGTTCTGTGTCTGGGTGTAATTTATGTATTACTAGCAGCGCCCCGCGGATTCACCCACGTAAGTCCCAATCCCGTGGGAATATCAGGATAAAAAGTAGCCTATGCGTTAATCCAGGTCTTCAGCTATCTACATCTTTCTCGATCTTTCATCGCAATCGATTCAGTGGTTTTTACGTGAAAGAGTAACAAACATCCATCCATACATCCATCCATCCATCCATCCAAACTTTCACATTTATAATATTAGTGAGATTAGTGAGAAATGTATATATTTAGAAATATATAAGTATGTTTGTCAGCAGTCTGGTTACTATAGTACAGGCTCTGCCTAGTTTGGGATCAGGCGGCCGTGTGTGAGATGTGTAAAGTTATTATCATTATTCTGAACAACTTGTCGTCATGTATAGACGACAAGTAGTTGCGCTAGCATAAAAAAAAAGGATTATTATATTAGTTAAAAAAAATCTAAATGTAGTTATCATTTTTAAATATCATCTCTATCTTATAATATTATCCATGTTTGTATATCCCTATTTTATATTTTTAAATTATTTATTCGTCTATTATAGTAGTCTTATATGCTATTCGTATTTAGTTCACCACAAAAATGTTTTAATCCGCAATCCGTCGAATAGGTACATACAATCATATTTGTTTCTTGAGATCCTAGATCAACTAAAGCTTTGGTCATTGTGGCAGTGTGATTCGGAGTTAGTTTTAGATAGTTCATTGTACAGGTTCTTAGGATCTGTTAGCTTAGTTATATTTTATATTTAAGCCAAAGAAATTACTTCAAAATAAGCTACACTTTTTTTGGTTGGGCCCTGCAACATTCAATACTGTATTCAATACTGAAAATTAGGTTTCAGTTTAATTTTTCATTAGTTACCTTTTACATACTGTTACATGTTACATAGTTTACAGGTTTCCTAAAATACTGATTTTGTTTCAAGTTTTAACTTTAAGCTAGAAACTCTAAAAGTAATACCCTAACGTATTTATAGTGGAACAGAAATCGGATTATGGCGAAGGCAGGATGTAGCCCCAGCCAGAAACACGCCGGATGCACTCGACCAGGGATAGCTTCACGTTGAAAGCGTGTTCATCGCTACAACAAAAATTTCAAATAATACAGTCTGACAGGTGAGACTACATCCTCTTTAGATAGACATTTAAAGAACAAATATATACCCATAATATACAGTTTTTGAATTTTCTGAGTTACCCTCAATTTTGTTGTTCCGCATTTAATGACGTTTACGTATAAAAATAAGATTGAATTGAATTGATTGACTGAATTAGCCATTGATCTTAAGAACCTGCTGAAGGCTGCAGCATGTTTTTTTCTATTTACCTACTACCATACAGTAAAACTTCATTTAGTATATTGTAAGTAAAAATTCATTGGTAACAGTACCTACTAATTAATATGAATACCACTATAAGGTATTGCAAAATTTATTTCACCCTCACTACAACATTATTTACTAACCAAAAAGCAAATTTAATTTTTTTAAACATCCAATTTATGGCCACACCTGTACCTTAAAACCATATTTTTACAACCACCACATAATATAAAAAATATAAAAAAGGCACCATAATCGAGTAATGGCCTCCGCAGTGTAATCATTAACGTATTTTTTCGCCGATACTCGTAAAATATCACGTGTGGTCGTTTGGCAATTAAGGGCGCGCAGTCAGCTTCTCAACCCCTATGAGTGGACGCCTTCACATTCTCAAAAAAGGACACTCAGCAAATGACGCCGTTGTAAGGTTTCTGATACTTAGGTTCATAATTAATCACTTGATGGTGAATTATAATTTTTGAAGTTAATGTTCTGAATTTAGTTAATTAAATTCAATAAAACTTAAAGAAGTAACACAACTAATAGATAATGTGCCTGTTAGGAATTGATGGACCGACGACTTGAAGAAGGTGGCTGGCAGGGGATGGATGCGGACCGTTGGCACTCCTTGGGAGAGGCCTTCGTCCAGCAGTGAACGGCGCTGATGATTATAATACTCTCTAAAAAGAGTTTAGGTTTTTGGCACTCCAATTTTTATAAATTATACAATTTGCGTATTGAAGGGCACAATACTGTCTTCAGGAAATTTTGGTGATTATATCCACCACTTAGAAATACTAAAATAACTACCAGTAGTAGTATAGCTCTAACGTTTTCTATTTTGACTCCGGGTTGAGCACAAATGCTGCTATGTTCAGGATCTGGACTGGATCAATCTTACCTTTAGAATCTAAGAACAGCTAACGCGTGTCAAAAGCTGCAAGAAAATCCAGTACTCAATCGAACCTTTGTACACAAAACCGTAAAAAAGTAAAGTATTTACTTGGTTAAAAGCGACAACGAGCAACATTGAGTAAATAATAATCCATTTGGATTAAATTACCAACTCTCACAGGGCTTTAATTCTGAGACAATCATTTGTGTCCGCGGCTTGACAATGAACACGCCATTAACTTCCGTCCACAGTCGCAATTATGTCAAGGTTGCGCATTACATGGCAAACTCACATACTCATTCTTATAATTCTTATTCGCTCGTTACAGAGTTCAAATTCCCTTAAAATTAATTTGTGTCGCACATAATTATGTGCTAGAATATAATATACAGATTATAGGGTATTTAGAAGTGATTCTAATATTAATCGATTGATATAAGGAACATACTGTGATGCTTTGCAATTGACACGAACATAGAATATACCTTATATAAGGTTCACGTTTGAATTTCAAATTAAAGTGATGTACTTTATTGCATGTTCAAATTTGCAAGTGTTAAACTCAATTTTAGATTTTTAATTTGAAGTCTTTTAGACAAACAAAACCTAATAGCGAAGGAAAAAGGCATTTTTTTGCTATGCTCTGAGTGAATTCACAAGGGTAGCATTGTAAATAATTTGTTATAGACAACAGATATACTATGTTCTACATATAAGAAACACTAAGAAAGGTATTGTTACCATTAGATCGCTACACTATCAAATTAGGTAGATCCTGTAATGATAGTTGTATTGTGAAATAAATAAATAAAAGTAATAATTTCTTATATTAACCGAAAGATATGTCATATATTGATTACTAGCTGTTGCCCGCGACTTTCGAAATTCATATTTATCTCAAGAGAACCGATTTTATGCTCCATTTTCTTAATTTTTCGTTCCATAAGAACCTTCTACAAAGTATTAGAAAATATAAAAAAGATGAATGAAATCGGTTATGTCATTCTCAAGTTATGACGTGGCCTAGGGAATCCACTACAGAGTTGAGGAAGTGACGAGTCGTGTTCAGAAACGTTATTAGACTCATTAGTAATGTTTATAAAGAGAGTAGTTTTTTAGCCCATTTTGTATGATTATCTCTGGTAGCCCTTAACTTTTCAGACTTCCAGAACTGAATGATGAAATCACATGTAGCCCAACAATTACTACTAAACAATTACTATATTTTTTATTAAATTTACTTACGTCAAATATTCTAGACAAGTAGATAGTTTATTCTTAGCACTAATGTCCTGTCTATGTTTTCGCCAAGAATAGTACACATATACACTTTCCATTTAAACTGATACAATACAAATGATACCTTGGCATGTTATCGCTTAGTAAAAAATATTATACGTTGCAACGTCACAGCAGTTACAGGGTAATGTCCCTAAGTGATGTCACCTCGTACCCCTGTAATACGACTGTCAGCTTACGGTAAGCACAGTGGATGCCTTCATCAGTGTCACTGTTTGAGTTAAACCTGGCTTTACCATGCGCGACTAATTTGTGCGACTCTGACGGCAACGTATTAAATGCTACGTTTTCTGAAAAGTCATGGCGTCTCTTAATTGGAGTATTTTATGTGTGAGCCATTAAGATCGGTCGTGGCAGTAACGTATGTATCGTAAATAAAGGAATTAACAAACTTTATTAATGCTATAAAACTATAACAAAGTTAAAAAATGAAGTAGTAAGTAATGTAAATATAGACTACCCGATAGATCAACGACCGATTGTCTTTAGGTATTTACTTTTAGGTAATCAAGTTGTTTCTCTACAATCTTTTTAAATAAATGTGGTTGTTGAATATTTGCTTATTCTCAACACAATACGTAATAAAAGTTGTTCTAAAGTATCCTATGATATAATATCTTTTTACAGAGTTATACCACAACCAGTAGGTATACAATTTTATCTTACGTCAAGTTTTTTTGTATTCATTATTATATTTTAACTGTAAAGTTATTGAAAAAAGTTGTGTAATTAAAAAAAAACATATTGTTGGCAATAAAGTTTGTTGTGGCCTTCAAAAAAATTGAGATTAGTGGACAGCAATCGGTTAGGTTCTTAATAAAAGCTGTTCCCGGATCCCTCCTACTTAAGGCGCAGTACGGCACACCGTGTGGGATTTAGTCGGTTCGATTCCGACACACCGCCCCGCCGAAAACCCTGGCGGGGTGACGGCCCGAGGGGGTTTCCACACGCACAAAAAAAAAAAAAAGGTTAGGTGATGTCAGTCTCCGGCCACAGCTGCTAGAGGAGGTGGTGGCAGTGCTCTTCCCGGAGAGACCTGAGTATACACCACCGCCGATGGCATACCTGGCCGAGCTCTGGTCCTAGCTCTGGAGCCCTTGGAGCCCCGACTTAGAGGACTCTTCAGGCATGTCTAGAGCAGAGCCGGTTTCCTAATGAGTGGAAAACTGGCAAGCTAGTTTTGCTTAGGAAGGAGGGGCGTCCGTTGGATTCGCCGTCCGCGTACCGGCCTATTGTGCTGGTGAACGAGGTGGGCAAACTGTTCGAACCCATCATTGCAAACCGCCTCGTCAGACACTTGTACGCTGTGGGCCCAGACCTGGACGACTGCCAGTACGGCTTTCGCCACGGACGCTCCACTATGACGCTATCATGCGCGTGAAGGTCTTGGCGGAGGAAGAGGTGTCCCGGGGTGGGGTGTTGTTGGCCGTGTTGCTCGACATCTCCAACGCCTTCAGCACTCTACCCTGGAGTTGTATAAGAGAGGCGCTCATATATCACCGAGTACCTCCGCCGCGTTGTCGGGGCGTACTTATCAGGGTGCATCACCTACACGGGACGTGACGGCGCAAGTAGGTGCCAGATGTCGTGCGGTGTTCCACAGGGCTCGGTCCTCGGGCCGCTCCTGTGGAACATTGGTTACGACTGAGTTTTGAGGGGTGTCCTCCCCCGGCGCGTGCGGCTGACGTGCTACGCGGATGACAGCGTTGCTGGCCACGGCTGCGGTAGTGCAGGTGGTGGGCCGCATCCGGCGCTTAGGCCTAGAAGTGGCACTCAGCAAATCCGAGGCCATGGATTTTCATGGGCCTGTCGAGTCAACCATGAAGTACCTAGGATTGGTCCTCGACAGCCGATACAAATTCGAACCTCACTTCCGGCGGCTGGCACCGAAGTTGATGGGCGCCGCGGGTGCGTTGTCATCACTGCTGCCCAATTTAGGGGGGCCGAACACCGCCTGCCTACTTAGGGGTCGTGCGATCCAAGTCTAACGGCCAATAACATCGCCATCTTGCGAAGACCGCAACGGGCGATGGCCGTTAGAGTCGTTAGGGAGTATCGCACGATCTCCTTCGAGGCGGCGTGCGTACTGGCTGGGTCACCGCCCTGGGATCTTGAAGCGAGGGCCATCGCATCACTGCGACGGTGGCGCAACAGTACGGCTGAGGAAGGAGAACGACCGGTGCAACATGAAATCGAGAGGCACCGGTCGGAGTTGCACCAGGTCCTGGTTGCGGAGTTTCAGGAGCGCCTTTTACACGCTTCCGCCGGCCTCAATATCATCGAGGCCGTCGGCCAGTACTGACAGAATGGTTCAAGAGGAGGCACAGCTCCCTAAAGTTCCGGGCGACGCAGGTGCTTACCGGCCACGGATGCTTCGGGAAGTACCTGCACCGCATAGGTAGGGAGCCGGACGCTCGGTGTCATCACTGCGTCGTTTGCCAAAAAGAAACGGCGTTGCACGTGGTGGCCGAGTGCACTGCGTGGGAAGAACCGCACCGTACCCTCATCGCAGAGATCGGAGGAAACCTCTCACTGTCAGCTATTGTTCAAAGTATGGTTGGTAGCGAGAATTGTTGGGACGCGGTGATATCCTTCTGCGAAACAGTGATGTCGCAGAAGGAGGCTGCGGAAAGGGTAAGGGAAATATCAACTACCCTCCCGATCCGAACCCGAACGCAGCAGGCGCACCGGGCGTCGCAGAAGGGCTGATAATGCCCTCTTTCGGCCCCCCTAAATTGACCCGTGAGGGGCGGATTTGGGGAAATCCGTCTCTCTGTAAATAAGTCCGAGGTGGCAGCGCGACGTGTTCCACGCGCGCCCCTCTATGGAAGATGGAGGAAGCGAGGGGGGATAACATTTAGACCCTCAGAGACGGGGCCTGCACAGGTGGGTCAGCACAGCGGGGGACGCGGACGAATGTGACTCCCGTATCCCCGGCAGAAGTTGCGAGATGGAACACACTAGTGGTTTTAGCCGGTAAGAGTCCGGCACACCCCTCTGCCGCACCCCAGGTGGAGGATAGTCCATGATAGATTCGCCCAGTATAAAAAAAAAAGGTTATGTCATTCTCAAGTAACAAAAATTGTACCTGTGTATAATTTTTGTTTACTTTATTTGTCTATTGTATCTTGTGATACTGTACATAGAGGACTATTTTTTGTCCAGTCTTTCGGACGTGAACAGACGAAAGTTATTCAGCAAAAAATTATTATCTGTTGTACTTATTATCTTAGCTCTCATACCTCAACAAGCTTTTTCATCTAATTATGGACGCTTTATGTCTTGTTCTCTGTATACGAGATAAAACTATCTCGTACCTATATTACATACATACCCTTTTATAAGCATTATTAAAATTGCAAAAGGAATAAAATAACTTTAAGGTTAAATTACAATTAAAATAAAAGTATGTACGTTTGACCTAAATTTAATTGCTCCGCGCCTGTAAATTCCCCATCTATCAAATAACGAATTAAAGCCAAAGAAAAGGCGTTTTCTCTCATGAATTCACAATGTTCATTAAAATTCAAATAAGGTAATAAAAAAGTGTGTTTTACGCGTGAATTGAAGGGTTAATATACGAACGCGAACGTGACGTTAATTGGCAATCGGCATGACCGACGTATGGTCGCACGGTAAGGGCGCTTGTTAATTTATACATCCACACAGAAATTTATTGGAAACTGTCACATCCCATTACATTTTTGGAATAACCCAACAATTATCAGTTAATCATTCATATTTTTTTAAATTTACTTATTGGTTTACTTCAAGTACCTACCCAGATCAACACACTGAATTTATTTTGTAAATAGTCACATAAAACACTTCATAAAAAAATAAAATAAAATCGTAAAATAGGTTAAACCTGTAATCAACAACATTCCAGGAATCAAAAATGAAATTGATAAATGGACTGCTTGATGCATTGACTTACTAATTAAAAATATTTTTTTGGGCCCAAAGCAATTTATTTTTGCTCTACAACTTCTCTATGTAGATAGTTTGTATTATTATTTATTATTTAAGACGACTACAAAGAAATATTAATATGTATAGAGCGATAAAACAAAGAAGGAAAGATTTTAATCTGCCTCCACAGAAGTCATCGCAATACGTTACAAGCTGGAAGCAGCTCTTCTTAGAAAACGGCCTGTAGGTACGTATTTTTAGTTCCCGAGAGCAAAACTGGGAAAGTAGTTTAAAGAAAAGTTGTGCTACTACAATAATAAGTTATATAATAAGATTTATGTCGTGGTGTATTTTTCTTCAACATTTTGTTGCAGACCTACGTTGTTTAAATCTTTATTGGATAATGTAAGATGCTAATCTTATTAAAAATAATAGATTCTGCCCGATATTATAGTATTCATTGACAAATCCATCAACACAGCTCTGTTTTTTTGTGGGAAATATCGCAGCTATGGCTGTATAATGTACTATTTCTATTATAATCTACAGTATATTATCATATTAATTAAAAACGGTAGTTTCAAATAATTTAAAAATAATTTTACTCGACTCTAACTCTCGCTGGAATCGAGACAAAGATTCCGTAATCCTAACAACAGGTGTTAGGATTTCGGAATCTTTGTCTCGATTTACTAAAGTATATTTGAATGAGTTTCATTGTCCTTTGGTTCATATTCCGAGTTTGTTTATACTGAACTAAAAGCAAATGGTAATTAAATATATTTGTGGAAAATACAACCATAAAATGACAATATAAAATGATAATAACCGACTCTAATTACTTGTTTCAGGATGAGTTCATTAATATTGTCGTACAACAAAATGCCACAGGGCAACGAGACCCTGATAAATTTGTATCGTTACTCCAAATGATTAATGTACGGTTCGAGATTTCTCATAATGGTCATAATATGCTTGTCCGTTTTTTTGGGGAAGAAAATTTGTCATCTGTTTTATTTACTTTTTCATAAAAAGATTCAAGTACTAATTTACATAACAAGATTAGACAGTTTTCGAAGTATTGTTGAGGTAAAACATCATGGATTTATTTTTATGATACTTTTATCGTACACATGCCGTACATGTACTTATTTGTTGCCGTTAATAAGACATAACTTTTGCGTTTACATAAAGTGTTACAAGAAGTATTTCCTTTTTAAATAACATCGTTAAAGCCTCTGTTAGATACAGTGTTTTACACAACATTTTCCCTTTGTACTTGTGATTGGTTTATAAAAGACTAACTAAACAACTGTAACTATAAAAGAGTAACATGAGGTATAAAATAGCCTGATGAATGTTTCGGAGTCTGATACACAACCGTGTACTTTAGTAAAGTTTTCAAACAAGTTGCTATAAGTATAAACGGCCATCTCAAAAAGTGAATGAATAAAACAATTGACAAAACCTTTTGCTTGATAAAGGAGTTCTAGTTTGCTACTATTGGTATTATCGTAGTAACCCAGAGACCGTAAGGATACACATTGGACAATTAAATGATTATAAGAAATTTAAAGAAGACAGTAATTTTAAGCCAGCATAATATAAGAAATAGATAGTATACAGATATAATGGTTCTAAATTCACATTATTCACCTTTACAACAAAAGATGAAGCGCATGTAAACATCGAGTTCTTTAAGGTAAAACCCATAATAATTCTGCATAATTCTGAATTAAACTTATCTGAAGAACATCAATTGGAAATTATTACGCTTAGCTGGACTAAAATCATTAATAAATATTGTAGATACTAATACTTGCTCAACTTAAGTCAACGTAAATGATTGCCAATTTCACGGAAGATTACCCATTTTGGTGTACACGTCTACGTTAAACAGTGTCTCTCAATAAAACGTTTCATTTTTCACTGTTACTGATTTTACTGAACGCAATCACAAGAGAATGAAAATACTATAAGTACCTATATATCATAAAATGAGGGGACATAAACTCTAATATATACCTCTTTCTAGATATAATGGAATTTTACTATCAACTTTTTTCATTGTAATTTTGTTAATAAGTAAAAAAGTACCGCAATTGATAAATAATGCCCCGTTTTACAACTGTAAAATAATAAACAATTTTATAAGTTCTGTAGTATCAGATCATAACACAAAATTAATATACATATTATTATGTAAAATCTTCAATAAAGCATTCTAGTCCATTTATCTCTATTCCAGTAATTGAATTAAATTGTAATGTAAATTATGTGATTGCAATAATATGCTGACGAAGCTTTAATTAGAAATTATTTAATATTGTTGAATACTTCTATTAGTTAATACCTAGAATATAAATAGAATATAAATATAAAGAGAGAATAAAGTCGTATTGCTTTTATAATCTGTACCAATTTGCAGAGTAGACTCAATACCTACAGTAGCATTCGACTCACAACACATTACTGTACATTGTATAACAAGCCTGTTTACCTGTCTCCATTGAATACAACTGCTTTCAACTCGGTTTGTGTAATATATCAATTATACTAATTAAAATCTTTAGATGTTTAAACTATTGTTACATATTTAATATTATTACATCATATTTTTAAATAAAGAAATTGGTTGTGTACGTGGTAGTGTATATTTCTAATGCAAAACACTACGTTACAAAATCGCTTTAGAGGTAAGTTTTCTTTTAGAGCTTCAAAGTCAACTAAAATCAATACCAGTATTCATGAGTAGAACCTCAACTTTACTACCAAGCCGACCCACTAAGATGTTTTGAAATGTGGTCATAGAATTATTTCTATGAGCGCCTTTCAAAATATCTACTAGCTATTTCACCGCAAGCCGCGCAGGTAAAAAAAATGTAGGTGAGATTCATGTATCGTTCACGAGGCATCGAGAATTTTCAAGATTCTTTAAGAAAAAGAGTTGTTATAACAAAACTAGTAAAGGCGTTTATTTTAAATAAAGTTATCTGGACTTTTTATTTTTAGAATATTCTTTCAAAATTTCTCGTCTCCTAAAATTGCGTTGAACTTAATTCTGAAAAAGGGATATTTGGAGTTTAATTAGTTGTAAATTAATAGGTTCCTTTGTGTTCTGTATATGAATATTCTTCGATAATAAAAAAATGATGTCGTAGTTGGTTTCCAACGTAAGATTGAAGATAGAGAGAAGTGTTCTACATTTGTAAGGTTTTCCTCACTTACTAATTTTAGTTACTTTTGTAACTAGAGTGCGTAGCCTTAACATTTCAGATCTTTTTGATCAACATAATGGATATAACACTGAGTTGCTACGAGTAGATCAATAAATTATCTAAGAAAGCCTTCCTTTTGTGTGTTTTCATAATACTGGTAAAAGCTTTTAGAAATGGAAATGAACGTTGCGAAAAGTAAGAATAACATGTTATTTTTAAGTTTCCTATAAAGAGTCCTGAGGTATACTTGTAGTCCTAGATTGAAAAATATTGACTGAGGAGAGAAAACCCATCACTCAAAACACCCACGGATAAATCTCAAAATAAATTATAGACAACACGCTCTGCTATTAAAGCGTATTGTTAAAAAAACACGTGTCAAATACGTGATTTTTTTTTAATGTGTTTCTTTAGTTTTTTTTAAGTAAGAAAATAAATTATAATTAAAGAAAACACCACTTTTTAGTTCAGTTAGCTATTAAAACATGTTTTTTAGTTTTTTAATCTTGTATTGTTATCGGTCCTTTATACGTTAAATTGCATGTAAATTTTTAAGTAAATCGGACGTCCTGAGTTGGTGAAAACTACGTTGAAAGTTTCCGTTACATAGATATATAGATGCAGGTCAAAATATAAAGGGTGTAAAAAGTACAATAGACTGGGAAATCAACCAGGTCTTTCTCAATATAGATCGTGTTATACAGCTGTAAAGCAAATTCTTTCGCTGTCACAAAGTTTTACTGCGACTGGTATTTCATCTTTACACGAAGCATCTTCAGTTAAGATTTGGCAGTAAATCTGGGGCTGGCGTCATTCTATTAATTATATTAAGTTCTAGAGAGACTACTTTTTGTAATAACTAGGAATGGCGTTATAAATAATGAAAATGCCACAGATGCATGTGGGAAATATTATGTAAAAATATGATGAACAACAAACAGAGTTTCACCGATATAGACACACAATTTGCGTACTTTCCATTAGGAAAATATGGTGTTTCAAATGACAGATTTTAGGACAGATTTTCTCACTATGTGATTGTACCTCCACAGTATTCGGCAGTTATCACACCTGAGTCTATACTTACCCGCTTAAGGCCTGTAATTATTTTAACTTAAATAAATCAAATTGCTAACAGTTGTGTTTTCTGTGAAACTAAATAACTAAAATGCAATTGTGCTTCTGAAATGAATAGATTTATTCTAAGCTAATAAAAGTCCTCAGACGTCACAAAACAGTTGATTGGCAAACAAAAGCAGACTTATAAAAACATTAAAGTCATATAAATTCATTAAATAAATTGTAAGTAGTAAAAATTCATTATTCATTGCAGTCGTTAATTCTAATGCACAAAATGGAGCTAAGGCGAATTCTGCTTGATTTTTTATTTTTTGTTAATAACTTTGTTATTTTTACATTAAGATATCATAGTGATTTAAATGTACGTTAAAAAAATGAATTATTTTCTTTAAATACACATCATGAAATTCTACGTATCTATGTAATTTCAAAAAAGCTATAAAATCTTTCAATCAATCGTTAATGTATTTAATAATTGTATTTATATACTAGTAACAATTGACGACATAGTTATCCAAATTAAAATAATTGCAGTAAATTGGTTATAAAATAAAATGAATACTAAAATAGCTAATAAACGGCAACAGCGTCGTTTATTGATAAGTGATTATACAGACGTAACCGACAAATACAATGTACAATAATAAATGACTAAAGCAACGGTTATCTGGATAAATATAAGCAAAAAGCTGTCGTGCTTATACAAGATGTGTGGATATGACCTAAGTAAGCATTCGTTATGAGGAAAAGCAGAACGAAAAGTATTGTATTAAATAATCTGTTGTTTTTCTGGAGAATGAATATCAAACAGTTATTTTTTTATTGTTAATAAGTAATGCATGCTTTATGCCGAAAACTGTTTACGTTATCTACATATTTCCAACAAGGATTAGGAGAACATAATCCAAATATTTGAAGTAAATTTCAATGTGTGTGTTTTCAATATTTAACTTGCAGTTAATAGATATTATTTGATAAAAAATATCAATGTCAATTATAAATCTTCTGTCCAGTCCTGCTACACACTTAGGTCAAACCTCACTCCTTCTTATAATGTTTTTAGTTACCTGTCAAAATCTAAAAAGCCTAACGGATGTACGGACTTGTAAGAAATTCGAGTAGGCTGCGCTGTTTTTGGTATAATGGATTGTCGTCGACGAATAAGCCTAACCGGTACATCGTCATCTTCGGCACGGGCGCCCGGCATTATTGAAAAACGTCTGTAATCAAATTAATAGTAATTAATTCATTCTTAATGCTAAAAAAGAGTTAAAAAACTAAAACACGATTGCAATTAATAAAATTAACGGTTACTAAATAACTGAATCGTAAGCAGAACATCTCTCAATAGGCAAATTACACAAACATATTCTTAAATTTTTGTTAAGTAAACTCACTCCTACAGATTATTTTTAATTTTTTTAACAACATTTTATTAACCTAAATTATAGTTGTCAACTTACTTTTTAAACCAATAAACTTATGCATATATAGATGAAATACTTGCCTTCTAGTAAGTACATTAACTGGGCTTATGGGAATAATCACCTGGCAACTGGAATTAGGGACATCCGTTTAAAAAGGTGTCGCGCTTCTGATTTTAGATCATCGTCTTGCATGAGATCAACTAGATCCCTTCTACGTTTTTCTAGACAAGCATCTGTAGCTGCAATTATTTCGCCTTCCACTGATACGTTCACACACTGTATGTGAAGACAATTTTTTTTTAATTAGACCTATACTTAATTACATTTTAATGTACAAAAGTGTGAATGTTGATAGCGGATGTACTATAAGTAGGTATGTCTAGTGAAATCAAGTATCAACTCAACCACCTATATTAAATTTATTAGTAGTACAGAAATCTTTAAAATAAATATATTCTCTATGTGATGCAGACCTAAAGGTCTCCCACAAAATTACTGTATTTTTGCACGACACTGATCTTTCCACTATATCAGTAATGATGAGTACATTATGATTTACAAATTGAGACTATCAGACACGACAACATAATAATATGTACATACATCGCGCAAACTATTGATGGTTCAATAGATAGTGGGATGTACTTACATTCAATACAATTAATATCTTGCGACAGTTTGAAACTGTAAGCATATTTAAACACTAATACTCCTATGCGTTAGAAAGAAAAACGAGGACAATAAATTTATATTGTAAAAGGATGTCGCCCTTGGGCAAATTCAAACTTATGAACTGTTATTCAAGTGCTTGATCAGTTAGAGAACATTAAAATCCTTTCATTTTCAATAAGCTGTTCCCCGCAGTTCCACCCACGTTTATGGCCACTACTCCGATTCTAAGGCTCTTAGCGTGATCTTAGTAGCCTATAACCTTCCTAAATGAATACTCTATCTAAAACAAAAGAATTTTTAAAATCCGTCTGGTAGTTCCATACATTAGCATCACAAACAATCAAATAAAAAACTCATCAGTTTTATTGTATTAGTGTATATAGGCCGTATATTACCAGTAAACATAACATAAAGAAAATATAAAGTTTGTTAATAATAAGGCTGAACTCTGTGTCATTCAAACCGAAATTAATCTTCAGCATTAAAAGAACTGCTGGTAAAAGTTTATAGAACTAGTAACATACGCAATGTCTTGAAAGGTTAAGAGATTATCAGTGTTAGTTAAAAATTGAAGTGATACTCTCAGAAAATGTTCATTACTGGAGTTATTTGAATATAAATCTTAATTTAAATATAAAACTTAAATAGGTCTCTCAGCTTATGCTGAATACCAACTTTGAACAATAGTTGATAAAACTAAGTAGATTAAAAGGAAAGAAGACTAAGACTTCTAAACTAATCCTTAGTTTAGAAGTCTGCATATTCCTTATTAATACGCTAACTTTTGGGACTTTATCAAATACATAAAGTGTAACTTAATTTATTAAACACGGTTAGGCTTAGTTAAAGGCCCTTTTGCCAAAAGTATGAAGTTTCTAAAACACTTAGAACTTTTTGAAGTGGTAAAAAGATTGCCAAGGTGATGTTCTTTTTTGTTACTGACTTTAAGTCCACTTAAGGACAAAAGAACACTATTTTTTGCTTTTCTTTTTAATGTTAAAACTGCCTCGAGCACAGAGCCTCAAAGTTTGAGCAAAATATGGCACAAACTTTCATGTTAAATATATACATAACATTTTTTACGCCTAATTGGTGTTGGCGTATATTTTTCTGCAACATATATAAGCACGACATACTGAACTTGACCATATAAAATATAGTGTACTGTTTCTAAATGGCGATAGTCCCGATCCCGTGGGAATATCGAGATAAAAAGTTAGTAGCCTATGCGTTAATCCAAGTTTTCAGCTATCTACATCCCAAGTTTCTTCGCAATCGGTTTAGTGATTTTTGCGTGAAAAAGTAACAAACATCCATCCATCCATCAAAACTTTCACATTTATAATATTAGTGGAATTACGGTGACTGACTCTTTTTATGAGGTTTGTAGTTCGTGTTCATGTCTCAGTACCATGGCGGGTTGCCATGTGGACAATACCTGCTTTAAACATTGCTGTAGCATAGTCTTTGAATCCATTTTCAGTGTACAAAATTAATGAACATATATATTATATTCAGAGCTATATGGATTTAGATTAAACTATTAATTTAATATTCAGTTCAGATAACAAGTCACAGTAGGTAGTAGCATTTGTCTATCAAAGTCCTACAACAACAAAGCACTAGAATTAATCAAACAAAGGATCATTTAACTCTGCAATGTCAGAGAAGCCTTAAGAACGGAGCACAATACCCGGAGCCTCGTCCAATAGAGCATAAAGCGAATATAGCTCATCCTACAATCTGTCTGAAGAACGTAGATGTTAACCAGTAAAATATTTTTTAATAAATAACTAGCAACCCGGCCCGCGGCTTCGCACGGGTAGTAGAGACATCTTCAACAATCATCAACATATTTCAACCATTTTACACAAAACCTTAACAAATTATATACCTAAACTTTCTTCATGAATCGCTCTATCTGTTGGTGAAAACCGTATGAAAATTCGTTCAGCAGTTTTTTAATTTATGGCGAACAGACAGACAGACGTGGCGGGGGACTTTGTTGTATAATAAACTAGCAACCCGCCCCGGCTTCACACGGGTACAAATTATACACCAAAACCTTCCTCATGAATCACTCTGTTTATTAGTGAAAACCACATGAAAATCTGTTCAGTAGTTTTTCAGTTTATCGCGAACAGACAGACAGAAAGACGCGTCGGGGGACTTTGTTTTATAATATGTAGTGATGTAGTGATAGTGATTATTCTGGGTCATCTGGTTTGGTTAAATCCAAAATATGTATTATAAGTAGTGTCTCATAGGTATATGTTTAGATTTGTAAAGCTTAAGTTTCTTTTGGGGTTATTTTTTATTTACCATATTTAAAAAGTTGAACAGGTTATTATCCAAAGGTATGGTGAAAAATATGAAAAATACAATACCAATAAACATAGGACTTATTTTACCCAAACTCATACGACAGCATCTAATTATGTTTTCATTATACGTATCTATAGAATTGATAGGAGCTGCAAATTTCAATTTTGCGAAGAATAACTTACTACTACTAAGAGATTCCAAATGTATAGCCACAGTATTCTTAAAACGAAAAAGTTAGATTTTTCATTGACATGAAATTCATACTAATCAGATTTTTTTTTGACAACGAATGTGTGAGCTTGTGATATTACTAGTTTTCTGTCGAGATGTAGCTACATCTATAAGCTATAATATAAAGCTCATGTTGGAAGAGCTTTATGGTGGAATGTTATTGGGTAGGAATTAAAATATTTTTATGTGCCACAAAAGACAGGAGACTGTGCATGACTTTTTAGGCACATAAAAAATATATTTTTAAATTTAATGAAATCTAGTATAATCGGAAACAACATAAATAGGATTTTATATATCAACTAATCGCTGTTAGAGTTAGGATACCCGAGATTAATTGTGTAATATATCCTAATAAAAGGATTTGAAAAAAAATCTTACAGTTTCAAAGAACTCAGCTATGTCTCCGTAGCCGTAACAACGCGCCAAGCCGGTGGCTTCAAGTAGCACTGCGCGGGCTTCGGGTCTATTGTTTTGGAGTAAATGACAACGGGCGAGGAGAAATAGCACATTCAGAAGCCATACTCGTAGATTGGCCGCTTTAGCTTCTGCGAAGCAACGTTATACAATAATAATAAACCATATTTTTTATATTTTCATAATACAGAGGTACGAAAGAAACAAACAAAAATGTAATCACAAAATCAATTGTCTGATTAAATAAAATATTTTTGCAGTTTTGTCAACCACGGATCGTGTAATCGATTTTCTAGTCACTCTTGTGACACAAATAGTAAGAAAATTTAGTTTTTTCGGAGAAGAGACTAGAGATATGAATTGGGGAGGGGTGCTGCGGTGCAATGTTAGAACGGGGACGCAGCACTGTGTATTTTTTATTCGGAATGGCCTTGGTCGGAATGACCTTGTGTTGCGACGTCGCATTGCTCGTGTGGCACTCAGTGCGTTAAAATCACACCGTAGCGACGATGCAATGCATCGAAAATGTCCGCGTGTCATTGCTCCAAGTAATAGTGTAATAAGAAAAAAACTCCTTCACATAAATTTACAGCAATAATCAAATCTTACCATTTTGACACTTGTGGGCGTAGTAACGGGCCTTCATAGCATGCCTAGTCTCAACATGCAGTCGAGCTAGCTCGTGCAATACGTAGCACCGTTCTGACCGTCTGGTACTCATGGTTAAGGAACGTTCCAGGTTGCGAATACGAATTCTATGGAACGAACAAGATTAGACATGCCTACATACATGCTTAGTTAGGTACTGTAAAGAAGAATTCCTCCCTGTAAAAGCTCACATTTGTACCCACGAGCAGCTATTGTAATCCAATGACTAGGACGGAATATGGGTCGTTTGTCATATTTTTCCTGCCCTCTATAAAGAGGAGAAAAATAGTAGTAGTAGAATAATTATATTTTACGGTGTTGTTTCTACTTTTGTAAAGGGTAGGGGAAAAATAGTTTTCACAAGTTGCAACAGTATAGAAAGATAAATTACTTAAAGTCCCGAGGCGGCGCAGTCGGTCGCACGCGGAGCACGGAGTCGTGGCTGGGCTCACGAGACACTGACATACCGAGGAGAATAAATGCCCTGCGTTCGCGATCTGACTCGCTCATGCTATCACGGACACGCTTCTAAACAGAAAATCAAGAGATTTTTTATTTCTACGTGACTACGCGAAAAGGTTTATCATGCTTTCAAGTATAACACAAACTAATATTTTTCAAACGTACCTGATCTAGAAAAGCGTTTGCAACTATGAAATACAATTCTTGTAAGTATTTATCTTTTCCAGGTAATAAAGAAATTGGTTTTCTCGAGATTTGTTCCATTCCAAACTCAGCGCTTTCCAAGCATTTGTTAGTGTCACGTTCCTCGTAAAAAGCTTGTGCCGTTTGTATGAGGCGGCGTGCGTCGGTAGCGTGTTGAAGTTGCGTGTGCTTCATTTGCATTTTGCGTGCGTCTGAGAGTCTCGCTCTAGCGGCAGCTTCGGACGCACGGGCTGCGTACAAAGGTCGACGTTCACGAAGGACCTCCTAAATAATAATAAACAAAGTTAAAATAATTCATATTTTTTTTTGTATTTATACATAAATTAAAAAAAAAACTTTTAGCTTTGTTTTGAGAGAAAAATGCTTTTCTCTTTCACATTTATAAATTCTGTTATGTTACATGAAAATGTATCCTCTTTGTCATTATATGACAATCTAATTCAGTATTCGTTTTGACTGCATATTTATTAAAAGAAAAAGATTAAGGAACTACAGTACTGTTCAAAATGTTTCTGAAATAAGAACTCCCTAAAAAGATGAAAAAGGATTACAAGTAACTCCTTAATTCTGTTAAAGCGAGGTAATTATGTTGATCAAATTAGAGTTCAGTTTTACATTTCATGCTGCAAAGTGCCATAAATATTAATTTGGCTAACAATTTTTAAAACCATTCTCAACAAGGATAAGGTTAACGTTAAAAAGGTTATTTTATTAAATAGGTGGGTACTTGTCGTTTCTCGACATCGGCGAGAGCTTTATTTGCCAATTCCTGCAGTTTCGTCGATCCTTGTTTATTGGCCGAGACCAGACGTTCGTCCTTACTTAGAGCCGTTAAGAAATATTTGTCATGTGCCATTCGTTCCAAATATTTCGAAGCCATTAAACGGGAGATTTGTTCGGCTTTCTGTTTTTGCGCGCGAGATATATCCTGGACCTATAATATATGTCCCATATTATTTATGGTACTCCTCGTAAACCTGGTAGAAATAAGTAAACATTTATGCTTTGGCTAGCGATGTGAATTTTGAACAAAATCCTGGAATCAAAGTTATACGTGATTGAGACATATTATCATTAATTTTAAAATATTTTTGCAAAAGTTTTAAATCATTTATAAATTAGTCTGTAATAAAATGAGATAGTGAAATCATACATCATACTTTAGCTTAATATTTATAACTTAAAACGGTTCTAACTTTGAATATTTTCCAAAAAATGAATAGTCATCATCATTAAAATTCTAATATTTTACGATTCCCTTCTCTAGCTACGAAACATCCGGCGAATCGCTGACGGTCACTTGGGCCGTGAAGTCGAGCTAGCTCCTACATTTTTTTAACTTTGCTTATGAAACAATAAAAAAAACTTTTTTTTTGTTTCCATAATTCTTATATCTGTCATTTTGGTTGATATTAATTTAGTTAACCTGTAATGATCGCTGTGGCTGGATACGTGTCAAGTGAATTCTTTCACTGGGTGCATTTTTATCAATAGATCTTTTCTTGATATCGATGTTCCGTATCAAAGTAACAGCTGTTTCCAACACCGTGCTGGCTGTCTTCCCAGCACATTCCCGCACCTAAAACAATAGTGTAACAGTTGCAGGACTGCTAGATACAGGGCTGCTGTGTAGTCCACTACACGTAGTATACATAGTGGACCACATAGTAACCCTGTACCTATTCGAGTATTTAATAAATAAATTCGGGCTGCAATTTTAATAAACACTAGCAACCCGCCCCGGCTTCGCACGGGTAGCAGAGACATCTTCAACAATCATCATCATATTTCAATCAATTTACACAAAATCTTAACAAGTTATACACGTCTATTAGTGAAAACCGCATTATAATCCGTTCAGTAGTTTTTCAGTTTATCGCGAACAGACAGACGCGGTAGAGGACTTTGTTTTATAATATGTAGTGATATATATTGAATGGTAAGATCTATTAAGTGGTAGTACTTACTAAAAATCTTTCTTTCAAGAAAGTATTTGTCAATCAAAATTTAATGATTAATTCGTAAATTATTCGCGTGGAAATTTTGGTGAAATCTATCCAACGGGAACAGTACATTTTTTTTGGGATAAAAAGCCTTTATACTATTCCAGAGTATAATCTATCAGCTCTGTGCCATATTTCATCCAGACCCGTACAGCCATTTTTGCGTGAAAGAGTAACGAACATCCATACATCCTCACAACCTTTCGCCTTTATAATATTAATAAGATAATAAGCTCAATAGGTCATTATTCTATTTTTTTGTGATTTAAAACATATATTTTTTCTTTAAATTTACAATACATCACCGTCAAGATTTAAATTTAAATTAAAGTGTGAATGAGCCTATCGATGTCGAACAAAGTATTCTTAATTTGTAGGCATTCTATGCCTCAGTCAAATAATGTTATTAACATTTTTGTAGCATTGCGTCAAATTAAAAATCAATAATCAAAAAATGATTTATGATCTTAACTCGTACTGCAAAATACTCACATAATACTTAAGAAGTAAATTGAAATCGGGAATACGGGAATTAACGCAACCACGTAATAGATATTACATACCTTTGAATTGCCTGACGTTTCGACCATGGTGTACTGGCCGTGGTCACATGCTTACTGGCTTAGTGGTGCATTGTAATAGTCTAAAATTGTTTTTTATACACACAACCAACTATATTAGCACTTTTTGGCTAATTTAATCCCGACACATTGCCTAGACACCATTAGAGAAATGTCCCAATTATGCTCACTCCTTAATACCAGCCATTATGATTCTGAGACACCTTGCGAGCGAACCTCCATTAAAATTTACAACTCAATTATCAGGAGTGTAAACAAAAGCCTGAGTGCAAGCACTTATTTCCCGTGAAGCGCTGTAATATCCTCCCAGCCGTACATTGTATCGATTTATGAATGAGTTTGTGTTCACTAGCAGATAATTACTTTTTTGATTGATCGATTAGGCTCTATTTGTTATTGTAACTACACATTCGTTGTCAGTTGTATGCAACGTTATGTAGTTCATATTTGCAAAAAAATATTATGTACATTTATAAAGACTGTACTAGTGTTCCGTTTCGAAAACAGGAAGGGGTTATACAATATTTATACTAATATTATAAAGCTGAGGAGTTTGTTTGTTTACTTGAACCTGGTAATCCCAGGAACTACTATTTCGAATTGAAAAATTGTTTTTGTGTTGGATAGGCCATTTATCAAGGAAAGCTTTAAGCTATACAACATCACGCTATAACCAATAGGAGCGGAGCATCAATTAAAAATATTGCAAAAACGGGAAAAATTTACAAACGCGGACTAAATTGCGCGGGTTAGTTAGTAATTTATATTATACTAGCAGATCGTTGCAACTTCGTTCGCTTTATAAATTTTCACCGTTCTTGCAACATTTTTCATTGGTGCTCCGCTCCTATTGGCTGTAGCATGATGTTATATAGCCTATAGCCTTCCTCGATAAATCACCTATTTATAAATGGATAATTTTTCAATTCAAACCAGAAAGTTCTGAGATTAGCGCGTTCAACCAAATGAGTAAACTCTTCAGTTTTATAATATTAGTATAGATAATTTATTTCCTAGTCTCCGTAACTGTCAGGGTTACTCATGTAGGTCGAATATGTCCTGGAGTCTAAATAACTACATTTAGATGTCACCGTATAAGACAAAGACGATGCTTATAAGATGCCTCTAATTTATGAAGAAACTTATGGCGATCACTGCCTTGGATTAATTACGAACAGAAAAAAAATCGTCGTGGCTTGCGCCTGTGTACGTGGCATCTTTGTAGAACCCATGTTGAAATATAACGCGCAATGCAGTAAGCCCCATGAAATATTCATCTGCCATGTACCAAATTATCGTAAAAAATATAACAATGAAGTATCTAGGGGTTCGTGCCACGACGTAAATAAATAATAAATATCTGTCTATCCGCGTCGACTGTGCTCCCTCGAGGTCTGTGACACATATCAATGTCGGCTGCCCACTAGTGGTAATATTAGAAACCAGGACTTTAAAATAAAAAAAACTATAAAACAGGTATACAGGTAATATATTAAATTATAAAACAGGTACTTTTGATTGATAATATAATTGTTACTTTTATTATGTACTAACTGACCCGACAGACGTTGTCCTGTCGATTTTCTATAAATTTGCTTTTGAACGTTTTCATTCCATACAAAAAAGCACTTTAATTTCTGCTTCTTTTTTGATAACTTTTCGGGATTTATTTTCCGATGACTAATTCTCTAAAACCTACTTCGTATTATGTAGCACAGCTATTTTAACACCAAATTTAGGAAAATGCGTCTCGCCATTCTCAAGTGATGCGAATACATTTCATTCTTATTTAAATAGAAGGTGATGTAAAATATAGTTATTTATATTAAAAATGACTATAAATATCATTGCTTAATCCACTAATATTAAAATTATTGACACTAGAAAAAGTTTCAATAAATGAATAGCGACTTAGCATTGCAAATAATGAAACGTACATTGTTCTCGACGTGAGTCGTTTCATATTACGTCCGTTTTATACTAAAGACTAAAGTAACTTATACTCGTACACAAACTCTACACAACTGAACGCCTGTACCACTAGTACTTGAACTTTCTTCCAGTCCCCCTCGACCTATTTTTTAATAAGTCTTAAAAAATATATTAAACCACATTGGCCTTTATTAAACATTTTAAATACTCGCATAGACAAATAGCTTGCATGTACACGTAACGTACACATTAATTTAAAATTTTAGCGACTTGCCTAAGTTTTTTAATATATTTCCGAAATTTCTGCATATATTATGTTAAAGAAGTGACGAAGGCGGAACAGTATTAAAGAAGTACTTCATTAAAACTCTATATAGTCCGCACTTAAAGATAGCAAAGTCCTTAAGAACACCGAACAATTTTGTTACTTAACAGACGTCACGTGTGTACATGGTAGATTGCAGCTGTTGAGCTGTGGTATTTTGAACATGGAATGGACCAAATGTACAATCATAGAACAGTTCAAAAAACACTTCAAAGCCCTAAAAAACAGTGAAATTAACAAGTCAGCGACCGCGGAGCATTTGCTGCAGTCAGGACCACACCACTGGATTGAACTACACAAAACACAGGTCCTCTTCACTGACCGTCAATATTGCTCCAGAATAGTAGAAGTAGTTAAAATCAAAAATAAAAAAATAACCAAGAAAATAGTACTGCTTATCCACATCTTAGAATCCGTCAGCGAATACACACTAGAGAGCAGTCAACAAACGTCGTAAGTGTAGTGTGTTGAAGTACCGACAGTAGGTACAAAAAAGTAAAAATAATGAAGACCAAGTACGGGTAGTTACCGAAACTCACACTTCACGGAGGCGTCACTTAAGTCTCAAAAGTCCACACGTGACCACGATTGGTACAATTTGATCCAAACGTTTAGTAACCAAAAAATTTTATATGTAAAACAACAAAATGATTGGCTTGAAAGTCGAAAGTGCCGCCTGTTCTATCGGTTGACAAAGGTGCTCCCCGGACATGGCTGCTTTTTTTTGTATTTATTTTAAGACTATTCCTAAGCTGTCAATTAACGCCAGTCATCACTATCACAAGTACATATTGTACCTTAACAATATAAAAATTATCGAATTATCTTTTTCATAGTAGTTCTGGTTTTCAACATAGCTTTGGGACTAAGTAATACACATTATGTGTTACATGCACCGTAAAATGTCTACATATTAAATTGTAAAAGTAAATGTTCTTATTACAATTATAACTGAAAAACAGTTAAAAAATGTAAACTCATATAGTATTATGCTCGCTTAACTACTAGTATAATTGTACAGAAAGCGATAACATAATTGCTCAAATACCGTTTCCTCGGCGCATCTGGCGCATTCAGCAAAATCTGGTGGAAATCTTCTCAGTCGTTTACCTCGGTGCGAGAGAACTAACGCCCGCTCAAAGGCACTCTGTTCGTATTCCGTTTGCGCTCTAATTTGTAACGCTTTGCAATTTTGAGGTTCTAATTCTGTAAATAACAAAATCTTTTAATGTTTCTTTTTTAAAGATAACCTTCTTCTTCGCTTTAGTTTTATTACCGTCAAGTATTCTTTTAGTACAGTCTGTTTTTATAATCCACACCTGTAACCTCACTGGCAAATGAAACGTGGGACATCGACCGACTACATGAAATAACGACCTGGTGAAAGAGGCAGGGAGACGCTGAATTAGGACAGCAGAAATTCACCCATGGTGGCAATCATATGGCGAGGTCAATGTTCGGCACTAGATTTTTTAATTCGGTAATATTTGATATAATATGACTTACTCTGTCCTAAAATAATGATTTTTGGAGGTGTGTTTAAGGTGTGCTGTAGATTTTTAAAAATGTTTTTCTATATTTTAGTATTAACATGTATACTTTGCAGTTAAAGTTAGGTTCCCGGTTCACTGTTATTGGAGAAGCCCCATCAACGCGAATAAGAAAGGAAGGACTCGAAGAAGGTGCTATATCTCTACTGATAGATTCGAGTGAATCTTTACCCCCACGGGTCATCACTTCACCGGGGCCAAACTGCGAAGTGATATGTCGGACTCGAATCGACTAAAACCACACAGTGTTCCGTCACCGGGTTTTATAGCCGGGCCTCAGGTATACCCTAGAAAGGAAATCCCTGTGAACCCCGGCAGAATTGGCCGCCTGCTAAACCAGGCGATCCCTCTATGAGGTGCAGATGGTTCTATCCCCTCTGGCACCTGGTGCGTCTTCTGCGGGACGGAAGAGTACTTGTTCTCTCCCATTCCCTCGCCGCCGCTTCTTTGACATCCATTACTACCTCACAGAATGAGGCGGCGGAATCCCACGCACTCTCGCTCTGGACCATGGACGTAATCATGGTCTCCAGCGAGAGACTACCCACACCGATGGCCGCCGTGAGGTCAGCACGCTGCTGCGCAATTTAAGTATTCTTGCTAGTGTAGTGCAGACGATAGGCTGTGAGACTCCTTGAGATGTTTTTTTTTAAACAGCTATTTAAGGAGATCGTGCACAAATAATGATTGAGATATCTAGGAATGAGATTTAAGATTGCAGCCCTACCGATACCTAATACTCATACCCATACATTGTAGCAGTCAGAAAATTTATAAATAATGTAAAAGAATCATTAAATGAAACTAAATGCTCATTTTCTACTTATAATTTTCTACTTAATTGCTAATGGTACTGTCCAAACATAGCTTACCTGCTGCATGCGCTGCATCTTCCAAAGCACCTTTATAGTGTGTAGCTTTTATTCGCGCTAAACTACGACCGAGCAACGAGCGGACGTCTGAACTCTGGGAATTAATTATTATTTTAGTTGCGAGTTTACAATCTTCGTAATTAAGAGCAATTGTTTTTTATAATTATGATTTACATATCACAAAGTACTATACTTAAGATAGGCAAACAAATTTAAATGCTCGACATCGCGCAAGAGTAATTATGAACTCATCAAACTTAAATAATAGGTTTTTTTTTTATAATACATAGGCTATATTATTTACAACAAATCACTTGATGTATATTCGTAAAAAAATATTTTAAGATTATTACACTATCTATTTAAAACAGGTAAATTAACTATTCTATTACTGACAAGGAGTACCTATTCATGCCAAATATTTATGACAACCGAATGTTATATGACGACCAAAGTGCTATACCTAAATTCACACCCAACTGACAGTTATATATATTATAAAATACGATAAAACTAACCAATTTGCACTAATGCCTTTTTATAACAAGTTTCTTTATTAATTGAAGCATTAGCCGGCAGAGTACTAGTTTATTTTAAGCCCATTTATTTACTTATACTTCAAATGACGAGTTATTCGAAATATGCGATTTCAATTTCTGCAGTTTATCTCAAATTAATGTTACGTGAGAAACTCGTATTTAAAATAATCAAACATTTTAAAAGAAAGACTAAAATGTCGTTGAGGTTTACATTGATTTCTTTTTTGGAACTTATATACAATTCTAATTAATTTTACACAAAATGGGTTTTTATACTTCAAAGGATGGACATAGGAAAACGTAAAGTGAAACTCAAATGAAAATAATTACAATGTGATGAGAAAAGGGATATTACGGGACACCTGGATATAAATTACAAACGAAAAAAATACACTTACACTGCATACACATTTTGAACTTATTGATACTTACATTCCATCGTAAAGCTTCATTGTAAGCAAGGATAGCTTTCTCGAACTGTTCCAAACGCTGTAGGTAGTTGCTGCAGGAAAAGAAAAGAGATATAATGAACATTCATTTTTTTCTATCTATCGGGGAAACGAGCATATAGGTCACCCGATTGTAAGTAACTAACGCGGCCCATGGGCACCTGCAACTCAAGAGTCTCAAGCGCGTTGCCGGGCTTTAAGGTAGGAGTAGAGGAACATTACATTATCTCCCCGAATGAGCCAAAAACAAAGTATAAGAGACAGACGAGGTGATGAAAATAGTTATCAATAGAGCACAGCTGTAATTATGACATGACGTACCTTTGAAACAATATATATATTTAAGCTAGACTTCAAGATTTTTCTGACTTCCTGTCAAAAACTAAACTATATCTAACTGCCTGAATGACTGCCTGTCCTAGATTCGATTTTGACTTCGTTGATTACCAAAACAAGAATACTAGATGGCTATCTCGATGTTTGGAATCGTGCTCGATACATGGATTTCCATGGTTTCAGGTTTTCCGTTTATCCATCGTACAACGACCTAGTCACGAGTCACCAATCTTTGTTTAGACTCACCCTCTCTCGCGAAAAACGTTTACAGCGTTACATATAGGTCTCTCTTCTAGCACAAATTTTCTCCTCATCTTTTTCACAATCCGTTTGGTTAGTTTGAAATTGATATAACTGTATAGATACAAAGATGTTTGTTGCTACGTTACTATGTTCATACATTAATCTAGGTAACCGAGATTTTGTGAATTAATAAGAGTTTCGACGAAAATGGAATGGAAAATGGAAAAAAAAGGAAAATCATAATTTTTAGTAAAAAAATTACATTAACACCGGATTTTACGAGCTTTATTTCATTTCAGTGTGTTCTAAAGACAAAACAGTCTATGGACCAATATTCGAGGTTTTGGGTTCCGTTCCTCAAGAGGAAAAAAATAACCCTTATAGGACCACTTTTTGTTCTTTTGTTGTTCGTCTGTCTGTCTATCTGTTTTCCTCGGGAATGCGTAGAGGAAAAAATTAAATCAACATGAAACTAACATTCAATACTTTTGTCTGCGGTCCCTTGACGCTGTTAAAAAATCAAGTTCCTGAATTAACTCAATAAAAAAACGGCCAACCATAAAAGCCTAGGTATAAATTTAACTAATTTGAACATTTCGCAGATAAATCAAAACCAAAAAATAGGGTACCTAGAAACATGAACTTTGGCAATAAGCAAGGTCTCACAGCACGAGTAAAGGAAAAAATCCGAAAGTAGTTAATTTGTTGTTATATCACAAAAAAGTTGTAATTACAAACTTATATTTTACGGTTGGAAAATTTACTGTGACATCGCAACGATCGACAACGCTTAGATTTGTAGTTATCAAGAGTTTAATGAATCATGGTCCTACCTACAATTTTAAATCATTAAGAGTTATTTGCTCACACCCATTTGACTAGTAGAATAAATTAAGGGACAATCCAGTCTCACTCTGAGAAGAAACTAATTTATGAGGTAACGATGATACAAGAAAACAATGGATAAGATTTATGAAATCCTTTAGTCACCACCTGAGGATTATTTAGCTTGCAGAAATGTCTCATTTGAGTATTTAGAAAAAAAATTCACTCATGCGATATTTACTTAGTAAGATGTATATTGCTACAAAAACTAGTTGACATCTGATTCTCTAATAGTAAAACAATGAAAATTCAACTATGAAAATTAAAAATGTTTTTAGAACTTTTATTCTGATTTACTTTAAAGCCTTAATTTACTTTTACTTAGATAAAATATTATTTTATTAAGAAATTTGAAAAAGATTTAGGAATAATGTTTCACTGTGTCTTATTTTTCTTTCAAAGCAAACAATAAAGCAAAACCAATTTTAATGGTAAATCGTATTTATACACTTATTTAGTTACTTATTTATATACTTTTGTCGCGGCTTCGCTTGCATCAAAACTTATGTCTATATCCCTGAGGAACTCTCTTTTCTGGATGAAACATGCCCTTTTCTGCATGATATGATCGGTTGAGTAGTTAGGGCGTAAAACGTTAAAAAAACACTCACATTCGAATTTATTATTTTATTAGTACGTAGTAGTAATAGTTTAGTAAGGAATATTAAGGATAGTAAGGATAAAGATTCTCTTTTAAAATAATATTATCTGTCTCAAAAGTGCTTCGTAAATATTTTTTAATTTAAAGTAGAGATAAAGTGTTAAGCTTATTTGGTTCAGGTGTCGGATTTGCGTTCAAGATATTTTGTGTTCATCCTTTTTATATGAGGGTTAACAATAATACTTTACCCCACATTACTACTCTAGCAGTTTGTGTTTTTATATAGCAATCTTATCAGCTCATGTTCTTCCAAAACAACTGTTATCAGTACAGTCTTATAAAACACAATGCAGCTATCTGCATCACAATATTAGTGCCTCTAAAAACAAGGGACGAAAGGATTATGTAATTGCAAAAGATATTTTCCTTGACACAAAATTATAGTATAGATCGAGTCGTCGATCGTTGAGTAAATAAAAAAATTGTAGATTATTGTAGCGCAAAATTTGTTACCACGATTAAGTCCCACTTAATACATCTCATAAATATATTACGTACATTTTTTCAAATATTGCCCCGACCGAGCGTGTTATGTTCTATTAGAGTTTTGAAAGTATGTATGAAATAGAAAGAAAATAATCTTACAAACGTGATCAAAACCAAGCACTTTCTCTTACTATAAAAGTCACTAGGTTGAGTGCAACTAACGACTTCCATAATAGTTTCGCTCGAGTTTATAGCTACTACTGACCACAGTTATTCAAGACAGTAACTCGTTTCCCACCTATTATGATCCTATGATGGCAACCGATCAACATTTTAGCACAATCAGCTCAGTTTTCAATGAAAAAACCCGCCTATTATGTAAAATCCCGCAATAGAATAAGCTTAAAAGCAATATTTCATTACCCGAATTCAGAGCAAAAGAAAAATTACCATCTCACTTGCTTGACTTCTCAAATAAAATTTGAGAAACCAAGCATGAGACCTAAATATATTCTCTGTATGAATACTTATTTGAATGATGATAGTAAAGAAAACAGAACGAACAAAATTATGTTATGAAAGATCAAACAATTAAAGTTTGATTTGATGTCGGAGTCAGTGGAGCGTTGTTGTTGAGTCATTATTTATTCATTCAATACTCGTATTTTGATTTTGTTAGCAAATAACAAAATATTTGTTCTATTAAATGCCTTCTGATATCAATAACAAAAATTAGTGAGCGACATAGTCATAATTGTGGCTAAGCTCCGTAAATAAAGATTAAAAAAAAAAATAACAAAAATGCGCAAGGTATTAGAACGATAATATTGAGAATGTCATTTTTTTATTTAACATTTTTGGTGTAATCAAATACTACGTGTTTTGTATATTTTTAGTGTTAAATCTTACTACCGATTCCCACTTGAAATCATACGTTATTACGCTAATTATATACTAAATATATGTATTTATTTATATTTCGATATTTCCCTATTCTTTTATAAAATTATAAGGTTACATTTAATTTCGTATCTCGAGTAATCTTTACTTCTGAAGTTTGACAAAATTTGATTTGATTTTGTATTTGAATATAAAGTGGACCAAAAATTTGATGACGAAAATTTTTATTTGAAGGAAAACGAATAGAATTTAATATTTCTTCATATTTCGTTATCCAGTCAAAAGAAAGTGTATTTTCCTTAGGTTGATCATTATAACAATTGTAAATTAAAAAGGTTTGTTTCATATTGAGTCTGCTTTCATAAACTCATCTGCGCTACGTGGGAACTCCATGCTCTTTCAGATACTTTAATCCATAATAAGGTTAAGTTAAGGACTAAAGTTATTAAATCCTTACCACTTATATAATAATGTATATTTTTAAACACCATTACAAAAAAAAACCCTTTAAATTTTTTTTTATTTTCATCAGTTTGCTTTTAAATTTGAAGTGTAATACCAACATTAGCATATATCATTTTCCGTGAAAAATATATCTATAAAAGACTTTTACAAACTGTGGTTGGGAACGTCTAGAATACTGATAAACAGGCATTCGGTTCTCAGCTAATGTGATATGTAATAAAAATATGGTTTTAATACTTTGGCCGCACGGCAACGAGTCACAGTTATTACCAAAACTTACACGTGCATTAATTAAAAATACCAGTACAGCGTAATAAAGTACATAAATGTTTTAACATTGAGGACTTTTTGCAATTCCATTTTTACCATTCGCTTATTTCAAATTTAACAATAACTTATAGTTAACATGGGAACACCCAAATACTCCGAAATATTTAATTCCGAATTTCGATGTTCCGATTTTCAAATGTCCGAATTTCATAACACCTAAGAATCATAATGTCTATTATTAAAAATCAAGAATTTTATTTTACCGAAAGTCGATATTGCGATTTGTTAGTTTTCCGATTTTCATACGTTCGAAGAATCAAATTCTCGGAAGGTTCTCGGTCCGAAAAACTACATTCCGATTTTCAATACTTTGAATAAACTAAACCGTCAACATGTTGTGCCAAAAAATTTAGTAACAGAAACGAATCGCTGCAAAACCGACTTCACGCAGTCTTGTCTGCCCTACCCTAGAGTGTAATTTAAGCCCGCGTAGGCGCGGAGGGGTGGGGCGGCCCGCGAGCTGAGGAGCAGGTGGTTTCAAGGCCCGCCGCCGCGGCTGAGGCTGGCCGGCGAAGCCGGCCTGTAAGCCGAAGGTGCGGTGGTGAGCCTTGAAACCATCTGCGACGATAAGCTCGCGTGGGGCCGCCCAAACCCAGCAGCGCCGGAGCCGTGACAGAAACAATGCTTGCTGCATGCATGCCTGCTTGAATGCTGCATGCCTGCTTGCATGTTGCATGCCTGCTTGCATGCTGCATGCCTGCTTGCATGCTGCATGCCTACTTGCATGCTGCATGCCTGCATCATTTGTCTGTGAATCATTTGGGTTATGTTAAAATTATACCAGGAAAATAGGAAAACAAAAGATTTTTATTCAAAAGTAAACAATCATAGTTTTAAATGAGAACCAATACACTTTAAAAAATGTACTTCATCATATAGTTTTTTCTTTAAAATTATTTTATTTATCCTTTCTTCTTTTGCTATATACTTTCTTCGTTTCGGTTTTGTTGGCCCACCATTTAATATTTTTTCGATTTCACTTAAATTTATTTTACTTTCTTTAATTAATTCGTTGACAATATTATAAAATCCTGAGTTTTTTTTCCCGATAATTACATTTATATGATGATGCCAAGATTCGGCGTGATTTTGGGTTCGTGGTAAATTTTTTTCATATAGTTCTTGAACATTCCAAAACTTTGGGCCAAATGTAGGGGGTATTTAATAAACATTAATAAACATAATATTATACTTCTCTCTGACGAGCAATTATGTGTTTATTTGTCTTGCTATTTAGTTTTACAAGGCGTTTTTATTTCGGAATTGCATTAATCGGTATTTTAAATAATCGGTATTCGTATTTTTGATGTTTCGAATTATCATTAAGTCGGACTTTTTATTATTCGATCTATTGAAATTCGGTATTTTTAAAATAGTAATTATAAACGTTAGGAATATTAAAATGTAGGATTTATAAAAATAGGAGTAATGATAAGTCGGAGTTCTTATATTCGGAATTTTGAACCATTCGGAATTATGAATATCGGTATTTTGAAATTCGTGTTTGTGACTTTCGGAATAAAGTTTTTCGTATTTATGTAGTGTACCCAGTTAACATAATATTATAGTTTGGTAAAACTAAAAAAAATCCGGACAAGTGCGAGTCTGACTCGCGCACCGAGGGTTCCGTGAGCAAACAAACTAGTATACGTCCACCTCGGGAATCAATTCTTAAAGACTTTTGCCCTTTTCTTTTGTCTTTTTTGAAAGACAAACTTAACTTTGCGTTTGCGATGTACGACAAAGTGAACAATCCAACCGCAAAATATAAGTTTGTAATCACATTTTTTTTTATGTGATATAACAATAAATTAACGAATTTCAGATTTGTTCCTTCACTTGTGCTGTCAGACCTTGCTTCTTACCAAATTTCATGATTCTAGGTAAATGGGAAGTACTCTATAGGTTTTCGACCCAAAACCAGTAGGGTACTTCCGGTTGACCTAGAATTGTCAATTTTAGTTAAAACAAGGTCTTATAACACAAATAAAGGGAAAATTCTGAAAAATAAAAAAAGTTGAAAATTAAGGTAAATTTTGGTACTTATAAGTTTTCGCGAAAATCTAAATTTGCCCATATCATTTTATCGTGTTGACTCAGGATCTTGATTTTTAAACATCTAATAGGGACTATAGACTTCAGTATGTGATATAAATTTCAACTTGCTAGGTCCACCCGTTCCTGAGAAAATCGGAGGTCACACGGACATACAGACAAGAAAGTGATCTTATAAGGGTTCCTTTTTTTACCTTCTGAGGTACAGAACCCTAAAAACAAAGATAAAAAAGAAAAATAAAAAAGATGTCCATTACTCACCTCCGCGCTTTGTCATCAGACCATCCTTATCAAGACCAATCTGTTGGAATCGTCAAAATGAGTCATGTGAGCCCAAAGTCGAGTGGTTTACCAGTAGCCACTGGAGAGTTCCACTAACCACCTCGTGACCACATCATCAGATCAGCTCCAAGATGTCAAACTATAGTATTGTCACCCCAACTACGTATACATACAAAGTTTCATTTTGATACGACAATTAGAAGTAGGTTAAAATTTACTTTCAAGATTTCTTTACATAGCTAGTTCTTTTTTTTTTCATTTTTTTTTAAAGACCACTCCCGCATTAGGAATTACTCCTGTGTCGCGGGGGACTTTACAAACATAGAAACAACGGACACAAGCAAGCTTATAGTTAGTACTTAGTTAAAGTTAATAAAATCGTTGTAAAAAATCATTGAGTGGGAGTAAATAATACTCTGCCACATTTAATCTTTCCTTCATTCAGATTTTGACACACTTCCAAACAAAAACAACCCTTAAAATATAGTCTATACTTGATACATTTAACAATAACACGCAGTTTACCTTATTACGTTTACTTAGGCTAAAGCGTCCCCGCACCATGATAACATATTACCCAGTTTGAGGTATTTTGTAACACATAAATTTTCGCAGTAACTTTTCAGTACAGAACGCACCTGGGTATTGTTAGCAGGTAGTATGCGGTTATTGGTTTGATAAATGTACATATGTCGGCTATCGCGTAATCAACTTTTTACTAGTGTGTTTGGCTGTTGTTCTATGCGGTGGGGTTTGTTTTCAGTTTCGTTAAATTAATATTGTTGTTTATCAATGTCTAGCTGAAAATTGATGGTTAGTAACAATTTTTTTTTAGTAACGAGATTTCAGGTCGATTTTGTGTCAATTTTCTCAGTAAAATTTTTTATACATATATTTTTTTTTAGTTTTTAAAAAGACAACTCATGCATTAGGAATAGACTCGGGAAAACTATGAGTGGATCACACAAATTTTTGTCCCGTGTGGGATTTGAACCCACAACACTCGACGCGACGTAGTGGCGAAGTGAACATCCGTGCGCTCTCCCGCCATCCATAACTCAAACACAAATTAATTCAAATTCAATGTACTTATTTCATGCAATTAACACACACAGAGTCACCGCAACAATGGGTTGCTTTGTCAAATGTAAAATTATAAACTTAAAAACAGATAAAACCGAATCTGCCTCTGTCGATTTATAACCGCCCGTTTCCATAGTTGAACCTTGCGAGAAGAAAGACTCGATTCCAGAAGCAGCTGGTGCCAACTGGATCCTCTTGGCTCTGTGCAAAGACGAGCTTTGAAGATTATTGATGATCACAAACTCACAAGACGCGTTGAACCGCTAAGTGCCATATATCTGTGTTTTACCGCCTTAACAATTGTTGTTGAACAGTTGGTGTAATTTTTTTTGATATACTTATCCGTGGCTACTGATCTGGTAGAGATCGCTATTTTATATGATATCTGTTAAATTCTATGTTATTAATGGTGTACAATAAAGAATATTCTATTTATCTACCTATCTACTTTTTACCATACCACTAATCGGCTTGGCGTTGAACCTTATTCTTTTACTTTAAAACCAAAGAGGTTGCGTATTGTGAGGTTCGTAAGGATTTTTTTCCGTAAACGCTCAAAATTTCGCACAAAAAAAAGGCATTGAAAGATTTTTGCAGGTTCGGTAACGTGGGCCTAACACTCGTGGTTTTGCAAACGTCAATAACCACTTATCGTTATGCAGGCCGTGTGTATGTATGCCACATTAATGGTGTAAAAAGTTAATGTATATACGTTATTCCAATATTGTGTCATCAGAACAATAGAAAGAATAAGACCCGTTATTCAAAAAAAAAAGGTCTCGATTATTCAAAAAGTTATAGAATTGTTACTTAACTAATTTTTTTCCAATCTTTGTTATTACAAATATCGACATACAAGTTTAAATATTTGACCTAGAGTTATTTTACTTCTTGGAGCCCTTCTTATTTAGATACTTAATAAGATCATGCGATAAAAGTTTATTCAAGTTTTATATTTTGTTTATTACAGCTTTTTAAAGTTAACAAAAATTTAAATATTCACCAATGTTGTTAACTTTAAAACATTATAGTAAACAAAACAGTAAACTTAACAAGCAAGCGCAAGCGTTATGAGTGTTATTGATGAAAATATGGTTTGTTACATTACTCTCTAGACTCCTAACATCTACTATAAAAAAGGTATCAAATATTGTATAAAAGACTAAACAAATCAGTTAATTTCAAGAATTAGATCCAGGTATTACCCGAGCTTAAGGATACGAAAACAATATAAAACTACTAAATCCGTATCAGAAAGTTTGTTAAACTGCAAATATTACTGCGTAGTTTTTGATACCCTTAGCTAGCCTTAACTGAAGTATTTGTGGCTAGCTTGTGTAATTTGTTACAGAACTTTGTTTCTGTTAGAAATATATTATGAAAAGTGTACCTATGTATTTATGATGTAAGTTTTCTAAATCTTGAATTTACTTTTATATGACAATCAAAGAGAAAAGTTTAAAGTACTAGAAAATGTATTTTTATATCTTAGGTATTTTAAAGTTGGAGTACCAATCTCACGGTATTTATATTGCATGTAAATTCATGACTAAAATATAAAAAAAAAAAGATTAGACCGAGACTTGAAAATAATTGGCATCATTATTATTGCAATCTATTTAGGAAACTTGAAAACAATGAAATATGGAATGGAAGAACAATTTAATCACAACAAACAAATTTACATTTTTAATTACTGTATCATATTATCTTTGAAAAATACTTTGAAGTAGAATCTTGTAGGCTACGGTTCTTGTAGGTAAAGCCACAATTTCTTAACTTCTTACTGTCTGGAACATGAGATAGTTGGATAACCAGGTATAACTTGTAAACTAAAAAAAATTGGTCTGAAATATATAAATTTTAGTTTTGTAAACACCGATATCAAATGGGTTTCTGGAATAATGTACCCCGTAGCAAGAAAAATCTTCAGGTAACATGAACAACTGCGAATTTAAATTTATATGTAATTATAACTATACATATAATATTCCAAATAAATCGCTACTGAGAGCGGTTTTGGCAGGGTATTATTATATAAATACACACATCATCATTAAGCTCATTAGTGTATTTAAATCACCCCGATTATATATTTTCTCATTAAATCTTCTATAATATCGAACATGAAATCGCACAATTGTAGTGCGATTGCAGATTGAGATGTTAACAACGTTTATTTTTCATACTGCTAGCTGCAACAAGCCCCGCAAAATAATATTTCTAAACTCCGGAAGCTGTTTTGTGCACATTGAAATGTAGCTTAACCAGTTCATATTCTAAACAATAAGAAATAATAAATATGCCGGATACGTGGTACAATTTTATCTTATTTTTCTTTTACCCGTTCTTTGCAATCGCTGTATTATAAAAGGAACTGAAAGTATTGCAACAGTCTCATGGCACAAAGGGTTTTGCAGAATTGTTAGTGTTATTTTTCTCTACATAGACATTCCTTAATTGTATTCTCTCGTATATGAAAAAAATATTTGCATACTAGTTTTTGACCGCAACTTCGTCCGCGTAGTGGCGGACATCCAGGGTTGCAAGTAAGGACAACTTATTTTATACCGCCGAGTGTCAGAAATTATACAAAATCGTAGTGTAATACTGACACGTGTAGTGCAACACTCATTTTGTAAATAATATATTATTTAGAAAATGAGTGTTGTACAACTACAGTACGTCACTCTTTGGGGATTTCAACAAAAGGTGTTTTAACTTTTACGTATAAGGATTCAACTGTTTATCATAATTTTTTTTAAGTATCTCTTCTCTATGTGTATGTACGTACTTATTACGCTAGAACATCAGTAATGACATTGTATCCAATTACACAATGCAATCTACCATACAAACAGGATACAAAAGAAAACCGAATTATACGGATTTTGTATCTAATTATACAATGTGGCAGCCCTGCGGACATCAGACATCGTAGAGTGTAGGTAATCAAATTTAGGGTACCCCAGAGGCTCCGGCCATCAGAACCGGTGACGGAACACTGTGTGGTTTTAGTTGGATCGAGTCCGACCTTGTTGTTTGGCCCCGCTGAGGTGATGACCCGTGGGGGTTAGATAGTAATTGAGGAGGGAAAACCCACCAGTCACTTTCGGTTTGTAGACCAAAACGATGACCACAGCTAGAATAAACCTCAACGAATTGCCATAGACATATTTTACATTGCTGCCGAATATTCCCGAGGACGCCCCGCGGCCCCGTTTAGAGGCGAAACACTGGTGGAACTATTACTACATGCAAGCGTAAGATTGCAATTTAAAGCATAAGGCTTTGGAGATACTTGCAACGCCTGGTAAGTATATCTCACTGTAGAAGGTGTTCGGTTTGGGTTCCCTGTCTATGGCAATTCGTTGAGGCTAATGTCCGTAAAGGTGTTTCTCTCTCCGGAAATACCTACATGAGCGTCAAATTGAGAAAATTCCATTTTTTGAGTTGGGTAAGTTTCTTACAAACTTTCACCCCCTATTTTAACCCTTTAAGGGATAAACTTCTGAAAAAAACGTGACACAGTAAACTTTTGTTTCTAACCATATTTTTAGCTCATATTTTTTACATTTCTAACTTCAAAAATGACAAAGTTTCATGCATATTTCCATACCCTTTTTTTTTTTTTTTTTTTTGTACGGCGGCAAAGCCAGCACGTGGAGCCTCCAGCCGGGACGACCAACGAGCCATCGTGGCTCGGCGAGCGGCTTCACGCCATTCGTTTATCTCTTCGGGCGGGGGCCGACTGCCGCTTCCCGCCCGGAACTCAGCCGCCCGCCGATAAACTTCGGCGAGCACTTCCGCCTCCAAATCCCACGGGGGAGTCCCGGCCAACGCGCACGCCGCCTCCGTTGACACGGTACGGTATCCGCGTATGGCTCTAACCGCCATAACCCTCTGAGGGCGCCAGAGGCGCGCCCTATTCTGGGCGGTCAGAGCCTCGGCCCACACCGTACAGTGCCATTGACCGGACAACCCCCGTGTACAGCCGTCTCGTTGCAACGCTGGGTCCACCCAAGTTAGGCAAAAGTCGTCCCAGGGCGGACGCAGCGCCAACCAGTCTTGGAGCAAGCTGCCGGAAGTGCTCGTCGAAGCGCCACCTCCCGTCGAGGATCAGGCCCAGATATTTAATATGGGCCTGAACCGGTACGAGGACCGAGTTGACAACGATAGAGGCGCCAGGGGGTGGACTACGACGGGGCCCATGAAATAAAAGGGCCTCCGTCTTATCCAGGGCCACCGGCAAGCCCAGCGCCTCAATGCGATCGACCACCAGAGAGACTCCACTGGTGGCCAAGCGCGCCGCCTCCTGAAAGTTCACCCCCCGGGCTGTAACCAAAGTGTCGTCAGCGTAACAGATTACGCCCAGCCCGGGGGGGAAGTCACCGCGAAGGGCCCAGTCGTACCCCATGTTCCACAGGAGTGGTCCAAGAACAGACCCCTGTGGAACACCGTACGACATGGGCCGACGTCTCAATTTTTCATCTCGGTCCTCGTACATGACGGTACGCTCCTCTAGATAGTCTGCCACCAGCCGCCTCAGGTACCCTGGCACCCCGTGATAATGGAGTGCTTCCCTGATGCAGCTGAATGGCAGACTATTGAATGCGTGGGCGATGTCCAACGACACCGCCAACAGCACGCCGCCATGGCTCACTACCTCTTCGGTCACGGCTCTCAGGCGCAACAAAGCACCGATCGTCGAACGCCCTGCTCGAAAACCGAATTGAGCGTCCGACAGATCAGGGCCAACCTCGGAAAGGTGCCGGACGATGCGGGCAGAGAGGACTCTCTCAAACAATTTACCCGCCTCGTCCAGCAACACGATGGGCCGTAGGCCGCGACCGAGTCGGTAGGCCGTCCCGGCTTCGTTAAAAGGACCAGCTTCCCGCTCTTCCAGCAGTCAGGAAAGTGTCCGGACGCCAGGCTAGCGTCGAACACCCCCCTGAGGTGGTCCGACATGTGGTCAAGGGCCAGGGCCAAAACTCGGGCAGGGATCCCGTCTGGCTCAGGGGCGGTGTTCTTGGAACGGATCCGTAGAACAGCCGCCCCTATCTCCGCCTCTGTTACGGGTGGAACATCCTCATTTGCAACCTCTCCGTTGTCTCCGGCCAAGGGGGCCATCGACGGGGGCGTGTGCTCCACCCGTTGCGGGAAAAGGCCCTCAACCACTTCCTGCAGGAAGCTGGGCTGAAGAGTCTCCGTAAGGGGGGGGGGGGGGCCGACGTGCGGAGCTTTTGTTGCGCCGCACGGTATGGGCGACCCCAGGGGTCACGATCGAGACCCTCCAGCATCTCCTTTCTTTTCGCTTCTTTGGCGCGGCTTATAGCCAGCTTCAGAGTCCTCCGTGATTCGCGGTATTCCTCGTAAAGCTGGTCCTCTTCCCCGTGATTGCGGCGACGCCGCCGGCTGTGGGAGTAGGACCTCCGGGCACGAATGCAGGCCACACGGAGGTCCGCTGACTCTTGGGACCACCAATAGACCCCTTCCTCGGAGGACGACGATTTCGAATTCGAGGCATGGCTGCATCGCATACCTGCGTAATTAAATCGCGAAAGTGGCCAGCCCCAACGTCTACCTCCTCAGTTGGAGGTGGATTAGGAGATAGCCAAGACTGAACAATGGCCTCCTCCTCTAGACGGTCCCTATTTAGTTTTCCCACAGCCCATCGCGGAAATCGGGGAGATCGCCGCGCCCTGTGACCCCTGCTGGGGTCCTGGGATCGGGAGAGCTCGAATCGGATGTAGAGGTGATCCGAGAGCGTCTCAACCTCTTCCAGGACACAGCAGTCCCTTACTCGTGCGGCGAGAGCAGGGGTAGCGAACGAAAGGTCCACTATCGACCCCCCCTGCTGTCGCACGCACGTGTTGGCAGAGCCTCTGTTGAGGAGACAGAGGCCCACCGATGCTGCCCACTCTTCCACCGCCTCGCCACGGACATCCGTCCTGGGGGACCCCCACGCAGTAGACTTTGCGTTGAAGTCCCCGAGCACGAGCGTGTGCCCAGACGACTGACGCCGCATCGAGGTCTCCAGGTTGTTCAGAAAGACCTCGAAATCAGCCAGACTCCGGTTGGTGGAGAAATAAACTCCGTAGAATGTGACTCCCCCCCATTCAGCGGCAACATATCCAGAGCCCTTGTCTCTTAGCGACAAGGGCGGGGAATGAGGCACCGAGGAGCTGACGATCGCTACGGAACCGTCCCAGTCGCCCATCCAGTTTGGGCGGGAAGGAACGTAGTAGGGTTCCGCGGCTACGGCTAAACTGATTGGCCACTCCGCCATAGTCTGCAGGAGAAGATCCTGTGCAGCGGCAGAGTGGTTCAGGTTCGTCTGGACGATGAGGCTGAAGACTTGGTCCATTTACCGGATCGTCTCTACAGCCTCCATCGGCAACGGTGGTCGAGAAACAGCTACAGGGATAGCCTGGGTCGATTGGCTAACCCCTGCCTGTGATACAGATGCTCTTTTCGGAGGCTTACATCCCTTACGCCCCGTCATATGGTTGGCGGGCAGATTAGCCGCAGCACAAGCGGGACAGTAAGAGGCGGCGGAACAATTTGCCGACACGTGCCCTGGACGACCGCAGCGGAAACATAGTCCGCTGCAATCATAAGAGCTAGTGCATGCAGCATGAGTGTGACCCGGCGCCAGGCACTTGTAGCACCTCATGGGCCTGCCTTCCAGGGCTGAAACCCGGACTGCACTGAGGCCCACAAGGTGCCAGCCACCGTCAACAAGTTTTTTAGCCGCGGACACAGGGCAACTGACCCAGACCGAACCGACTCCACCAGGGCCGGGACGAATAGCACCGACTCTGACCGTGTCTGAGGTAGATCCGGTTGCGGAAGTTACAAAACTCCGCACACTTAGTGGGTCTGGCGACCTTCACGCCTTGCTCCGTCGCAAATAAACTCCGCAATTTATCAGCCAGCGCATCGGCCCTTTCCGCGCCTTCCGCTCCGGGAAACTCCAGTACGCGAGCCCCTGTTTGGGCTTTGCGGGTACGCCCACCGACGCCTCCCAGTTCACCGGGTTGGACGACTTCACGTGCCCTGCGGAAGACCTCCGCGTAGGAGAGGCCACGCTTCTCTGCCTCCGATGACACCGTTATTACAACAGCGGCTGATTTTGGGGGGGTAAGCTTTATGGGCTTCTTGCCAGCGTTTACGGTCGCTTGGGCTGCTCCTTGAGTTGCAGCCCCCTTCTTTTTTCTGCCTCCCCTCTTCCTCTTTTTTTTGACCCCTTGACAGTTTGCCACCCTTCGCTGGAGTCGGCAGGAGGTGAAGGGTCAGGGGCGAGTTCAGGGGCACTGCTTGCGGTAGAAGCCACAGCAGGTGCATGCACAGGTGGTGGGTAAGCCCTTGCATCTGTCTGTGTACGGGGCACCTTCTTCTTTCCCACCTGTGGCGTCGTTGCCATCTTTGCTGCCACAGCTGTCGCATACGTTCTCCCGACAGAAAGAGGTGTTTTAGGAGGAGCTGGCTTATCGGCGGCAAGTGGTGGCCGAACAGTGGGTGCAGGAGGTAGCCTTGCTTCCAAGCCAGCGAAGGCGACCATCCATCATGCGCCACACTGCATCGGTAATTTGACGCAGGTGGGCATCCGGAAATGAGGATGTCAACGGGGAGGCCTGTTGTGACGCTGAGGGTGACTGCTCAGGTTGCTCCGACGTATTGGCCCTAAATTGTGCGAACTGGGCACGAAGATCGACCATCTCTTCTGAGAGTCGAACATTTTCCTCTTTTAATCGTTCGACATCTGCAATGAGGGTCTCAACGACCCCCGCCACTGCTGAAGATGACTCCTTAAGGGCTCGAACGAAGGACCCCTTCAGGTTTCATGACTTTGTGGCCACCATATTTATGATGCCCACCGCTGCTTCTGTTCTGATTTTGAGGTCAGTGGAACCGCCTTCCGCCGGTGGACGAATCTTTAGAAGAAGATCAGTGATCTCTTCTTCAGCTACGCGTTCACCTTCTGTACGCGTCAGGACCGTTTGTTCGGCTCTTGAGAAGGCGCTCCTGCCCGCAGGCGTCTGAGAGCGCGGCCTTGTGCGCCCCCTTGACGCAGTTGTTATTTTCGGGGCTGGCATGTCTTCTGATACGCCAGCACTAGATCGCGAGAGGCTCCGCTTGCGACTATCTGTGCCAAACGATAAATTCATGGACGACCCGGAGTCAGACTCCGAGTCGCCCCCGAGCTCCGCCGATGCAGCAGCCCTGCAACGAAGACGCTCAGACCTTCGACTGCTCCCAGGAGTCGAATCGACTTCTAGAAGCTCCGTAGGTAGCGGCGTGAGTCGTGACGTAGAATCCTCTGTGGGTTCTAAGTTCTCAGCGCCTCTCAAAGGCGTTTCTTGCACCATCTTCTTTTGCTTATTCTTCTCCTTTTCAACTTCTTTTTGGGTATTTGTTAATGATTCCATAATTGTTCCCACGAGTGGGGGAGAAATAAAAGTCGACCCAGGCAGAGATCCCCCAATACCTGGGCAAGCGTGAATTTGTGCCCAACCGAGGGGACCGCAAGTGCCTCGGCTGGGAGTGTGCTTGCGACTGAACCACCCGTCAGCCATGCATCCCCTGGCCACACACTAAAGCACGGGATTCGGGGAATTTTTTAGAGAGGTTGTCTTCCTCGCAGTCCGGGCGGCTAAGCCAAGACCCTCGCCCCCGATCGGAGTCGTGAGACATAACCACAACACTCCTTTCGGGATTACGATGTGCCGACGGTGGCAGGAAGACCAAGTCAACCATTGCCTGCTCGGTGGCAGTGTAAGTACACGCCGAGCCCGTCCTCGTTCCCTCCGCTTTAAACAGCGGAGCAACTCTGGGTGACCCAGGGAAGGGTTCCACCAGGTATCCCGCTTGGTCTGGAGTCTCCCTCTGGGCCAATCCGGCATGAGTGGCTCTACCGGCATAGCCCCAGAGGCGGACATCCAGGGTTGCAAGTAAGGACAACTTATTTTATACCGCCGAGTGTCAGAAATTATACAAAATCGTAGTGTAATACTGACACGTGTAGTGCAACACTCATTTTGTAAATAATATATTATTTAGAAAATGAGTGTTGTACAACTACAGTACGTCACTCTTTGGGGATTTCAACAAAAGGTGTTTTAACTTTTACGTATAAGGATTCAACTGTTTATCATAATTTTTTTTAAGTATCTCTTCTCTATGTGTATGTACGTACTTATTACGCTAGAACATCAGTAATGACATTGTATCCAATTACACAATGCAATCTACCATACAAACAGGATACAAAAGAAAACCGAATTATACGGATTTTGTATCTAATTATACAATGTGGCAGCCCTGCGGACATCAGACATCGTAGAGTGTAGGTAATCAAATTTAGGGTACCCCAGAGGCTCCGGCCATCAGAACCGGTGACGGAACACTGTGTGGTTTTAGTTGGATCGAGTCCGACCTTGTTGTTTGGCCCCGCTGAGGTGATGACCCGTGGGGGTTAGATAGTAATTGAGGAGGGAAAACCCACCAGTCACTTTCGGTTTGTAGACCAAAACGATGACCACAGCTAGAATAAACCTCAACGAATTGCCATAGACATATTTTACATTGCTGCCGAATATTCCCGAGGACGCCCCGCGGCCCCGTTTAGAGGCGAAACACTGGTGGAACTATTACTACATGCAAGCGTAAGATTGCAATTTAAAGCATAAGGCTTTGGAGATACTTGCAACGCCTGGTAAAGTATATCTCACTGTAGAAGGTGTTCGGTTTGGGTTCCCTGTCTATGGCAATTCGTTGAGGCTAATGTCCGTAAAGGTGTTTCTCTCTCCGGAAATACCTACATGAGCGTCAAATTGAGAAAATTCCATTTTTTGAGTTGGGTAAGTTTCTTACAAACTTTCACCCCCTATTTTAACCCTTTAAGGGATAAACTTCTGAAAAAAACGTGACACAGTAAACTTTTGTTTCTAACCATATTTTTAGCTCATATTTTTTACATTTCTAACTTCAAAAATGACAAAGTTTCATGCATATTTCCATACCCTTTTTTTTTTTATTTTTTTTTGTACGGCGGCAAAGCCAGCACGTGGAGCCTCCAGCCGGGACGACCAACGAGCCATCGTGGCTCGGCGAGCGGCTTCACGCCATTCGTTTATCTCTTCGGGCGGGGGCCGACTGCCGCTTCCCGCCCGGAACTCAGCCGCCCGCCGATAAACTTCGGCGAGCACTTCCGCCTCCAAATCCCACGGGGGAGTCCCGGCCAACGCGCACGCCGCCTCCGTTGACACGGTACGGTATCCGCGTATGGCTCTAACCGCCATAACCCTCTGAGGGCGCCAGAGGCGCGCCCTATTCTGGGCGGTCAGAGCCTCGGCCCACACCGTACAGTGCCATTGACCGGACAACCCCCGTGTACAGCCGTCTCGTTGCAACGCTGGGTCCACCCAAGTTAGGCAAAAGTCGTCCCAGGCGGACGCAGCGCCAACCAGTCTTGGAGCAAGCTGCCGGAAGTGCTCGTCGAAGCGCCACCTCCCGTCGAGGATCAGGCCCAGATATTTAATATGGGCCTGAACCGGTACGAGGACCGAGTTGACAACGATAGAGGCGCCAGGGGGTGGACCACGACGGGGCCCATGAAATAAAAGGGCCTCCGTCTTATCCAGGGCCACCGGCAAGCCCAGCGCCTCAATGCGATCGACCACCAGAGAGACTCCACTGGTGGCCAAGCGCGCCGCCTCCTGAAAGTTCACCCCCCGGGCTGTAACCAAAGTGTCGTCAGCGTAACAGATTACGCCCAGCCCGGGGGGGAAGTCACCGCGAAGGGCCCAGTCGTACCCCATGTTCCACAGGAGTGGTCCAAGAACAGACCCCTGTGGAACACCGTACGACATGGGCCGACGTCTCAATTTTTCATCTCGGTCCTCGTACATGACGGTACGCTCCTCTAGATAGTCTGCCACCAGCCGCCTCAGGTACCCTGGCACCCCGTGATAATGGAGTGCTTCCCTGATGCAGCTGAATGGCAGACTATTGAATGCGTGGGGCGATGTCCAACGACACCGCCAACAGCACGCCGCCATGGCTCACTACCTCTTCGGTCACGGCTCTCAGGCGCAACAAAGCACCGATCGTCGAACGCCCTGCTCGAAAACCGAATTGAGCGTCCGACAGATCAGGGCCAACCTCGGAAAGGTGCCGGACGATGCGGGCAGAGAGGACTCTCTCAAACAATTTACCCGCCTCGTCCAGCAACACGATGGGCCGTAGGCCGCGACCGAGTCGGTAGGCCGTCCCGGCTTCGTTAAAAGGACCAGCTTCCCGCTCTTCCAGCAGTCAGGAAAGTGTCCGGACGCCAGGCTAGCGTCGAACACCCCCCTGAGGTGGTCCGACATGTGGTCAAGGGCCAGGGCCAAAACTCGGGCAGGGATCCCGTCTGGCTCAGGGGCGGTGTTCTTGGAACGGATCCGTAGAACAGCCGCCCCTATCTCCGCCTCTGTTACGGGTGGAACATCCTCATTTGCAACCTCTCCGTTGTCTCCGGCCAAGGGGGCCATCGACGGGGGCGTGTGCTCCACCCGTTGCGGGAAAAGGCCCTCAACCACTTCCTGCAGGAAGCTGGGCTGAAGAGTCTCCGTAAGGGGGGGGGGGGGCGACGTGCGGAGCTTTTGTTGCGCCGCACGGTATGGGCGACCCCAGGGGTCACGATCGAGACCCTCCAGCATCTCCTTTCTTTTCGCTTCTTTGGCGCGGCTTATAGCCAGCTTCAGAGTCCTCCGTGATTCGCGGTATTCCTCGTAAAGCTGGTCCTCTTCCCCGTGATTGCGGCGACGCCGCCGGCTGTGGGAGTAGGACCTCCGGGCACGAATGCAGGCCACACAGAGGTCCGCTGACTCTTGGGACCAACCAATAGACCCCTTCCTCGGAGGACGACGATTTCGAATTCGAGGCATGGCTGCATCGCATACCTGCGTAATTAAATCGCGAAAGTGGCCAGCCCCAACGTCTACCTCCTCAGTTGGAGGTGGATTAGGAGATAGCCAAGACTGAACAATGGCCTCCTCCTCTAGACGGTCCCTATTTAGTTTTCCCACAGCCCATCGCGGAAATCGGGGAGATCGCCGCGCCCTGTGACCCCTGCTGGGGTCCTGGGATCGGGAGAGCTCGAATCGGATGTAGAGGTGATCCGAGAGCGTCTCAACCTCTTCCAGGACACAGCAGTCCCTTACTCGTGCGGCGAGAGCAGGGTAGCGAACGAAAGGTCCACTATCGACCCCCCCTGCTGTCGCACGCACGTGTTGGCAGAGCCTCTGTTGAGGAGACAGAGGCCCCACCGATGCTGCCCACTCTTCCACCGCCTCGCCACGGACATCCGTCCTGGGGGACCCCCACGCAGTAGACTTTGCGTTGAAGTCCCCGAGCACGAGCGTGTGCCCCAGACGACTGACGCCGCATCGAGGTCTCCAGGTTGTTCAGAAAGACCTCGAAATCAGCCAGACTCCGGTTGGTGGAGAAATAAACTCCGTAGAATGTGACTCCCCCCCATTCAGCGGCAACATATCCAGAGCCCTTGTCTCTTAGCGACAAGGGCGGGGAATGAGGCACCGAGGAGCTGACGATCGCTACGGAACCGTCCCAGTCGCCCATCCAGTTTGGGCGGGAAGGAACGTAGTAGGGTTCCGCGGCTACGGCTAAACTGATTGGCCACTCCGCCATAGTCTGCAGGAGAAGATCCTGTGCAGCGGCAGAGTGGTTCAGGTTCGTCTGGACGATGAGGCTGAAGACTTGGTCCATTTACCGGATCGTCTCTACAGCCTCCATCGGCAACGGTGGTCGAGAAACAGCTACAGGATAGCCTGGGTCGATTGGCTAACCCCTGCCTGTGATACAGATGCTCTTTTCGGAGGCTTACATCCCTTACGCCCCGTCATTTATGGTTGGCGGGCAGATTAGCCGCAGCACAAGCGGGACAGTAAGAGGCGGCGAACAATTTGCCGACACGTGCCCTGGACGACCGCAGCGGAAACATAGTCCGCTGCAATCATAAGAGCTAGTGCATGCAGCATGAGTGTGACCCGGCGCCAGGCACTTGTAGCACCTCATGGGCCTGCCTTCCAGGGCTGAAACCCGGACTGCACTGAGGCCCACAAGGTGCCAGCCACCGTCAACAAGTTTTTTAGCCGCGGACACAGGGCAACTGACCCAGACCGAACCGACTCCACCAGGGCCGGGACGAATAGCACCGACTCTGACCGTGTCTGAGGTAGATCGGTTGCGGAAGTTACAAAACTCCGCACACTTAGTGGGTCTGGCGACCTTCACGCCTTGCTCCGTCGCAAATAAACTCCGCAATTTATCAGCCAGCGCATCGGCCCTTTCGCGCCTTCCGCTCCGGGAAACTCCAGTACGCGAGCCCCTGTTTGGGCTTTGCGGGTACGCCCACCGACGCCTCCCAGTTCACCGGGTTGGACGACTTCACGTGCCCTGCGGAAGACCTCCGCGTAGGAGAGGCCACGCTTCTCTGCCTCCGATGACACCGTTATTACAACAGCGGCTGATTTTGGGGGGGTAAGCTTTATGGGCTTCTTGCCAGCGTTTACGGTCGCTTGGGCTGCTCCTTGAGTTGCAGCCCCCTTCTTTTTTCTGCCTCCCCTCTTCCTCTTTTTTTGACCCCTTGACAGTTTGCCACCCTTCGCTGGAGTCGGCAGGAGGTGAAGGGTCAGGGGCGAGTTCAGGGGCACTGCTTGCGGTAGAAGCCACAGCAGGTGCATGCACAGGTGGTGGGTAAGCCCTTGCATCTGTCTGTGTACGGGGCACCTTCTTCTTTCCCACCTGTGGCGTCGTTGCCCATCTTTGCTGCCACAGCTGTCGCATACGTTCTCCCGACAGAAAGAGGTGTTTTAGGAGGAGCTGGCTTAGGGGCGGCAAGTGGTGGCCGAACAGTGGGTGCAGGAGGTAGCCTTGCTTCCAAGCCAGCAAAGGCGACCATCCATCATGCGCCACACTGCATCGGTAATTTGACGCAGGTGGGCATCCGGAAATGAGGATGTCAACGGGGAGGCCTGTTGTGACGCTGAGGGTGACTGCTCCAGGTTGCTCCGACGTATTGGCCCTAAATTGTGCGAACTGGGCA